>OV884011.1:75393599-75993599 GCA_930367205.1 Acanthosoma haemorrhoidale
ACATGCTTTTGAATTTTACTTACTAAAAATTATTGGAAAAGAAGATAATAACAAATCTTGTAAACTTTTAGAATCAATTCACATAAACAAAAATATTTTTAAAAAAAACCCTGTGAACTATAAAACAGATATAATGGAAAGGAAATAGATTTAGACTATGAGATTGACATAATTAATAAGTTAATTTTTGAATTTATTTTTATAATAACAGCTGACTACAAGTAGAAAGACTAGATTGTTCACATCGAATAGAACATTAAACTGACAACACACAGCAATCTGTAGCTACAGCTAATGCCAGAGATAGGGCTGATTGATGGACAGCCATTACAAAAAAATATTTTTATAAACTGACAATTATTTATTGATCTTTTTAATTGTTGTTATTTATTATTTAATTTGGAACAACATGTCATGTGAGTATAAAAGTTTGTTTTTTAAACAAAAATTAAACTTTTTGAAACATTATTGTTTAAATATAAAAATGGATTTTACTAATTTTGATTGTATCATTATTTTCCTTCTGATTGTGTAGGGATGGCTTGGTAATGGACTAAAACATCACAATTATTGTATGAATTTATTATCAAAATCGATACAGAAATATATTGTGCACAATTGTGATATTTAATATATATAGACATCCTTCAAAATAACAACAAATATTACTAATTTTAATGATTTCTCCTGCTTGTTTCCTCAGAATTGCTGGCAACACCAATTCCTCCTTGAACTACTTTTTCCAGTATTCTTGTTTCCATCTTCTTCTTTTTGTTAATAACCAAATGTTTTAAAGCAGAACACACTTCTTCCTCTCCTCTGTACCAGAATAAGATGGTGATAAGAATTCTATGAAGGAGAGCTGAAAGAGGAACCAGTGTTACAAAGTTCTTTGTAGAAAAGCCAGAGATACCACTAATATTAACAATGCCCAGGGTAAATAAAGTTTGATCTCCAAGCAGAGTGTTAATTATTTTTAATGGTTAACAATCTTCATAAAATGCTCTTAAGTTCACTTCCTGATTGTGCAATTTTAATTGTTTGAAGTTTATAACTGATAACTTATAACATTTATGTCCAGAAACTCTAGGCAGTCAATGTATTAATGTATGACAAATTTTACTATAGATCCCATTCCTTTGTAAATCTTGTTTCTTAGAAGTTTATTCAATATACATAACTGTAATAGAAACCAATACTCACTTGAGAAAACTGAAAATGTCAAATTTTTGTACATTGTACTTTGGGAAAAAAAAATGATGTCTTTGTTGAAAATAATTTCTGGAAGATATTACAGAGTGAATCTCATTGCCCTAATAGTTTTTATTATTGTATTTTTTCTGGAGAAATTATACATTTTCTTTTATGTTAGAACTTATTTTAAACTTGACATTTGTCAGTCAACTATTGCATATATTGTTTTATGTATTATTATAACTTTAGTTTATAGCTTTTTTTTGGCAAATATTATTATTGTTATTATAAAAAAAATTGTATTGACTACTTACAGTATTTTTTTCCTTTTGATGGAGTATGTCTTCAATATCAGCTGTAAACACATCAGATGAATGGTAATAAGTTATGAATATAAAAATATCAATTCACTTCTAAAGTCAACATTTCTAAGCTGAGGTTCGCTTCCTGATTGCACATGGTGATAAATTCCTCATGCATGAGTCGTTGCTCACCGATGACTTGGATTAAGTGATGCTTTCCTCTATTATCATCCTCTCTACCTTCCCACCGCTGATCCATCTGATTTGGAAGCTTTTAGTGCTGGTCATTTCTTAATCTTTATACTCTCACCTCTCCATGATGTCATTTCCACTTCTATTAATCATCTGTCCCATTGGCAACTAGTCCAACAAATTCAGCTGGACTTCTGGAAGCATTGGCACCAGTAGTACCTGCACACCTTGCAGCAACACCATGAATGGTTGCAACCCTCTACTCTGATTTTTCCAAGCACAGTTTTCATCATGGTGACAACCTCCCTCTTCTTAAGTGGTCCCTAGGGCGAATCTCATCTGTTTTCCCAGGGGCTGAAGTCCCTACCTCTGATGGGGCAGTTCGGCGTCCCATCATCAAGCTTAGCCCTATTCCTACCCAATTGGCAGCTTCCCCTTTGCATAATTACTCCTCGAATCATCTCACTGAAGCAGTAATTCAGAGCGGGCAGTATGTTCAACCGTCATTTAAAAGGGAAGCCATGTTATACCACCTATTTGAAGGGAAGCCAGGTTTTAGCTTACATACTCCGTGGGGTGCACAGAGACCATTTTCAGTCTGCTCTCCCCTAACCTTGGTTGTATTATTCCTCCATGTCTTTTGATATCTTTTCTCTCTCATTATCTCTGTATGAACCTATGTAATCCATTCTCATCTTTTGCTAAAAGTTTATTTGATCATCACAAATTTCACGCTTCACCATTTTCATCTTTGCCTTAATCAAAACCATCTCACTTCATTGGATGTTGGAACCACTGTCAATAAAAATACTGTGGGTAGACAATACTTAATTTTCATGAAACAACATGCTCACAATCGACATCCTCACAATGTTCTTATCGTTATATTTTTTTTTATTTTGTTGTTTCATAAATTAAAAAAAAATTTTAATGTTCAATTTTGTAAAAACACTGCTATATATTTAAAATAAGTGTTTGTATTGTTTTTTTAGCAAATATTAAGCCATGTAAATTGTACCTGTATGTTGTAAAAATCATCTATTCATGATGAAAAGTACATAATTTTTGTTTGTTATTATTTAAGGACTAAACATAAATCTTGTTATGGTTGGCATAAAAGTGAGGAAAAGTGATGTAAAGTAATTTGAGAGTACTACTCCAAAAAAACAAAAAAAAACACAACATAAGTTCAGAAGGAAGAATTGATGACAATAATAGGTGTCTTATGACTCTCACATTCATGTATTTATAATTGAAACATTATAATACATATAATATTCATCAATAATAAACATGACTAACCTTGAAATGAAAACTTTTACAGTTTTAATTGCAATTTATATACAAACAATACACAAATTGTTTCTGAATTTTACTTCAAAAGCTGCCTGATTAAACTTAACGTCAACATCTTGAATGTTTTAATTAGAAATACACTCATGGGAGGAATACATTGCAGTTATTATATTCAATGGCTCATATTTACTCGTGATATCAAGTGTATATTTTTGGGATTTTGGCATCGCTATTAGCTGGTTTTGACATATACTCTGAAGTTCTTCATCGGAAGTCCTGTAAAATTTGTATATTTACCTAAAATATATACTAAGAATAAGTATTCTTAATAAGTATTCAAGGAAAGTTCCTTGCATGTAAAACACAATAAAATTTAGCACAGGGCCTTATTGATTGAAATAAATCAATAAAAAAGCAGCAGAAAGTTTTTTTTTCTTGGGATATATTTTTAATTTGTTTGAGTTAAGAACTAAACAAAGTTAACGAATTAGGGGACTATTATGATAATAATTATTAGTAAAATATATTCATTTCATACATGCATGATAAGTTTTATTGGAACCATCTGTAATTAGTTTCAGCAATTTTATATTCTTTTAGCTAGGAGCTTTTAGAAGATCTTTAGGACTAGTGTGGTTTGGTTATCTAGTTTAATCATATTTCTGTGACACAAGTGTAGGTAGTGGTGGTGGTGGTGAGATTAATTAGGAATGAATCACTAGTTCATTTGTTTATAGAGCATTTACACAAAGTGGCAACTAGATCTTCTACTTTCATATGGCCCTTTGGTCTACATATTGGTACCATATGGCCACCTGGGGCCGCCCCCAGTTTGTCACCCTTTCTAAGTCAATCGAAATAAAGAATGATTATTAATAATAATAACACTAATAAATAAATTAAAAAATGCATTTATTTTTTTTTTAAACATATTGTACACATAAAGATAGAATGTAAGCATTATGCCAGTCTTCAAATGGAAGTCACATTCTGAACATGAGGGAAAAGCTAGTTCCCTGTGAGTTTTGTTAAATATTTGTGACGTTTGCTGCCATTGCATCATTATTGGAGATCAATCCTTTATAGCATGGCCCATGAGAATATTGGTGATGTACTTATTAGTAATCTGAGCCCCAGAAGGGTGGTGGAGTATAGCTCACACCAAAAAATATTCATAATTTTGTCTAAGTATCTCATGTCCCTAGGCAAAAAAAGCTTTTTTTTCCAAAGACAAAGAAAATTAAGAGACCCTTTTACATTGTAAACACTCACATGATCACATTGCAATAATTTGTTTGTTTGATTGTGTATTGTAAATATATTCGTGGAGCTCAAGCTCCAAGTATTTCAGGAATGACCATCCCAGCATTCAATCGTCCTTTTTGCATATCCCACAAATGATCTATGGAATTTTCTGGTTATAAGCTCATCAATTTATTAACACTGCTGTCATCAAGAATGGTTCACATTTAAGAGTGGCATACACTGGAGGCTTGCTTAAGTTATCCCTCAAAGAACACTGACCTCTTATTCGCCAAAGCTTCACATAACCACCCTATTGTAAAAGACCAGCATGCGCTCAGTGATTATCTCTACTCAAATCTTCCACCCCCTTTAAGCCCATCTGTAAATAGTACATTTGCTCATTGCTCTAAGGACCACTTCATGCTTTCTCAAATAAAACACCTTAAAGTGTTATATGCCCCTCACTAGGGGAAACCAATAATCATTGTTTATTAAATTATGTTGAGCAGTTTTCAGCTATTTGAATTGTATATTCCATAAGGCCAACATTTTGATAACGTTTTTATAACATAGTCAATTCTTGACAATTGGAGTTTCTATTTTGTGATTTTTAATATTTTTAAAGACCCTGATTTGCCTATTGATTTGCTTTGTTGGTGGTGGAGACTATACCTGTAGAGATTGCTTTTTCAAAAATTATTTTTGAACAAAGTTTACTTAGTAAAATTAAAGGCAGATATAGATAACTGTCATATATTATTGTTAACTGTGTTTATTTCTTTATTATTAATTAAAACTACTATAACATTCTTAAGAGGAAGGGCCTAATAAGCTTTCTGTCATAATTGTTAAGCACTAAAATAACTAAGTGTGGTTAAGGTCAGTCATATTTTCTAGACCGGATTCACTACTTTTTATTTTCTTTCATGAGGTTTTGAGAAATCTGGCCGGACCCATCCCCTTCAGGGAATAAAATATTATATTTGAGGACAGGAAAATAATATTAGCAGTCAACAAATATTGCTTTGATTTACAAAAGTATCTGAGGTCAAATAGTGTTTTGCTCAGTATGAAACCTCTCTATTACAAGATGTTGAACCATGTTAAATACCTCTGAGCGCTGAACCCTCTCCACTGCTCCTCAGGGTTGTTTGGATGAAGCATGAAGGGATAATTGATGGTTATACTTGTTACTTGATGAATATTATTGGGGAAGAACCCATGCAAATCTAAACTCAATATTTGGAGATGTTGACATTGTAGGCTGAGTTTAAATAGGAGACATTGCTGCACAGGACATCATAGATGATTGGCGGCTGAAGATGGTGGGGGCTAGGTCTCAACACTTGAGTTGTTGGGCCAACTAATTAAGATAGAGAGGGAAATAACAAAATTAGCTATCTTCTTTGATGAAATAAAACATGAAAGTCAAAACAACTGTCAATAGCACTCAAATAAATTTTTAACTTTGCAGTAAGCATATTTTTTTTAATTGGCTATAATTTATTTATTACCTATGATTGGTAAGCCTAAAAAGATCAGCTTATTGCCAGAATTAAAAATTTAATAAGGTTAACAATCTTAAGTTTTCTTTGATTATGATTAAAGCTTGTACCCAGTATACTTAAGATATTTTTTACGTTAGTACTGGGCTTGTGGTCTCACTATGAAAAACATTTCTATAAAAATATCAACCCCCATGAGGGATTTAGTGACTATATGTCATATCTATTTAATACCCTCTATATAATAAGGTATAAGCTTCCTATTTTTTTTTAGTTTAGGGGTTAAGGGTTTAACATCAGTTACATTTTGTTTAATGGGCATATTTTTCTGAAGTTCCATTTAGCATCATCTTAATACTGTATGTCATTGATTTAAATTGTCTATGAGTCTACATAAATCTTTTGAATTAGAGACAAAATATAAGAGTTAAAAATGAGTTCTCTTACTGACAGGTGCCTACTGATAATCCCTCTTTAGAAGTTGTCTTTCTAATTGATTTTCTGATCAGGGTTTTGGGCCCTACTGTACTCATTCATATGGTAGAACAGGAGTATTGAAAATGCTTATTTGACATTATGATTCTATCAAATGATCGTATAGAGTGAATTGTTTGTAGAGATAACCATAGTAGCAATAAACACATATCATTTGGCTTTTGGAAAGCTATTTTGAGCAAATGTCATGGCATGTATATCCGCTAGCTCCCACCAGAGCGAAGGGATCCCACTGATCATAACCAGCCACCAGAGGTTTGACCTCTCCCGCAGTCCTGCAAGACTGCTTCAGCTCATCCATCACTGACCTCTTCCATGTGACACTTACTGTGCTTGCTTCTTAACTGCTCTCAGCTCCTAAGAGTGTGCCTAGTTTAATTTCATTTTTATTTGATTTTCAATCACCCCTTAACAAGTTTTATTCCAAAAACTATTGGTTTGATAACCTGTGACCATCCAATGCCAAGGATTTTCTTCAAGCATCTATTGATAAATACTTGAAGGTCATTCATTATGGTCATAGTTACTCTCCATGTTTGGGGAGCATAAAGGAGTAATGCCTGAACGTTTGCTTTAAAAAGCTGCTATTTAGTCTATAAAGAAAGTTCATCTACAATGGGTAGCGTTGGACAAAAGCTCCATTCCCTTTTCTGTATTCATTCATTACATCCTCTTTAGCTTATCCCTGCTCATTCACATCCCATTTACAATGCTTCCTGCATAGAGTAAGGAGCTTACCCTTTCAAAGGTTTCTCCCATTCAACTGTGGAAGGTTTTGCTGTGCTCTGGGGTTCTCCCTCATATCCTGGATTTGATTAACATTTATGTTCTGGCACAATTTTGTAACTTCAACCTGGCATAGTGTGTCTGGAAATGGCACAGCTGAACATTGATGGTTCAACCAGTTAATGGGGATCTTTTCAATGTAGTATTATCACATAGTTTACACTGTTTAGACTGTCCGAAGATGTCAATTGTCTGTGTGTATTGCATTGGGGTCCTCAAATAACCATTAACTTCAAATATAAATAACTACATGCATTTTTTTTTGTTTTACTTTACAAGGATCACACCACCTCTGCTGTAAAGGCTAAAATTATTTTATTTACACTATCATTACTTGTTATGATTGTAAAAACAGTTCAGGGGCATGATCCAAAACATATTAAATCGAAAATACTACAGGCTTAATACCATTTTGGAGTTTAAAGCTATACTTTAAATCTGATTGATGATATTATTCATAATAAATATCCATCTTAATATATGTGAACTCTACATGATTGTTTTTTCTAATAATTCCTGTCTGCTATGGCGTGCAGGTTATCTATAAATTATATCATCATATACCTTAAGTATCTGTTGTTCTGGATGTAATATTTGGTCTGATAGTACCATGGTGAATTTGTGAAATATCAAAGTATTATTGACTATATGGTTTGTATGCTTGCATTTTACTCTTTCAAGTTTAAGTCTGTAGGTCCATACCAGTTTAATGTTTTATTATAAAAAATTTAACTTACAATACACATTAATACGTTATACAATACATATTAATTAATATAGCATTAGTATGTATAATAAGTATTATTCTAATTATTATTCATTATAAATATTGAGCATGTTTATTGAAAATGTCTTTCAATAATTTTTTTCCAAACATGATCTTATTTCAAAGTACCCGGTACACTATCTTGATAAGGTATCATTACATTTTTTACTATAATATATTAAACATTATTCAAGCTGAAATTTATGGTAATTGTGTATAACCCATAACTTGTATTGTAAGTCTGATAGATCCCTGAGGACTACTCTATGTATATCCCCCCCCCCCTTCCCGCCACCTTCCCTCATTTTATTCTGAATGAGATAGGTCTGGTCTGGGTACACTCATGCACATAGGGTACACTCTTTGTGAGAGGATATCCGTAAACACTTGAATAAAGAAGTAGTGAATCCGGAACAAAAAACTGGCATAGTGGTTGAGTGATAATATTCTAGCTACCATCTGGCCACCTTACCTCTTTATGAGGTGTTGTGGCACGAAGATACTGTACTGATTATCTTCTTCATTAACAATATTTTTACTCTCTTATTTATTAAGGGTGAAAGTACATTCATAAAAGAATTATTAGGAATAAAAGTTTTTTAATTTTAATTAGTTTTTAAATTATACCACATAAAAATAATTAAAAAGTAGCAATCTAATACTAATACTGATAACATGTAAACCAGTACGGTTTTATGTTGAGAAATGGGCTGGTTTCTCTTGGTCTTCTATGTATGCTCCGGTCTCAAACCCAGTTGGTCTCATGGCTACAGCCATACTTAACTCACTGATCGCTTGAAAGACAAAGACCCTTTTCTCTTCCCTCAGCATTTAAAGGTCAACCTCCCCCCCCCTCCCCCACTCCCACATAAAAGTGGTTTTTCTCAAGAGTCACAGGATTTTTTCTGTTTTTATTCCCAAGGCCTAAACAATTCATGTTCTATTAAACCAAACATTCATTTTAAAATGATACTTAATCAAAATGTATATATTGTTCTTTTAAGTGTGGTTGGTTGTGCTTTTCTGTATGAAGTCCCTCACACTTAACAATTTGATGAATTCAAGTAGACCAGTTTCCAGCTAGTCTAGGGGATAGAAGTTTGAGTAGAGTTTCGTGGGAATAATGGTGTAGTAGCGACAAATCCTTGCAAAACAGGCGACCTATTTGGATAGTGTCAAGATGTATCTGACGTTTCAAGCAGTGTTTAAATTAATACGCAAATGGCCTTATCTCGGAAAAAGGATTTTTTTATCGTCTACGCCAAAGTAAGCAGATTAAAAGAAGTCTGAATGGAATACGTATTCTTTGTTTTATCACTTCACGTAGCTAACCTAGACTAGACCGTTAATAACATTCAGCCTTGAAATGTTTTCCTTGTTCTATCATTGAATGTCATGATAGGTTTCTCTGAGTTTTAAACGTTGTACTATCTCAAAAAAGTAACACATTTAGGACCGGGTCGAGTCCGATTTCCAAAACTTATTTAAGCTATCAAAGGAATTATTCATTTTTCTTACTTTTTATGTTTTGCCAAAATTGGTTTATATTAACCTGATTTACTTTGTTTTTTCCAATGGTGAACAAAGTCAAAAGTTGTGAATTTTAATCAAATGAATAATGAAGACAGCTCGTAGGTCAACTCGATATCATATCCCGTTTTGGAAGTAATTTATTAAACAAAATGAGTTCAGGTTTATTTAAAAATTTCCTTCCAATTCTCGGTTGTGTCAGAACAAAATACTTTGATTTTGCACTATTGCACTAGTATACTATTGTATTTGCTTTTTTATAAACGAAGAAGGCATAACTGTGTTGTATATTGCGTTTACTGAACAGGTAAATATTTTTCAGAAATACCTCCAAATCAGATTTCGAAAAGAAAACTTCAAGGGGAAAAACAAATGAAAAAGTACAATAAATAGCTTTTAAAAATATAAAATGTGGCGAGTCACTTGGCAAACAACTATGTAAAAAACTTTGCCATGGTTGAGAAAGATGGGCTGAAATATATTTGTATTGTGTGTTAAGATTGTACTCATCAATAACAATGTCTGCCCACAAATTCTTATACACAAGATAAAGAATGGCAATTACTACACTATGACGTGACTGGAATCAGATCGAAAAGTCACTATAGATCACATAACGTGAAACAAATTAAATATATAACTTGATAGTCTGGTGAGCACAGTGAAGTTAGAACTGGGCTAATAATACAATGGATAAAGAAAACGTCTCTTACCTGTTAACTTCAAACAGCAACATTGACAAGAAAGGAAACAGGGCTATGAGGATATTGGTTTGCGTTTGATCTGGTACTTCACCGCAGACTTCCGGTATATTCCTATGTATAGGTTTTCGACAACCAAGATGACTTTATGTTTGCTTAAATTTAGCTTATAAACTAATTCGAAATATGGTGTTTTGGTTGAGTCTAGAAAATGAATTTCGTTTAGTTGTCTGTTTTATATAGGATAGTAATTCATAAGTTTTTTATTTTGGCGATATATAAGTTTAATTTATGTTAAATAATAATTCCTTTAGGATGGACTTGAAATCCCAAGCAATGTATGGAAAATGTCCATAGTTCCTGTGGTGAAAACTTCATCCGTTTGGTCAAATGTATACAAACAATACTGAGTAAATGAACAAGGTGGTATACTGTAATAAATTAAATCTTCGGAACTACATTCCATGAACAGATACCTACTTAAGTTAATTGATAGGTCCGAGGAGCTATCGGGGTGAAGGATACTTCTCGGACCGGGTTAGCTCCTTCTTTTAGCAAGTACTCATTTCCCTTTACAAGGCTGAATGAAAAGGAAGAAGTTATTACATAGAGAGGGGGGGATCGAATTCGGGTCTCCACAGCTACTATTTTGGCACGCTCACCAATATGTATTCATCTGCAATCAAGTTGTAAATCTTCCATACATACATGAAAAATATGTTTGTACTCAATTAGGGTATGAAGTATTTCTCTTCCCCGTTTTCTGAAAATCATTTATTCATCTTATTTATTGATTTATTCATCTTACGGATTTTGAACTTTTTTTTTCTTTCTTTCATAGCCCATTTAAATTTACAGATAATTATAGATCCTCAGGCGAATCTATTGACAAATTATTTTTGTAGGATTTTGAACTTTTTTTTTTTTTTTCCTTAGCTCTCTAATTATAAGATTAAGGATGAGGGAAAAATAAAGGAATATTTGGGTTGACCGGATCCTTGTACTAGGAGTACCTGCTTGAAGGTGGTGTGAGGGAATTATGAAGTGTGGGCAGCCTCGGTAGAGGTTGATTGTTGCGGTACAGTGGTGAGAGTCCACTGGTGGCTGGGCCAAATTTTGAACTATAATAAACTTTTTTTTTTTCTTCTTAGCTCTCTAATTATAAGATTAAGGATGAGGGGAAAATAAAGGGATATTTGGGTCGAGCGGATCCTTGTACTAGGAGTACCTGCTTGAAGGTAGTGTGACTTTTTTTTTTTTTTTTTTTTTTTCTTCATAGCCCCTTTTAATTTACATTAGATAATTATATATAATTATAGATCCTCTGGCGAATCTATTTACAAATTATTTTGTATTTCCTGTAGCATCACTACATTATATACAGGTTTTGTTATTTTATAGAAATTATATAATGAATAAACAAGTATAATGATATAAAGTGTGACTATAATAAACCTAAATTTTTAACAATAGACAGAGAAATTTGGTAATTTTGATTCGCGAGAATATGCGAGAGCAGTAGGACAGATCTAGATTAAAACGGATGAGAAGAAGGAATAAATATAGAATAAAAACAAGGATTTCTTTTAGACGGCCCTGTTTTCATTAAGCCCTTTATTGTAGAGGGTCGCGAAGAGGGTGAGAGGGAAGGGGGTTCTTTGCAGAATCAAGCATTAGAGGACAACAGGTACGTCATTAATCCGTCCCCTCCTTTTCTTTTAAAAGAAGTATTATAAAGTATATTATTGTTATACCGACAATACCGAAATTATTTAAAATCTAATAACGTAATGGTCATGGGAATTCAATAAATTATTTTTTGTGTACTAGTCTTAGGACCTATAATATAGGGCAATCACAGATTTCATCACTATTTCTAAAAGCTCATGACATTTTTACGGAAAAGAGGAAACTATATCAAACTGACAAAGATTCTTCTAGACAGAAATAGTATTCAAATTACTTTCTTAGCTTTATTATTTCGACAATACCTAGCTGTGGAACCGTAGAGGCTCAATAAAGCTTGAAATAAATTAAAATTTGCCCTAGAAGGAAACATATTAAATAGCCCGTTTCCCGAAATCCCGCCCTTTAACTGTAACAACAGACCATTCTTATTCTGATGCGAATCTTGTTTGCTTGGTTGAAATTGGAATAATGTTTTGCTCTTATGGTGTAGCGGTTCAAATCTCAACAGGTTATAATAGAACTATTCTTTACTACGAGCTATCACAATTTTATAGCCAGAGAGTTATATTGAAACATACTTTAGAAAAAATTATAGCTTTCAAGAGGGAATCAAACTCGCGGCGTAGAACCATTGGAACACGCCGCAAGTGAACGCAAGGCGTTTCGGTGTGGCGGGCTAAGCATTCTGCGGGCGTTGTGGGATACCTAATTACTGTAAAACCTCGCTAATCCAACTTCCGTTAGTCCGACTCTCCGGGTAATCCGACCGTCTCGTGGCCACCACAGTTTAATCAATATACTCGGAACCCCGGCGACTGAACAGGAGAGCTCACAATGAAAATTTCTCCGAAAATCTTATAAAAACGTGAAAGGAAGGAATTGGTATGATTTTCAATGACAGTCGACAATCGTCGATCAACGCGAAAGACATTGGAAAAACCAAATCTTTAAATATAAGATGACGCGATATGGATTTGGTTTAACCAAGAACGGAAAAAAGGGACCCCATCAAGGGTTACAGTTCAGTTCAGTTGAAACAATTACCTTACATTCAGAAATAAGTGAGCAGAATTATTCGGCTGATACGTTTACTGCCCCAGAAGAGTTGCTTCAGCGGTGGAAAAATCAACATGGAATTAGACAATTTTTGATTTAAGGTCATAAGCTTCATGTTTCATCTGACGTTGCTAAGGGACTAATATTATCGATAACCGTAAAACATAACTTGCTTCCGGAGCAAGTTTATAACATCTACGAAAGCTGCTTAAATTATAAACTGCTCCCCAATAAAATTATATCAGAAATCTTCGTAATTGCCCGACCATTGGTATGTGTAGCAATGTGATCACTATCACAAACTTCAAATGTAAATAAAATAAAAATAATAATAAAAAAAAAATAAAATGTTTAGCCGACTCCGCCGATGGATGATTTCAAGACTACCTAGTTGTCTAAGTTATATATTATTTTGTTTAATTAAATTGTATATTGCCTTGTAAAGCAAGAATAAATTTCAATTTCAATGTTCTACTGATTTTTTTTTTGGGAAAGGATAATATTGCTCTCACTTCCAGTAATACGTAAAAAAAATTAGTTCGGATCATTCAAAATCTTTTTGATCCAGAAACGGAATCCTGTAGTTTCACATGTTTGTCTGACTGTCTTCGGTAGTTAAATTATCCAACACTTTCTGATAAAACTGAATCTGTTTTTGCTTGGTATGTAACTGGGGGAATGAGAAGGGGAACCCCTACCTCTCAACTACCCCTCTTCTTTCAGCTTTTTAAGATTTTAGTTTACATCTTAGAAATTCGAAAAAATTGTAATTTGGAATTCTATTTACCACCATGGTTCAGGTACCCTTAGGTAAAGAAACGTTAAATTCAAAGATATTTTTAAAAAATCTATTTTTCTGAGCAAATAATTTATAGCACATTTAATGTCATTGCAACCGATTATAATGACTTGTCGCGGTAACTATTTTGGCTTTTTACAATATTTTTTTATTTGTTGAAAAGGCTGTAGAAAACTCATAGAGATGGTTTACAAAATAAAATTAAGCATTGTAGAGAAAAAAAAAATTCAAGAAAATAAGGCAATCGAACCATACTATTCTTAATAACAATATTATAAACAAAAATGCTGAGGCAACTCAATCTTATTGAATCAGCTATAATCGAGTCACTAAAAGAATGAACGCGCATAGTGGGGTGGGCCAGTAAGGTAAGCCGCTCCCACCCAGACCGTTTTCCCCCCTTCAGGCTTATAGTTAAGCAGTTTTATTTTCACAGATATTTACTAAACTACCTTCCTTTATTAATAACGGAACGTTTTGCTTTGTTGATTTACTCGTAGCGTTAGATAGGGGGTCGGTAGCTAAGTTAAGCCACGGTGTTCATTTGTATGTCGTTTTAAAAAGGATGACATTTTCCATTTTTGAGAGTTTTCATTTTATATACACTATATTTCTAATTTAACAATTATATCAAATTTAAGTTTAGCATGAAGTTTCGAAGAGATTATTTCAGATCAAAATATCTCATAAACTTTAGCCGCAGGCTTGTAAGTCTGTGTAAGAAAAAGAAGTATCGTAGATTTTTCCCCTTTGAAACAGTATGAAAATGACTAATTGTTGCTCTTTAATTTGATCAGTTAAATAAGATCTCCTAGGGAAATATTGTTTTCATGCTTTTTCTCTTTGTGATCTAAAAATAAAATAAACCACTTTTTAACAATATGCATATATATGGATTAAAGACCAATAATTGCTTAAAGGGAGATAATGCTGATTAGACAAAAATAAAAGTCCGTTTGTTCGGTTGTGATTAATGCTCTCTGCCTATCGGGGAGGGGGGGGGGATGGTAGCAATGCAATACCATTCACTGATTACGGTAGGGCATGCTCGCTAGATAATTGCGACCGCCTCTCTTTGTTGATTTTCCCTCATTACTGTACCTGGCGGTTGTTCTACTGTCTACTGCTTGGCTCGGGGGGCGGATATGTTCGCAACGGTTGTTAACAATACGCTTGGCTGGTTGTTGCAAATAACACAAGGAGATATTTCGACTCTCACTCATCGTCAAAAGCCAACAGCATAACCCTTAACTTCAAATTGCAAAACGTCAAAAATATACGTGGTTGGACTAAACTGACTAATAAAGGTGATGGGGCTCACCTTTTTGATCAACCTTAAAACTAACTTACATACTAATTCTTATCCTAATTTTTCCCCAACAGTCTGTTGCCATCGATGCGGGAGGGGTGGTGGGGACTAAACTTCCTTCCGATAAATTAGACATACCTCCACTGTGGGATTAACAGTTACAGCTGATAAGTTGTGTCAAAGGTTCAAAAAATCCGTCGTTTTTTAAAAATAATAATTATCTTAATCTTACTTTTGTGTGGTTAACTAACAACATTGTTATTAATTATATTTGTTGTATAATATTTATTGATATTTTCGGTTGAGCAAATCATGCTCGTTTGACGCTGCCGCTAAAAATCTTACTTGAAGTGTAGTTGACAAATATTTCAGCTCCTGGTATTATATTTACATAGATTTTCTGTGTTGATGAATTTTTTTTTGAAGATGATACGCGTTGATTAGGAAATGATATATCAAAGCGGAGGAGGATGTAGTCAGACTGAAATGCTGAAATATTACTTCAGAAAACTGTTTAAAGTTCACTCGCAAATGTTTTACTTGGGAACTGTAACGTTTGCGTTGAGATGGGAAAGTGCCAGATTCTCGGGAGGACATTGAGGGGTTTAAATTGCCCTCCCTCCATGAATTTTTAACCACCGTTTAGAATATATACTACTTTTGGAATTCAAAAAGGCATTAGAATATCTTGTTTCAGAGGTTATTTAAGATTTATGCTAGTTTGTAATACAATTGTAATTCCTCTCTTAAAAAATCCTTGTATTCCATGTTTTAGACATTTAATTTAGAAAACTAAAGGACATTGAAATTTTAAATTTTATAGAGCTTTCTACTTATTATAGACCTTTTTTACGCTTATTACGTTTAACCATTTGATTTCAAATTGTTGTAATTGCTATATGTTGGTATCATTTATTATTCCACTATTAGATATCAAGGCAATTTCCTGCGAGGAAACTTTATGCTTTACTAATAATTTGTTTACCGCCAAGAATTTGTCCTACATAGTAATGGTTATCTTATCAAACCTCCTACAGATGTTGAAGTACTGTGGGCCTTCAAAATCACCCTAATTTGTGGTAAAAGCCTAGCAATTCTCGCCCTAGTCGACTATTGAAAGTCAGTCCACAACCTATCCGGACCAGTTAGCACCATTTATGTTAGGAAAATTCTAAAATAAATAATTTTTTTCCTAACCACCGGATGATAGGGAGTTATCTCCTGTTGTGTATCATAAAACAGCTGTTAAGCATTTTAACCGATTGCCCATGATAATCTAACTACCGGACCTTTCAGACAAGCCTTCGGATCTTAGGCGGGGACCTTCGGTTTCATTTTTCGGTGTTCATAAAAGGTCAATGCCATTTCGAGCAAGTGGAAACATACTGTTTGGCTTTAGAGAAACAACCAGCTAAGGATAATTTGGCATGTTGCGTTGACTTTAAGGCAATAAATCTTTATAATATATTTTATTTGTCAATTACGATTCATTTATAAAGTTTAAAGTATTTTTTTCCCTTACTGTTGTTCCTTTAATTAACACTCATGAATTGATTGTTAAAAATAAATTTTTAACTTGGCCTCTGAAATTACCTTTGTTTTTTAAAGAATAATATATATATATTCTTTGTTATTATATTGTATATATGTATTTGTTAGACGTCCAAATGCATTATTGCATAAACCTTTATTTAGTTGTGTCACGGCTAATGATAGATTGTGCCTTATCTGCTGACTGAGTGGCTGTCGATGAGATAAGGGTTATCGCGATAAGCGTCTTAATGCAGAATAATCTCTATAACATTCTAATACTTCGCTCTTTATAGGCCCGTCCATACGTGAAGTCATCATTTATTAATTTATGGAAAATAATAATCATGAGTTCAATATTTCTTAATATGTTAAGTCAATTTATCTACGCAATACCCTGTGTGTATTTATTCTTTTTTCGTTTGTTCATGTTTTCTAATGAGGTAATGTAATGTCTGGCACAAATATACATACCAAGAGAAAAGGCCCATATTTTTCTTTACTTAGGTCGTTTATTTTTCCGAATCTTTCGCCTCGTACAACCTGAAATACTCCGGCTGAGAAAGCACTTTCCTTGTTATTCCCGAGTTTTCCCTGTCCATATTAACATACCTTTCTGATAAAACAAGATGAAGAAAAAATTCACCACATAAAAAAGCTATTCCTTACAATTATTCCAAGAATCTCGATGTCAAATAATATGCATCAGTAACTAGTAAACATTTTGACTGTGTACCAATTTCAATACTACTGCAGACTTGAGTAAATTTACAGTGAAATTGAATGAGGTGGTTTATCTGATCCTAAACATTACAGTATATTACTGTATTTGAGGAACCGATTTCTAGGGAAGCGAAATCCAGAAAAAACCTTCCAAAGAGAAAATCAGTTTCATGGCCACTGTAATGAGCGAAAACAAGTTCGGCTTCCATCATAATCATCTATTTTTGCCGAACACGAGTTTGAAAGTAATTTGAATTGTTTGAAACTGTGATGTGGCTCCGTAACAATGAAACCCTAAAAAATGATCCAATCAATCTGGAATTTCAAAGAATACTATCTGAGAGAATACTATAGGATCTGGAATTTCAAAGAATACTATCTGAGAGAATACTATAGGATCTGGAATTTCAAAGAATACTATCTGAGAGAATACTATAGGATCTGGAATTTCAAAGAATACTATCTGAGAGAATACTATAGGATCTGGAATTTCAAAGAATACTATCTGAGAGAATACTATAGGATCTGGAATTTCAAAGAATACTATCTGAGAGAATACTATAGGATCTGGAATTTCAAAGAATACTATCTGAGAGAATACTATAGGATCTGGAATTTCAAAGAATACTATCTGAGAGAATACTATAGGATCTGGAATTTCAAAGAATACTATCTGAGAGAATACTATAGGATCTGGAATTTCAAAGAATACTATCTGAGAGAATACTATAGGATCTGGAATTTGGAATGACGGAAGGTATGAAAAAAAAAGTGAATCGTTATTAAAGGTTAGTCTGAATCGTACAGCGCTAATCTCTTTTTCTCTTTTTGTGTTCTTTATCTTTTTTATACTTATACAATATTTAAAAAAAAAAAGACTATTTAGTTTATAAATTATATTTCACTGAATTAGTCAGATTTAAAATTAATATTTGATATAAATAAGTATGATTGGAACCACTCATCTCCTAGGAAAATAT
The DNA here is from genome assembly GCA_930367205.1 of Acanthosoma haemorrhoidale. Lineage (NCBI taxonomy): Eukaryota > Metazoa > Arthropoda > Insecta > Hemiptera > Acanthosomatidae > Acanthosoma > Acanthosoma haemorrhoidale. Next base: position 75,411,698 of record OV884011.1, read on the forward strand.
TACATGGCTATATATCTATAAACTATAAAAAAACTTTTTTTCTTTTTGACAAGACACTAATTTACAAAATTGATTTGGTACTACATTACTTAAATTAAATTCCCAAATGCTTTACAATTTGAATACTCAATGAAGTAGTGATTATACTACAGGTTCAGTTTAGTGCTGGTGACCAAACTTTAAAGTGATAAGGTTCAAAGCCGAATAAAAACTCAATTAAATTAAAAAAGAAAAAGACGTTATCAGCTTTAGCGCTGAAAAGGTGAGAAAGTATAGAAGAACTAGAAAATTAGAGTTGGATAAAGACCGAGGTAAAAGTGTGCAAAAAAGAACATAGAATAAAGAAAAAGTTGCAGAGGCTAGGGCAGAGAACATTAGTGGAAGAACAGTAGGAGAAGATATTAAAGACGAAGAGATCAATGCTTTGCTTTTGCTAGCGATGCTGATTTTGAAAATATATCCAGAAAGAATAAGTCTGGACACCATTTTGATCTACGCCTTAGCATGTGGTTCATTGGAGGTCTGAGTAAATGATAGATACTTAAATATGCCCTGACGTTTAAGCAAGACTGGAACTTGTAGTGTAATATGTGGGCCTTCGTTACAATTAGTAGTATTAAATTTATCCACGTTTTGGGTCAGATTCCAAACCGTAGACTTGGCAGAAAACATGTTTTTCTATAGTATTTGATCATGCATATAATTCGTGAAGAACATCATTCCAATTAAATATAATTATTTCGAAATATACTTTAATCTATGTCTTCTAAATAAATGTGCAACTGTCTCAAGCTTAGTTATTGTTGTTTATGTCATGATCTTTCGCGGCCGAAATACCTCATTAACTCTTAGATATCTGAGCTATATTGTCGTAGGGATTTGTTTCTCTTAATTCTACATACCTCATTCTACTTCCACATTTAGGTCATTAGATGCTTTCTCAGTTATATGGTCGCCCTTTGTTACTTTTACAAAAATAACTGCTTATACTGAATCGCTTCGTGACTATAACGTTAATTAGTGTAAAAAACTGACTAAATATTGAGAATACATAGGGATATATTTCTTATGCAATTTACTGCAAGCGTCATGCACACGTGGAATATTTAAAAATTGTACAGTCAGTTCATCGTTATAACACTCTTGCCACAAATGCTTAGCTTTATTCTCCACAGAGCAAATAAAATTTGTTGAGGAAGATGATTACTTCAAAAGGGACTTCTTAAAATAAAACCCCTTCTTTAATTCAAACATCTCCTCTAAAGAACATTACAATTTATTATCACAATGATATATGCATTATCATTCTCGCATTCATACATGATGTTTGTATAGATCGTAATGAGTCACGTGATCAATCGGATATTTTCATTAGTGTGTCAAAAAAATTGATTGAATAAATAGCACATTCTTGTAAAAATAACCAAAGATGAAGAAAATGACAGTTATATAACTCAGTTTTGTTTACAACCACGTTTTCATAATCTACAGAGAATGACCTTGACAAAGAGCTGTTATTATTATTATTAGTGTTTAATATTTTCCGCTATTGGACTTGTTTACATGCTCGTGTAATGTGGCTTAAAGGTCATAAACATGGGTTTATGCACTGGTCTGTTAATGGGACCACTTTCTCATAGTATTAATTATGAAATTCGTTCCTAATCTAAGAACTGATTCTAATCTAGACTTTACATATCGAGTCTCTAATATCTATTGAAAATTAGGTTTGTTAGGAATCTTGAGAAGGGGTAAGTAACTTTAATTAACTGCGCCATTGGACAATAATCTAGGTTTTAAGAACCTCAATCATATCGCCTTCAAATAACAAGTGGAAAGTTGAGAAATGATTGTTGACAATCACTATTTGTACATTGATTATTTATGTGATTTATTCTGTTATAATCAACTTCCATTAAAATGTCCGGGCGATATCGGAACTGAATAGTTCCTTTATAAAAGGAATATTCAATATTTTTTTATCTGCTTTGACTACATCTGATAAAATGTTTATCAACATGTGTGTAAATGAAGGACCTAGAACATGATTTGAATAAATCCATCGTGTGATTTTTCAAGCTTTAATTGTGAAGGGACTTCTTAGCATTTGCCACCAAAAAATACATGGTTTTATTTTTAATTCATTTTAGCCTCTGAAAATCATAACTAAGTCATTTTTTATGACATTGTAAATAGCTAAAATATTAACAAAACAAACAAACTTATAAAATCAATTTCGACGAGCTAATTGGGTGATGTCCTATTACTGACATCATTTATATATATTAGATGTTCTTGATCTTCTAATTTTGAAACATTATTTCCTTGGAGCTCATGCTCCATAAAAATGACAATAAGAAAAAAACAATATTATACAAGATATGTGAAATATTGGTTGGACTACGTTACAAATATTACTGAGCTCACAATAATCTTTTCCGCTGAGGATAGTTTATCTTTTATTGATATAAGGTACATTATAACAAACTATAACTCCACCACCACCCACAAATAAATATGGACTACGCCAATCATGGTTGAATTAGCCAATTGGTCGACTAATATTTCAAAGTTTGAAATAATATACTGCCTATTAACTAATTAAAAATTATTAAAGAGCGGCATATTAAAATGCGAACAGGGGAGAGGGGAGACAGGATAGGCAGGGAAGTTAGGCGCCGTAGGGTTGGCAGCAGTGAGCCTGCGGAGCGGCAGTATGTGATGAGCTGCGAGGGACTGCCGAGGGCGGTGAGCACCTCGGCCCTCAGGGTCCGCCCGCCTTCTGCCTTCTGGGCCAAGTGCTGGGCCCTACAGCCGAGGTCAAAGTGAGTACATACTCAATGTATATGTATATTTATATGCACGCACACAGTTCGGGTGAGAAGTTAAATCGGGATATTATAGAACGAAACACGCCCAATGGACTTCTTAAAGTTTTTGTTTCAATCTGCGTGTAGCGTGAGATAGGGTCATAGTGCAGCCGGGACAAACTATAGCCATTAACTAGTGCCACTAACTACAAAAGTCACGAAATATAGTACACAACAATTCAACACTTTTATTGTCGGATTTTATTTTATTTTTTGGCTTGGAAGGTCGTTATTTGTAACGTGAATTCATTCAAAACCAAAAATGTATTATGGAATCAAAGAATTTCACGAGAGAAACAAATGAGTGGTTCGTTTGGGGAGAAAATCTTCCACATTTTGTCGATATTAAATTACTAGCAAATGAAATTTTTTTTTTAGTCATAAGAGCTCATGATTGTTTCCATAAAGTTTTACGTCATTGACAATCCATTTTCTCTACTTTGCTTTTTCCATATATTGTGGAGCATCATTTTTCAGAGACTTGAACCCTTCTTCATGAATTGTTTCATGAATAGTTTGGGAGGTAGTCATTCCTAATGTACGTTTTGAGGATCAATATTGGTATGATTAAAATTCCCTAAATTTTCCATTTAACTGAAGCTGAAAATATTAAAATTCGTACATTTCGCACTTTTTTTTTTGGCAAAAATTAACGTTAACCGAAAAAAGTACGTTGGTAGGTATGTTATAAATTTTAAGAATTTTTTCAAACGATTTATTCGGTATTTTTAGTATACGTGACAAAATTATATTTGTAGGTAGCAAATGAAAAATCAAACATTGTTTTTCCTATGACCATTTTTTAATTTTATATTGCACTCTCCTCATTTACTTACGTCAGCAACTCACCTTGTTTAGAACTTTTGTAATTATTACTCCTTGGGCATCGATGTGTTTTTCATGAAAATATAAGCGTATAAAATCCGTTAATTTTGTGACGACTCATTAATATCTAGATTACATTAATGGATATTATATTATGATAGATACATTTTTAAAAAAATATCCCGAGTGCCAAAGGTATGTGGATTCACACGGTGGTTCGTAATGTTTAGAAATTTTGCAAAATCCGAACGAGTTTTTGCGAATATGATATCGTGATATGATACAGATGAACTTCCTCCTGCATTTGAAATTGACTTGGGGGTCTCCCGGGAACGATTCTTACGCCATACCTTGGGGAATACACCAGTAGAATATGGAATAAACATATATTTTCCAGTATTTGTTTTCTCCATAGTCCGTCTAAATTCATGGAAATCGTAACTGGTGAAAAGGTTTATTTTCTATGAAGCATAAAGTCAAGTTATATAACCCTTTTTTTCGGAACAGTGTCTCTTTAAGTTCATAATATCATAATAAAAATACTAGCAAGTAGAAAGTAAACAAATACCACTGCCATATAAAAAAATATATACACTACTAAAACACCAATGGCGCATTGTGGTAAAGCTAATGATTTATTGACTCATCAACTCTTTCAGCGTGTGCCACATTTACTCGACAATTTTTCAGTTGCGCAAATTTTAATAGCAATGGACTGTATGAGTGCCTTTGATTGATACGGTATAATTAAATGAGGGCTAAAATTATTTTCATCCCAAGTAAGCTGTATCTTCTTTCTGAGATATTGTTACACGCTATTACCTTAACAAATAATAATGAAAATTTTTAATTTATCTATTCTGTGAAATTATTCTTGATATGTGTCTTCGATTTGCATTTGATCTAGGATTTCCTAAGCTGCAGGATGTCTAATTTTTTTTAAGTTAATTAATATAGTATTAAAGTTTCGTCCGATTTATTAGTGGATGGCAAAGAATTTTCACACCGATACAAAAGGTGTTAACCGAAAATAATAACTATAACTCAATCTGGAGTAAAATAATAAGGTATTATATAATGTTATCCTGAATCGGGGTGATTTATTACTCGTGAATGAAAAAGTTGATTTTTCAAGTTTCATAATCATTTTTAAAGTGTGTTTGCTACACAAAAGTGAGCTATTCAAGAGTTAAGAATGCTGATCTTCAACGCTGCCTCATAACGTACTAGAAGATTTGAAAAAATAAATTTAATTCTTAGAATAAATTGTACTCCAGTAATATAAAATCCTAATAAATTAGCGACTCGCCGGCATTCCTCTCTCTAAGGGGGGAATATTTCAGACAGCGACTCACGTTCCGACATTAGACCGAAAACGTTCTGACGCGATCCCAGAAGCTACTTATAATAAAACTATTTCATGGCCTCGAAATAGTGATTAAATTATACCATTGTTTTGTGTTGGATCTTTTATTGCATGTTAGGTTCAATTATCGAAATTCTGCGCAAAGGTATTACTCACTGATGTATGAAATTGGCACAGATCCGATCTGCAGACATCTTGACCGAAAGACCATAACAGACGAACTGAACACTTCTATGTACATTTGGACTTAGGCTATCAACAAGATCCGTCAGTGGGCTTTGTAAACTCTAGAGAATAACATCGTATATTTATTACCAGCCAGAGTGAGCAATCATAGAAATTCAGCTTACATTTTTAACTGTTGAATAAAAGCTGACCGCATTGACGTCAGCTTCAAGTCGATAGCTTTCCCAAGGAGGAAGGAAACCTGCTCCCGTGAAAACGGAGAGAAAAATTATTTAAGAGGCAGCTCTCAAAAACTTAGAAAGGGTCTCTTGCCCCCTGAGTGGGTCATTTGCCTGATGCTTTCTTTATTGCGCAGTTAGTGGAGTGGCGAGAGGTTTTCATTCATATTTATTACCCACATTAATTCAAACCTCGTTGACTTTTTACAGCAATTACCAGCTAATATTTATGGTTTATTTAACTTAAAATGTCGACTGGAAACATTTTTCTTACATTTCTGTGTTAAAATCCGGTGTAGGATTGTGTTTTAAGACTAAATATGTTATTTTACGAGTTATTTATGGACCAGGCTGGGAGTCAAAAATTGTCATGAACACGATCGGGTTTTTTTTTTTTATGAGATGTAGGAATAACAATTAGTTAAAAACCCCTTTTTACTCATCTTAGTAATTACAAGTTGATTTAATCACCAGTTGCCTCAACATTCTAATTGATCAAAGATTTATTTTGTACAGCTAAGCATTTCGCAATTATGAACTAAGTTATATTTATGGAATGTAACAGTGCGAAGTAGATGACTTAAAAACAATTTCGAGAACTGATCTAGGTGTGGCGGCTGGATGAGCAGCTGAAAAACTTATTGAATAATTGTGATAACGTTACTTAGTATTTTTTGGAGAGTCTTGCCCGCTGAAAATTGAATCAAAACAAAATGAATGCAGCTAAAACGTATAAAAAAAAACTTACTGAAATAGGTAGGATTAAGTTAGCCATGATTTATTACCTCTCAAAATTTTATTCCTTGGAAGGAATATATTCGGATTTCTTTTAACGATCGTTACCGTATTAATCCTTGACCGTAAGAAAAATCTGAAGTAACTTATTTACTAAACACTTATATTAGAATTATGATTCAAAAATAAATTACGGGTGTGCTCCCGCATTTAGAACTGGCTGATAGTTGCATTCAGTCGTTGTTGTGGAAAGGATCGTGATTGAAGGAGACTAAATGAGTGGGTCAGGTTGACCTTGGATGTTATGCTGGAATTTATAGTACATGCCCTTAATGACGCCTTCTTAAGACGTTGTGTAATGTCCTGTTTGAAACGTACATGGGTACGGCTAAAATGTAAATATATTAAGAGGCTTGTCCTGAGCGCTATTATATCGGCAATATTGTTTTTTTGTTTCATTTTTAAAAAGATGCAAAAAATATATACATATAAATTTTAATTTTCGTTATCATAATTGCCGAAACTGATACATCTGGTGAGGAATCTTTCAATTCTTTTCAATGAGATACGGATAATTTAAAGATACTAATTGGCCACAGTTATTTTAAGAATTTCGTTTTTTTCATTTGTCTTGTCTTGTTTGATCTGGTTGTTCAATTCTCAACTTTATCAATAAACATTAAATTATTTGTACCTATGACTCTCACTCAAAGTAACGACGGAAGTATTAGCAACCCGTGATTAAGGGTTAGTAGTCCTAATTACCTATATCCATATTTTTAAAATTTATTTATGCTGATTGCACATCACTTCTAGTCATAGGTGACGCCATTTGATTATAGTTGTTCAGTCGTTAAGTGCCAATCTGGACATTAACTTAATACTACTAGACATAAACTCGTGGGATTTCGATTACAGAAAATAGGAAACAAGATCAAAAATACGAGGGTTCTGGATAGGTTTAATCCAAAAATAAAGTATTTGCTTGCCTTATTAGAGATTTTTTTGCGATCTCCATCCATAGTAAAATCAAATTTGTCAGACGGGTAAATTCATACAATTCACTTCATTGCTGAAAAAAACTTTAAGACTGTCAAATATGTTGATTTGATTTGACTGCCGAATGTTCGCGCAGGCAAATCAAGTCAGGAGCACTCCGGTGTTTGGCCTTTTTTTTTATAGATCGTGGCTCGATCTTCGGGTCGACCTGCCTAGCCCTGACGTGACCGAACATGCATTGAGAATGCTCTCATTAGATAACTTCTAGCGATTCTGATCTCTGTGTTGACTTGACTTGATCTGACCTGACTTGACCGCTAATGTGACTAGGCCTTTCTTTAAGGTACCACAGGTTTCTACAGTCCATGAGAGTGATTTTATCTGTTCCTGGCGAAACCGCAAACAACTGTTTTCCCGTTCTGTTGGGTTGGGCTCAGTGTTTTTAGGTCGAATAATAGGGTTTTCTTTTTTATGTGCACGTTCTGAGTCTCGGATCGCCGAATATCCTAAAATATAGCTCATATCCCATTGTAATATATAGGCGCAGCTTATTTCCTCAAGGGAATTGCCAGCCAGATGCCTGAGTGAATATTAACTACATTAATCGTAAGACATCTCAGGACCCTACCTACCGAGCTGAAGTTAGTTAATAGGCCGGATTTGCATTTCAAATGGACCGTCATCTTTAATTGAAATCTCTTCCTACACTTCCCCATTGCCTGTTGTCTGATGACGAAAAGGCGGAATCTATTCTCCTGGATTAGCCTGTCCTGGCGATGGTCTGTACAAACCTCTCAGGCCTAACTCCTCACAGCTATATTAATTTGTCCCTTTGATGCCATTCGATATGATAGGATTCAACAGAATTATCTTCTCCGGATAAATTTTCAGTCCGTAGACATTATACAACCTGAATTACTGAATTATTACTGAAGGGAAAAACATTTCTACCAAACTGACGAGATATGTTGGCATATTGCTTCCGCTAAAAGTTGAAGTACGTACAAATTAATGACTTATTAAAGAGAGATACTTACGGGATACTGCATGAGTTTGTTAAGTATTTATTAAGTATTAGTGAAAAAACATTTCAGTTACAAGTAACGAACTACACATTGCTAATGGAGGATATGTGTGGAGTTAATTGCTAGTGGACGTAATTTAATAACATACTCTACTCAAAAGTTAAAAAAAAAATTTAACCATATACTCACGTTACGTTATATTATTCATGTCTTTCTTATAGCAATAAGATGTTATGTTGTTATAAGGTTGTATGTATCAAGCTGGGGCACTTACAAAATCTAGGACAGGCAGAAGCACGGGTGAAAGGGTTTCTGATTTTGAACAGAATTAACTCAACCTTAAAACAGTAAATACCTAGCTATATACAAACCGAAAATCTAATTGAAATCGGCACGTATTTACGTAATTTCTTTAAATATCTTCGAATTTCTTTATAGCGTTATCGTATTTTATGTTTTCTCACAATGAAAAAAATCAAACTATTCACTTTAAAATTCCTCCAGATTTTTCCATGTTTAATTATTTTTCATATACCCCTCCTTGAATATGATACTAGCCAAAACACACTTATACAGCGCGATCCTTGCGTTTGTCGAATGTGCATTTTAAATTCAAGTTCGATTATACCATTTCTACAGATCTTATCGTAGAATCCAGACAGACAAGCGATTGCCCACATCTGTTTGCAAACGGAGCCTATCTTTGCTGGGCCTGGTAACTATAACCTATAAATAATTTAAGTTGATTGAAAGATTTATTGTCCTCAAACGCCGCTTTCAATCGCACCTTAAAAAGAAATGTGTACTGAAAAAAAATCTGGTCTTTGAAGAGTTCAGTTATATTTACTTTTAAACATTGGATGCGGATTTATAACTGCGTCGTATTTGCTCCAATTGTATCCATTAGCAGTTCAATTTCAGTAATACAAACTGAGAGATTTCCGGAAAGGATGTATTTTCGCTATAAAACTGCAGAACTAAGTGAAATGACGAGAAAGGGTGCGGAGTACGCTGTGTTTAAACGAAGAATTATAGGTTTATTTCGTTGCAATAATAGCATAATGGAAATATCCGAGCCCATTACAGATCGACTGGTGCTCAGAATGTGCCGACTTTTATGAGGTCGTTTGGTATTGTAATATTGTTTGAAAACGTATTGAATTGTTATTATAATAGGCCCTAGATTATATAATAGGCGCTAGCTTCAGATTCCGAAGCTATTGTCAGCATTCAACTTTTCATTTTTATTGAATTTTTACGACTTTTGGATTCGACAAATTCATCTGAATAATTGTTTCATTTTTACTTTTTAAACTGACATCCCACTATTAGTGTCATGAAACTGCCTCTACGATTACGCATTTTTTTTTTATGGACAAAATAGAATTGGAAACCATTACAAAAAGAAGTGTTTAATCAATGAGAAGTCATATTCTTACATTATATGTTAACAAAATAACTATGAGATTGACGTGTTCGACGTATTAATTCACATTGAAAATTTAACATTCACGATTTATTTCAAATCAAACTCAATGAAGTTAAACATTAATTGGAAGTACATTCTAAAAGAAATTTACATTATTTAAACAAATTGTTTCTATTGTTTTATACAGTGGTTGGTTTAAATGAGATTTCTCAAATATAGTAGTTCTAAACTGACAATTGAAACAGATGACAATTGTCTTTAATGGCAAAGAACATTCCTCCTCTCTTGCTAAATTGATACAAAATTACGAATATGTGACGGAGTCCATAAATAACATACCATTGGTAAAAAAAGGATTAAATTTGCGAATATTTTCACTATGCTTTGCTTTATGTCATAAAGTTTCAGTTTTTTTGGAGGGGGGATTATCAGGAATCATCTGGTGTTTCTCCTCATATTCATTTCTTCCTTTTTGTTCGGATTACATTTTTCCCCGCGAAGTGATAATCCTGAGCAGGATTGTGCCGAACAGACATCCACCCAAGAGGGACGACAGCTTGTTATCCAGGTGTCTGCCTGCTCACCCTGGCGGACTCGGCCTGTGTGATCGCCAGCCGTGTAATCCGGGACCTGTCTTGTGTGAGGTCCCGGCCTTCGAACCAGATCATCTTCCTCCAAGTCGCTGACGACACAGTGAATCCCCAAATATAGCCTCGTACTGGAGTCCTCAAATTAGCTAGGTTTGCAATCGACTCTGGCAGTAACCTCTAGCAAATATTATGAGGCTCTTCAGGTTGCCAGCTCGGTATATTCCCTGAATACGATTGAAAATTTTCCCGACTTCTGGGATTTGAATCATCGGCCTTCAAACCCGCGACGCGCTGATTTCTGTGAAGGAGGCGTCCGTACATTTAAGGGTTTCGACCATGCATCGTATTCAAACAAAATCGGTAATTGAAGAGTTCGGCCGAATAACATACTATGTTGCATTTTTTCAAAATTAGGTTTTTGATTAAATAACGTTCTATATAGATCCCTTACATTTTCCTTACTCAAATACGATATGGACTGTTGTTTTAGTTATAGAATTCACCATTACAGCGGTGAAAAACACATGTGAACAGCATATCAAAGAAGTACGTAGGTTTCTTTAGGAACTTAATTAACTTAACGTAATACTTAAAATGTAACATAGACCGTTATTCGGCTGGACCCTTCAATTGTCATGATTTTCAAATTAAAAATTATTTTCCATTTTATTTTTTCTGAGAACTTTCTTTTAAATATATTAAATATAGGTAATGTCACTGTTACGGAGATCAAAATTTATATACTTATATGGTTATTACTTGTTGTGGATGGATAAAATCAAATTACAAATCTTCCGCCTCTCAGCAATATAGCTTATTCAACACAAACGTTTTTAATAGCTCTGAGCTGCCATCTTAAGTTGCCGATTGATGGTATGTAAACTAATAACAAATTCTTATTTTGAAGGAAACCGTTGAAAGAGCTGGGTTATCTCTACTGACTTCGCTCAACCTTCAGAAGGTTCTGTGCTTGAATGCCATGATAATCCCTATCATAATCACCAATGATTGATTATTAAAATCTGACATTACTCAACGGCTCATTCAAATTGAACATGTGCGAATCAATCAAAGCTTTAAGATATTCATCATAATTTATTAGCATAAAGTTAGTATTAGACATACTTTGAGATTCCTAAAGCGAAAACAAACATTCGCTTAAAAGGAAGAGCGCTGAAAGCAAATTGCTTTGAGTGGGCGCTGACAGTGCTTAAACTATTTTCGTAAAGACGGATGAGCTGGCGTCCCAGTCCACGTCATGCACACATTGCATGAACACTGCCTTGTATTTGTATGTGATTGTCGATCACGTGCTATTTCCAATAGCCCTCTTTTTCAATGATCATTGACTCTTATTTTATTACTTTAAAAAAGCGAGAAGCATTGATTTCTTCAAGTATTACGAGTTGCTAATCGAAGTCCATCCACAAGATAATAGAGGACTGCCTTCATTTGTTGTTAAGGACTGTTGTCCTCATTTGTTCAGACTCCATGTGCAAAACTACTGAAATATAACTGATGATAACTTTGAAATTCCCTACATGGGAGACAGTTATGTGGATGCTTAAACTATTAAAAATACTAGTTTAATCTGAAATTAATGATAGTATATGTTCGTAGATATGTATATATATAAGAATATTATTGAATCTCCCCTCTCTAAGGTGGAAATTCTTGACTAAAATTGTCGTTTTGTAAGACAATTATTGAAGGTGGGGTGAATAAACTGAAATCACTTTTTAGAATATTGCTGATAGCTCCAACTAGTGGTGATCAGTAGAAGCAGCGCGGCAAATTCAAATTAATGAAAGTATTCTTTCTTTACATATTTATATATTTGTTTAGTATTATTTTTGCCTAATCTTATTTAAACCTTATCTGCTGCTGTGATGATAATTAATTAATTAAAACTTTTGTGTACCTATCCCTGGTTAATTGATTTGTGTATAACTTTCATTGCAGTTTGGTTATTTATATCAACATCAGTTCATTATATTGAATAATTTAATATTTCAGTTATTGAAAATTAAGTTATAGAGTCATTACATGTTAAAAAATGGGTTATTCCAAGAATTGCAATAGTTTTATTCTTCTCATATTTTTATATTCGATCCGTTATTTTGTGACATGGAAGTGCTAATCTTTCTTAAATAATTCTGCTGTAATGTATACAATAATATAACATGTAAGTAAACAATAACGGTGTCGTATTGACTCAATAAGAATCCCGATGTAAAAAATTTAGAATCCAATGGATAAAATATAATCTTCATTAGAAGATTACGTGATACAAATTGTTGCTCAATACCTTGTACAGTGACATAGTCCTGAAATGGCCTTGGAAAGTGATATTTTCTAAATACTTCTCCTCGAACACATACTATGAGGTCGGAAAGGAGTGTTATTCTTTTGATGATCTTACTCCAGTACTGCTTTCTTTACAATAAAAATGTTGATATGATTTGATGAACTATACAAAATATCTTATATTATATTATGCTGTGACACCTCTAGAAGAGGTTATACACAACGAAGCGCTGAAGGAGCTTGCGTGATTGGTGCTAGACTTTTGAGATTTACAAGCATAATTCATTCATCTCATTCAGAAGAACTCATTCAACAGAACTCATCAGGAGGGTGAATGAACTCCGTCTAGACCCATCCCCAAATAAAGATTGTATTAGGGGAGTAGGTAACCGAACCCAGCCCTCCGCAGCTAGAAGTCGGCATTATGCTCCGTGGATGGAATTTATAGCGAGATAACCCCCAGCAATATATAAGTTGGTAAAGTTTAGGAAAAACTCCAAACGAGCACCTCAACATACAAAATTTTTTGTATTGTTTTCTTTGTCGTCAAATGGTCATTGTGTAACCTACCGACTTCTAAGATTGGAAATGCTAATTGTATTTCATAGGCCTCTCCTGCTGTCCTGGCCATAACTATTCTTTTATAAAATCTACAATCAATCCTGCTTTTACGAGCAACCATATCCGAAACGTCCTCAAACGAGTACACTAAAAAGCCAGAAAGATCATTCACAAAAATCAGATGAAACTTTCCTAGAATATAGACTATTAACTTTGACTCAGCCATTAGCCCAGGCTAATATTAACCGTACGGAAAGTCCTGGTCTAACGAACGACGGAAGAAAGCACAGGTGTCCATGAGTGATGGATGTTCTACCACGTCCAGATGTGATGGATGGCGTATCGCGGATAAGATTTCGGAGATTTTATTTGATCGCTTGAGCCTCGATAAGCTTCCGCTGAAAGAGCTATAGTAGTTTCAGTCGAACTTATAATCTTTTCAACTTTCAGAAGAAAAAAAAATAATATTCTTGGTCATTTTGACGCCACATACATTACACAGTCTGTAAGACGTACCTTTCTGCTGCGCCAACAAAGATAATATCTGACGTAAAAGGCTAAAGGAAATGTTAAACAAATATTTAATACCCTCCTTATAAATATTTTATCCCATACCATTGCCTTATCAGGATGCGATAAGGCCCTAATCGTAATTTCTTCATAATGAATGTGGCGTTATGTCATTTTTATCTGTTACATTATCTGGTCTACTACCTCCTTCCCGTTAGAGGAAAGGGGGATTTTTTTTAATGTATTTTGTTTGTATTATTCTTTTTTGTTAATGAACATTATCATAAAAATGACAGTATTCCCTACTAGGGCAATAAATGATTGTGCTTAATGACCTGATACGTACCATATTTACTACAATGCGGTGTTCGGTCTTGTATATCCTTTAATATATCAATTCTTTTCATGGTTACCTGAACAAATATACACTACATTAATTTTGTTAACCTATAATACTAACATACTATAGCTTATTTAATTTAGTCCATTTTTTTCTAAATTTGTTGTAAAAGTTGAAAGGAGATTAATCTGAAACAAATCTTCTATATTTATGAATGTTTGGTGCTGTGTAATACTATGTTATGGACGGTCTCGTTTTTTCTGACTCATAAAATGAAATACCATTTACTTAAAAATTTATCCAAGAATCTTCTATTCGGTAAAAATTAAAATTAAAAATGTAATCCTTGCTTTAGTTATCGTATTTATTGTTTAGTTATTTTTACTCTGAAAAGTTAAAAGCCCCTTGCGAATCCACGAAAGTTGCCAAGACGTATTGATTCTAGAGCCTGATGTGAATATTTATGAGCGAATTTAGCATAAAGATATTATCTGTTGGCTCTGAATCCATTCTATTCTGGTATAATACGCTTCACCTCAAACTTGAGTGCTCACCCTACGTACATAAGTTGTATTTGTCCATTTGAGATTTATAAATGAAATTCTCAACTTTCATTCAGGAAAATGGCGATACTCTTTAGTTTGTATGCATCTTCTTTGTTAGGGGCCATAAAAATGATGGATTCGTTTTGAAATTTCAAGGTTATATTTTATAACAACTACAAATACTACACTTTAGTTTTTTATGAAAGGCAACGCGGAGTATGGAAAAAAAATAAACGTGGACCCGTTTAGCTAACTTTTACGATTTTCCAACCCCCAGTTCAGAAGCTATTTAAGATTTATGGTTCTGACTTTTTTTTCTCGTGCTTAGGTCTGTAACTCCAAAATAATTTCATATATATTTTTTTTTTTTAAATAGAATAATATGTTCCATCGTATATTTGCATTCTTTTTTATGCAATTTCCAGTCACGATGTCTTGAAAAATAAAAGGAAGCCAAAAATACGAAGTATTTTTTAACAAAAAGTCAATAAGTATTTTAAATTTAATTTAAATTATTTGAAGTTTAAAATTGAATTAAATGTTGTTGTTTTTATACTTCAAAGCATACACTAATTTCGTAATCGTAACAACCCACCTATTATTTATGCGCATACTTCAAATATAACAGTGATAACAGAAAGGAGATTGAAAAGAAGCTGGATGATATTTTCAAAACTAGATACACGGTTATATATTATTTATAATGCTGGCAGCACATTCGGTGATCGTAAAGTTATGTTTTTGCTGTTAATAATAAATAGAGTTCTGTACTCTCCATTTTTTTTTTTTATGGATGAATCAATGGTTTTTAAAGATTAAAGATTCTAACATACCTTCCCTTAGAAATTTCCAGCCGTAACGTGGATACCTTTTCCTTTACCTTTACGGACTAATTTACGAAGCAAACCTACCAATTCCCAAAGCGATATTCTGGACTTTGAGGTGGATTCATTTGATTCGTCCATTGAAAAAGTCACTACAGATACACCACTGGCAATTGACCAGCTTATCATCTATATTAAAAAGCGAAATTCAGAATGTGGAAAAATTATACCTTTAAGAAGCATAAGAACAGAGGTTAGAAAAATCAGATCTGAGTGTAAAAAACTAAATCTGACCCCAACATATTTTAATTAAGGTACCTATGTTTTTATTTTTTCAATGTGTATGCAGATATGGTTTTTGCTTATTTACATCAAAGTTAGGCTATAAAAATGTGTTTTTCGATTATCCGTATTTTTTAATTATCCACCATAACCATAAATAATCGCGGTGGTACTGTAAATATATTCAAATACTCCCTATCAAATCCTGAGCAGTTCTGGAACTTGGAGGGCGTTAGCATGATAAATCGTATAAGAGGCTTTGGGGAAAAGTTTTTGAAAGGTCAAATATATATATATATATACTGGACCGTTTGACTTATAGCCCAGTCATGAAGTATAGTTATATTGCTAAGTTACTTGCATTTTATATTCATATATTTTACATTTCATTAAATTTCTTATCATTCATTATTTATCAATTACCAAACTTTTTTAGCCGTAGTGGAAATGCTAAATATGTTCCTTCATTGATGCCATTTTCATGCCAACCACCTCTCCGCGGTCATTATCAGATAAAAACATATAATAATTGATTTGGCAAGAAAAATCTCTGAAAATTGATAAAAATATTGTTACTAGGCATTGAACAAATGTGTAGAAAGAATCCAGATTCGATCCCGAGACCTCCTGAACACCCTTCAGCGCTTTACCAACGAAGCCATCCCTGCGCACCCCAACCAAATCAATTTCACATCTCTCTTATAGGTCGACTGGTAAGTTTCTTCTCGTCGATAATCGCCGTCAGAGAGAAAATCTTTCAAAGGAACTACGGTGTGGTCTAGTGCTTTCTTTTTGTTAAAAGTTGCCGAGAATATCTTCGAAAGCTCAGCCGTGGTTCGTAAAAATATTTTTGTAGGAGCTCGCCCAACCCTCTATTATGACAACCGAACATTTAACATGAAAAACGTAAGAGATACCTCCTACAAATAACAATAGATCGAGATACGAGCAAGGTGAGCTGGCCTGATGTTGGAATTGTTACCTAATAATTTTCTTCAGAGGAATCTTGATCTTGTGAAGTAAGTGAAGGGTACTTATTACCACCTACAGCAGGTCATATGACTGAAATCTACCTAAATCACGAGATCACTGTTATTATGAAGAAAATTACTAGAGATTGCTGTCCTTGCCCCACCTTACATGTACTGAAACGTTCTTTGAGACGATATTCGTTCAGTATCGAGATGGCGATAGAAAAGGTTGGAAGAGATCTATAGGTTGTGGGTCAGTGTGATAAAGATAAAGATGGGTCTAGAAGGGTTGCCACGCTCGGCTGCCTGAGGATATGGTGGCTATTTGGAAGGGATATCACCCTTTAAGAAAACGGACCTTCTCACATTATTACCTTTTGGGTCCTCTGTGAATAAACTTGGATATCAGATGATGTCAGAGTGACCTTTTCACATCACTATTTTGAGAAATTAATGAAGTGGTCTGAAATTCGTCTAAAGAAAGTCTTTAAGATAAGCAGTTATGCTTGCAATGAGTAGCATCATAAAAACTTTCATTAGGGCTACAAACAAACAGGTTTCATTAAATTATGTTGTTTTTTTTATTTAAAATTTGTTATAATCTAGGATGGAACTATGGACTTTTGTCTAGTGGCGTTTCATTAGCTTATTTATATCGTGTGATAGCAGGTCAATTGTGCATGATGATATAATTACTAAACTACTGAACTATATAGTAGTGGTTGAACCATAGCTTACTAATCAACCACACCTACATCAGATAAAAATTTAAGATATTTCTTTAGTAAATATGTTAATTTGAAAACATAAATATTTGTGGCTACAACACAGCCACATTTTTACCCGGGCCCTTGTATCTTATCACCAAATATTTCAAGTGATTCTGTGATTTATTAATAAAGTATCGTCCCACATCATATAAGGTTTTGACATGCTATTATGTTATTATTTATGGCAATCCCTGAATACAACTAATAACAAAACCTGTATATAATGTAGTGACGCTACAGGAAATACAAAATAATCTGTAAAAAGATTCTCCTGAGGATCTATAATTGTCTGTAAGTTTAAAGGGGCTATAAAGGGGAAAAAAAAATGAATACAACTTTAAAAAAATTTCTATCAGATTTAATTTTCAATCGTGGCATTTCTGAAATATTCCATTGAACAACCATAATTCTTTTATTTTTCCTTCTATACCTTTGAATATATAGGTTGAGAAATTATACCCGACCCGAACTCAGGAGCAGCAGGTACTGTCTCGAAATTGGATTACTCAACTGGATAGGACCCTAAGAACCCTGAGCAGATTATGCCGGACATGGAGGAATTATAGGGCCAATAGGAGCGAGCCCGGGTTCAATTACCCTTTGGGCCCCTGCGACAAATTGTAGCTGCACCTCAGGCGCGTTGGGTCTGATCAATTATTTCTATTGCCCACTATCCCTTATTCGTTATTAACGGGGTTATCTACGGGACGTGAAGCTCCGCTAGAGGGGAAAAACACGGTTCAGTCAGCTTTAAATCAATCATGAAAAGATTTTCAACCCTCTCGAAAATTTACATTGTTTTATTTTGAGCCACAGTTAATCACATTTTCCGTTCTAGCACTGCATTCCTACTTTTTTAGCAAGTACTCCTTGTAAATCACTAACTTTTTTAACTTTCGTAGTTCAAAAGTTTTAGTTGAACATATTACAGGTAGTTAATCTGAGTATCAATTTCCTCATCGCTATTTTATTTTTTCTATAATCGTAATACGTACATATAGTCTACATATATACATATACCCTCTCTCCACTAAAGCTTTATTGTGGAAAAACAGGGATATTGTTGTTTACTTATATTCTTTCACAACCGTGAAAGCATTTTATGTGTATTATGACATGTTGTTGTGCCGTACCACAGATTGTCGAGGGATAAATACAAACACATAAAATCAGATTAATTACGACTAAAAATTAAAAAAAAACAGTTATGGTCGTGGGTGACAACGTTTCCCCGTATAAGTAAAAATCAACAGCGCGTTGTAAAAAAACTGCTTATGAATGTTGTATGTCTATAAAAAGTAGTAAATTGGTAAGAAAGAGTAACTAGTAAATCCATAAGCATTATAAAAAAACCTTTATAGTTTTATCATGTACCTTTATAGCAACACTCTTCGATCCTGTGATCAAACTCATTTATACTGTAGTTAAACTCATGCAGTGTTGCAAGACGTTGGTTTGAAGGTCAAGGTGTTCGATACATTAATTATTTGTTGAGTTATTTAAACTGTCGTGAAACTAAGAATTGGATAAAAAAGCGTTAGAACGTCTACGCTCTATCTGTCCTTGCGATTATTCCAGAACTTTTCCAGATAATGCGACCACTGCTTCTCTTTAAGTCTGCTGACTAGATTGCTAGTGTTTTGGGAATAAAGGTTATATTGTGGGTAACTTCTAGGCGTAGGGGCTTGGCCGTTGAAAGAACTCTGCTCTGTTTATTGTTCGGGGATTCTGGTGGTGGATTCAAACTTTATTCTTGTTATATTGCCAACCCTTATTGACCTACGGATTCCACCCTTTCCAGTGGCAATCTTTGTGGCCAATTTCTTTTTGTTAGGCATCGTTTAGGCAGTCTATATTCTGGTTCGATCTTCTATTGATAAATGATAGTGTTGATATTCAATCAATGCTTTTTATATGGGCTTGAAATCTATTTTTGATAATAAGCATTCAAATAAAAAGTAAACATTTACAAAACATTATATGAAGGGTTGGGTAAAGGCGCAATTGATACTTTTCGTCGATTCGAGAATAACAATTACAAACTCTCAGCCCTCAAGCAAACAGGGTGAAGTCCTTTTTTAAATGTGTTATTGACTAGGAGTCTTATTATCTTATGACCCTCATAAAAAAAAATTCCGGTATTTCCAATATAAATGAAAAAATTTTCGATACCTGTTTTATTTGCGAACTGCTCATTTTATAGTCGTGTCATACAATTTAAAATCAGGGCTGTCAAAAATTACTAGATTTCTGACTAAATTAAACGAAAACAACTGAGAGGTTGTTTTAAATCTTTTTAATTTAGTCATTCAACGACATGAATAACAATGTTCAGAAGAATGTACAGTGCTAGTTATCAGTGTTCGTTTAAGAAAATATAATTATAGTTTTGGCTGGGTTGTTTAAGACTATAAGGATGCCACTCTAAACTTAAATTTAATCGATTGTACTATGCAGGTAATGCAGGTTTAACGCAGCAGGAGCTTACCCTCTGAGACTGTTTAAGGCCTTTTTAAGGTTAGCTAGGATGACGTTACTTTACCTAAAGGCAGTTCCTGGGCTGCGAGGAAACCGTAAAAAAGCGATAAAATGTAATAAACCTCTAGTCCTGACTCGTAGTAGGTATAAGTATAATGTTTTTTTTTTTATTATTTGCTAGTAGTTTATCATATAATATGTGTAAGCCTACGACTTGACCTGTATAATTTTATTGCATAGGGGAATGGACTAAGTTAATGAAAAGTACCTGGTGGAATTTGAACGTAACCCTGACTATAACAGTAATATACTTTATATTATGTTTATTTCGATATTATTGACAGGCAATAATACCGTTGTAACTCATTTGTATTAACTAAATCTTAGTGCGGTAGTGGTTGGATTTGCAAATAAATCTATTCAGAGACTGTCGAAGGTGTCGATAATACGGCCTGTATTGCGAACGAGCTACTCTATCCTGAGAATGCTGCCTGACCAGTGCTATAAATAACCTCGCGAAAATTCCAATCCTACATTCGCAGATCCGTATCTGGACCGTTCTAATCCAGTTATCGAAGAACCGATAGCGGAATCTACACTTGTTGACAAAAAAAAGTTTGCGAACAGCTGGAGGAATCTGGTCTCGTGTACCACTGCGCACAATGCTACAGATGGAACAGGACTGATTTCCTTAACTCTTTTTTTTATCTGGTACTCAAATGAAAGGTCTCTCATTTGCATAAAGAGGCAATATATAAATATCTGAGGCTCGCGGTTGCTAAAGCTGTCAGCTGTTAGTTCTCATCCGGAGGCGCCACTGGAAGTACCTCTTGGAAGTACGTCGGCACTTACCATCGTAGTACCTCCAGCTGAGGATCAAGCTACTGCATACACATATCACTGAAGTAGGTCCCTCTAAATTATGTTCTTAAGGCTCTATACTTTCACCAATCTAATATGCTATCTAATACTTACTGCCCAATTAGGGCTGATTGAGTAGAAGTTTTCACTTCAAATATGACGCGGATAGAGGACAGCATCTGCAAACACCCGCTCAATTTCTTGCCATTTGTTCCAAATTTTAAACCTACTAACCTCCGATTTACAAGGTTTTATATTTTACCCTTAACCCATTACTTTGATAATTATTGTCGTAATCCTCCCCCTTAAGATTTCTTTGGATCCGAGACTCCTCTTAGTACGTTATCACTAAAGGTTCCTCACTTGTCCTACAGCACTATAAACCTTTCAATCGTAATTAATCTACATGTAAATTTAAATCTCTCTGGCAGTTCAATTGAGATTAAAGAGAGTCTTTTAGACAATTTTGATGTTTGTCAACATATAAATATTTAAATAAAATTATCACAAATAAAACACAAATCGAATGTTTATTATTTAGTTATTAAGCAATATAATTCACGAACTCAAACGGAAAAAAAGACTGAAAGACTTGTTACTAAGTGATCCATTCACGGTTAAGGTTTTCGAATAATTGTTTTGTTCTGGATGACGTTTTTAATAATGTATTTGGTCCCAAAATAAATATAAAATGTTGGTGATATAACAATTTCTTTTTTTTTTGCTCAACTTTGACCTTTCTTCCCTGTGAGGTCGATGTCTTATAAATATGAATAAGGAAAATGAGAAAAAGTGAAAGGTCTTTTGAAAAGTCCTAAGCTGACTTTGATCATGACCCGAACAGGATTTTCTTTTGGTGTGGAACCGGGCCTCCCCCCCCCCTCGACCTCTAGCAATTCCCCCACCCGTTAGCCCGATCTAAAACGTCAAAGGCAAAGAGGGCTGATAATTAGTGTGGCACAAGCGATATGCAGAGGTACTATGTTCCATGTGCGCTGTGCGTGAGCCGCTTCACAGCCCGACCAACAGCTGGATTGATCCGTGGAGGGTCGCCGCGGCTCTTCTGGCAAGGGGCGTGATCTGGGACGATGGGGCAACGGGCTTTTGGTTGTGTCTATTAAAGTTTTTAATTCAAATCGAGCATCGCGGTTTTTATTATGTTATATAAATTCGGCTAAAATATTTGTCAGTATGTAATTAGTTCCCAGTACTTCTATAAATCTTGATTGTACTTTTGTACTCTTGGCAGTGTGCTGAGTGAATAATAATCATAATAATTATAGTTAGCGCAGCTTTTGGTGGATCAGAGTTTTTTTGAATTGAGTCAAGTTTAAAAGGTGCGTAAGAATGTAGTTTGAAAAACTTTTTGTGGCTTTGAAAAATGTGTAATTTGTTTCATGCAAGTCGCGAGGTCATTATCTCTCCGAGTGGTACTTCAAGTTGTCGGGGAATGTGGAAGATGTTGACAGAATAAGTACAGAAATCGAATATGTTGAGCAGTTAATAATTTGGGTCATAATGTATATGCTATGTATGATGCATTTGCTAGTTTTTGAAGAATTTTAAATTGAAATGATCGGGCTTAAAAAATAAATGACTTTTTAGCAGGGCACTAAGACTCAGGCGAATATGTTATTTTTGGTATAACTTTAGTAGTGTGTATGGCACGTAGCATCACTTTTAATCTGTTATCAAGAAGTCGAGGAAGTAGCTTTTAATACCCCATTACGTAAACTTCTTTTCCTGCAAAATTTAAATGACTTGATCCACAGCAATTAGTTTTATCAGCGTTCACTTTTACATCACTATTTGAAGGGTTCGTCCGATTAACGCTCTATGTTACGTTACAAATATGGTACTTTACACAGCTGGAATGGTGAAAATAATTGGAACAGCGGTATATGTCTCCGAAACAACATGTAAGGGAAACTATACAGAACGTTATTCAATCAAATACCTGATTTCGCAAAAATGTAACCGACCATTATTCCGCCTTCATTTAATATATTTTTCTACTTCCTTTTAATCAATTCCCTTTTCTTCCAATACTAGTCTCTTCTCATATCATTTCCTAATTTAATCACTCCACTCATTAGAACCCATAGAATCTATTGTGTCAGCTTTTATAACCCATAATTAATGTTAATACACTTTAGACATGTTTTCCGATAGTCAAGTTATAGGGACGTATTGACGCTACCACGCAGTTACAAGTGCAACTAAGAAAAAGCGGAACGCATTGATGCTCCTACAGGATATTTTCAATCTATTCCAAGGACTGAGGTTGTACCATCTCCTTTCAGGTTAAGTAAACATATTTTGGAATATTTGAGGAGCTCGGTCCACATTGAGGAAATCCCTTATAGATTGGGGTATGCTTCATACTCTATACTCTAAAAAAGTTTTATTTTTAGTGTTTCGTTGATTTTTTTTTTTAAATCATCTCTTATGTTTTTCCCTACCTATCAAGCAATTGTGAGTTCCCCTGTTTGACTTGACCAATAAACATGAAATTCTATATCATGATTTCATTTATAAAAAAAAAACATAATGAAAAATTATCTATTAATTAATTGATTGCTAATAAAAACATATTGAGTTGGGAATCAAATTAAAAGCCTTGTTCTTTTTATTAATATCATGTATTTTTTTTGTATGGTTTTAAACTCTTATTAGACACAAAGCTATTAAAACCGTCCTAAAAATCGTGTTTGCAACTTTAACATTACTCTTGTAAATCTCCCTTGGTATGGTCTCCTCGCTGCTCGGAACCTTAGACAACCCCCATACAAAGCAAGTATTTTCCTTACCTCCATATTTAATTGTATTTGTAGAACCACCCGCTGCAGTCAACGCACCCTTTTACATTACAAACTCATTCCTTGGTAGGGAGGGGGGGCTCCAAGGCTGAATTTGTGTTATAAAGACTACATTTGAATGTACATGCTTATAATAATAATTCAATAAAATTTATTAAATGAATCAAGAGAAAGTTTTACTTACATTGAAACCATTAATCATGTGTTACTGCACACTTTTTGAAACTGAATAACAACAACTTTATTATGATAAAATCACAATCTGCCTGATTGGGCTATAAGTAATTGTGGTAAATGATCTCATTCATACCAATTTACAATTTTCATTCATACCAATTTACAATTTTCATTCATACTATATATACAAACAGCTCTCAGAGGGGTTAACGGCTTTTGGTGGAAGTGAGAGAGGGATAGGTAAAGTGAGGAAATCTTCAACAGTCGATGAGTATTGTTTTGAGGAGTAAGGTGAGGTGTGAAAGTACGGGTAAGATGCAGTGCAAATTCTTCCGACCTCTCGCCATCCGAAAACGCCCAGGACCCACCATCACGACGGAGTGGGTGTGAAACAGCATGATATTTTAGGATTTTCATAGTTAGATTCCACAAGGAGTTATCCCTGGTAGACAGAGAGGAGAGATGGGAATCAAGAATCGGTACGGAAGGATGCCAATTGCCACTTTACCTATCTGCAGTACTGATTGTATGTATGTACGACGATCAGCAGGATGTCGGGATCTTTACCACACTGTTATTACCATACTGAGGTAAAGGATTTTGATTGCGAATTTTCCTCCCAGGCCGACCTCTGGATCAGAGTAGTGAAGGAATGCACTGCATCATATAGGTCTTGGGATGTTTTCAGGGACACTTTGAGGTCTACAGAATCTGTAAGAATCTGGCGGAAGTGGTCCCAATCAACTGGGCCCCTGATAAATGAAAGAGGAGGCAGTTTTCGGAAAGGTCTTAGGGAAACTGCACACTTTACAAAAATTTTATTTGTGTTAAATAAGTACCGAGCTTCATTTTATAAGCAGTATAAATAAATCCAATATTGGATTATACCTTACAACTTTGAAAAAAAGTAAGATGTAACTACTTTAAACAGTTGTGTATCATTTCTCTCACAAATCTAATGCATTATTAATTGTTAATTATCATTGGTTATGAGCTCAATGAGATCATGTTGACATTTGACAGCAATTATGTACTAGAATGGTCGCCGTGGATATGTGGTTGTGGCTGAGAAGTCGACGACCGAATCGCCTCACAATAGACCAACTATACTACTTGTGGGTAGACAATCAGACAGTCCCTGCAGCTAATGGACCCTTTGTAGTCCCATCCAGGAAGTCGTTCCTTCGTTAAATATCAGTTCTGCTCAGTTGTCTTTTCACCACGATTTATATACACTACCTCTCCTTTCGTTCGTTTTTTTTATAACCCTTTGTTTATTTCAGTCTAACAACGTTATCGTACTCCCATTAAAAATTAGGAATTTCAAGGAATGCAAGTAAATTCTATTTCGTTGCCTGAGAAGGAATGCCGAGGTTATCTGTCATACATAATATTAACTTTTCGTGGCACTTATCGAACTCTTTTTGTCATTGTTTATCTAATGATTCATTTTGGCTGGTTCCAGGCTGATCTGTTATGGATGCTGTTAAAATATATAAAATTGCTTAAATCTTAATAGTTAACCAAAATGAAAATTAATTGAGACGTTGGTACTTGTAAGATTTGAACTACAGTGAATTAATTTCCACAAATAGTTAATATATATAGTTAGTATAATGCGAACTTTGCTTTTGACTAATCTTTCACCAGTTACGGAGGTTCAAAAAATGCACATAGCATATGCATAGCTGGCATGGTGGAAAAGTCCCATGTGAATTAATACTTACTATATATGTAATGTAAGACAGTCTCCAATACAATGGATCAAGAATTAGTATCTCTAGTTTTGGCTAAAAGTACTCCACTTAGACTATGTGACTATTTCCGGTATTTCGGTCTCGAGATTTCACTGATCATCAATAAAGACATCGCTGTGAAATCGTAAGAACAGTTTCTAATTGTTAGTTAATCAGATAATTGTAATCTTTACATCATTTGAAATCACCATGTGAACGTAATACAGAAAATGGAAAAATTCGGAAACGTGAATCGGCTATATGAGTGTCAGTAGAGGTAGGTTTTTTTGCGGCGAACATAAAGAAGGGTTGCATTGACAGGCAATAAACCTCTCGTGGTCCGCGCTAGGCAGAGAAGTAAAAGGAAGAATAAGGTTATTGGCCTGATTGTAAAGGACAAAGCTGTATCCGAAAAGGTGTTAAAGACACATTCCCGCGTAGTTTGAAAGAAATAAGAAGGGTGAGAAAAAAAAAAAAAAAAGTTTGAAAGAAATAATGCAAAAAAAACAAAACTTTTATGTTGGAGATCAAAGGGCAAGCCGTAGGGGTTATGTGGAGGGTAGTGTGGGTTTTAAGGGATAGTAGTAGTCAACTTCTCCTCACTGATTTCTGGGACGAGAAAGTTATTGAATCCTTTTCGCTTCTTTCGGGGGCGACTTTGAGAAGGGATAACTGAATAGCTTCTGGGTTGAGGTCTCTCCGATTTCCGGAATATTAGTCTCGAGATTTCACCTATCATCAATGAAGACATCGCGGTGAAATCGTAAGCACAGTTTCTAATAGTTAGTTAATCAGATAAATCAGTAATGTAATCTTTACATCATTTGAAATCATGCTTTTTTTTCATTTCGTTGAATATTTACAATCATCTGAATACATTACATATTGTAATGTATATTCTATTTATAAAAAATAAATTCCTTCCATTGATCACCACGCCTATTCATTAAGATAAATTGCTTTGGATTAGAGTAGATTGGGACAGCATTAAATTTAATTAAATATTATTTTCATTGCTATACGCTCAGAACTTGAAAGAGGAGTCAAATCTACATAGTTAGAATAATTAAATGTTACCCATTGAATAACAATTATTTGACTGAAGACTGAGGGTAAGGTAGCTAAGAGAAATATATATGTATTGATAGAAAGTAACATCTTTACATATCTCCGCACATTTGGATATATTGGATACATGATATATAACAGTATAATATATGACCATAAATGCAAAACACATTTACATCTCATGGATACTTCCAGCAATTGAAGCACTGTAGTGTACCTTGGTTTGTAAAATATTATTCTTAGAAATTATTTCGGATTGTTTGAAGAATGTTGATATGACTGACTAAACTCCAACTAGGTGCTGCTTATGTTAATAGGGGCTTCACGCAATATTGTAACAGTAAATGAGTAGTTAAGTCTAGTAGGGGTACTAAGATTATATTTCTATTGATAAATGTTAAAAGGATAGATATAGCTGATTCTCCGGTTGAGCATAAATGGTTTATAAGTGGCGCGAAAGTAATTCTACGATCTTGATAAACCCCAGAGTACTTAACAATAGTTCTCAGTTGTTAATCTAAGCCTTTGTGTACAGAAACCATTTGATTCGCTCAACTCAATCCAACCAATCTTACGGAGCATAAAAAGCATCATGTGTTTTTTACAGCAGGTCCGGACGATTGTATGGAATAGGCGTGATAAAATATTGGCATCGTTTCCAGTCGAGAACTCGCATTAGTCAAATCCAGCCAGTTCTACTCCAAATTTTTTTCTCTCTGTCTCTCTTTCAACATATTTCTTCCTGTTTTTGTAGGCTTGGTACCTCTTTTATCTCTGTATAATAAATTAATTATTGTTTGCCTTTCTACTAAAAATACTAGCCAGTTTTAAATATAAATAGTTATAAAACTTCGTTTGCTGGACTCTCTAGTTGTAGTGGTTAGCGTTACTGTTTCAGGATATGAAGTTCCTGGATTCGAATCCCCCTAATGGCAGTGGTGATTTTTATTCTTTCATTTGGAGCTAGATAGAAATAGTATGTTATATCTGTCCAACAGATAAAAGGGGAGAGCACGACTGCTTCAAGTCCTGAATAAACTCCTCGTTAAAATTAAATGCAGAAATGAAAACTAATTGAATCCTGGTTTTCAAATAAACATTTTTTATTTGATTTAAAAATTATTAAAAAAAATTATTAAGTTCTATTCTTCGTAATTAAAGTGGAAAAATGTTTTTTAAAAAAAATACCTAGTACTCCGGAAACAAGCAACAAGTTTAATGGCCCTTGGGAAATCTTGAGTTAATTTTGATTTACATGTAGTACACTTTACTTTGTTTATATTTTAATTTTTTAGTCTTGTCAACCATGGATATAATTAAATTTAGCTTAGCTCCTTCAGCCTCCAAAGGAGGGACAGCCCATTTTCGATTTCGAGACTTATTACATGCTACTTCCCTTCCAAAGGAGCGATCAAGTTAAACCTTTCTTATTATACGCTAGTTCAAACGTAGATGAGCTGATGACATGAATGATAGTGAAACGTCTGTAGTCTATTAACCTTGCATATTTTTCAACCTTCAATTTCCTCTTTTGACCACCACTTCATGTCTGCGATAATGTTACATCATTTTTATGTAATAACTATTTTATTATTTGTTTTAATTGCCCCTTTTAATCCTCTTCTTGATATAAAATACGGACCATTCCCCCAATTCCTCCAGCACACGCGCCGTCGTGAGACCCGAGATGGTATTTTCGCCCTTATATAACATGGCATTATGTAAATATCTGGCCGACCCTTCCACAGGAGGGTTGCGGACCCCTATAGCTATCCGGTCTCCCATTTTAGGAGGGCCAGATGAAATCAATCTTTTTTACATTAGAAAACTGTACATCTGTGTTTTCGGTTTTATGTTATTGGAAAGTATCGAAGAAAATAGCAACTGTTCACATTAAATCTACCCATGATCACGAATCCGATGGGGTTGGTAGGTAATTTGCAATCAACTGGAAATATGTTGATACCAATAATATATTAATGTTATTCATAAGGGTCTTTGTCCCGGAATGATTTTTTTTTCTGTACTATGTCTGTAAAATCAATATTAACTCTATCTAAAAATTTTGATACCCTTAAAACTTAATAATCCCTTAAAATAGGCTCTGCGCCTGCCTCTCACAAAAACAAACAATTATATTGTATTATGGGCATGATATAGTTTGTCAAAACAAGTTACCTCAAGTCGCAACTCATAAATTGAAATCGTACGAAGTAGTCGATTCGTTTTTCATAATTTATTATGCATTCAATATATCCCCCCCCCAGCTCCTACCTTTTCTCAAACCATCTCTCGTTATTGTTCCTTCACTTTTTATGGCCTCTAATTATATATATATATATTTATATACATATTGTTTATATATATAATGTACTGTGGTTTAACAATATAACGAAAATATATATGTTTTGCCGTATATATAGTATATTACATTATTTTTCATGGTTTAATCACGTAACAGTAATAAAGTAATGTTAAATGAAGAAAACTTTAGTCAATTCATACGTAGCAGTATTCTCATATTACCCGGCTTTTGTATTTCTAACCCGCTTCTGCAGCCCAGATCACGTATCTCCCCTGTGCTTTTACTATTGTATTTTTGAAGCTGACTCCAATTTATTAAACTTATTATTTCATATCGAGGTCGTGAATGTCGGTGCTGTTGTGGAGCGGGTTCTATTTTTATGAAAAATCATTTTCTCCATGGCCACCTTGTTGTTTACAGGTCTGACTGAGACCAAATCTCATCAAAGTCATTTCTCATTCTTAGCGAATCAAAAAAAAAAAGAAACTCGTTCAACTTTTCATATTTGTGGCAAATGAGTAGTCTATTAAAGGAAAACTTAAGTCAGAAATATTCATTCTATCTGATAAAAGGTGGTTGAAAAACTCAGTGTTCGGGCTTGAGCCTAGTAATTTTCTAATAGAAGTTTGGTCAAACCCCGAACTTTGAATAAGCTTAAGGATGGTTAGAGCTCATTTGTTCTACGACTAACTTTTATTTATTTCTGTCTGTCCAATATTTCCCTTTTTCCACTTACAACTAACAGAAAAAGAACATATAATTAAACTATTTAGACCATTTTTCTTAGGCCATTCTGTTCATTATCTTCATTCTATCCATTTGTTTTATTGTTGTTCCAGTATGTTATGTCTCTTCTGTTTGGATCATTCATTACCTGACTGAAAGCACTGGTAGAAGCCTACAGCAATATGATAATTTAGAAAATACCTCCGTCGTGCATCCTTCACGGACGCATCCTCATCGGAGCAGAAGGAGCTAACTTCTTGAAATGCATACGATTGAGAAAGATTTTATTGGTCGGAGATATAGTCAATTTTTTTTGATTGATGAATAGAGTTAGCAAACCGGTGTTTAAGACCACATTCCTTCCTAACTTCCTGCATCGAAAAATAGACACGATCGTCGAGGGAAGCATTAAGCTAGGTTGTGCTAGTTTACAGGTAGTTTTACAGTTTTCTTACTATTTGTTAGTTAAATTCCTTTATTGTGCAATAATTACAATCTGCCTTTTATAAGGCAATAAGTAATTAAGATATATGCTCTCATTCATACAATATTTACAGTTCATCATTCACTCGCTCATTCATACAATATTTACAGACAGCCCAGAGACCCCCCAAATCCACCGCGAAGATAAAGCGGAGTCTTGGGAAGTCCCCCACGCTCCTCCGTCAGCCGCGTCACCGGATACTAGCCAGTGGAGGCTGACCAAGAGCACGAGAGCCACAGACGCTCAGGACATGATTGGAGAGACTGGCCATTGCCAGGACTCCCACTGTCACGCGTTTATAGCAGGTCACGAGGCCACTGCCGTTTCAGTCTCCGAGGAGGATTATAGGGATGAGTGGCGCAGTGCAATGACTGTGCTACAGGATTAGGGTGGTTGGAAAGGCTACTGTGGAATTTCGTAAACTTGGAAGGGATGAGTTCTAGAATGTAGGGTATATTAAGGTCGTTATGAAGAGTTTTGTTACTGACATAATAAGGGGCATTTACTATTTACTATCAGGACTTTTGATTGAAAGGATTGGATACGCTTGATGTTCGACTTTTTTGCTGTCCCCCATGGCTCTATTCCGTATGTCCAGATTGGTTTTTCTTACTATTGAAACCCAAAGATGAGCCCCTTTCGCACACTCTTATGCATTTATCAATGTACTCTTCCAAGAATACTTACATTCTGATACACTTAATGTGAAGATTCATTAAAGTGATGCTCAGCTAGCTACACTATAAAAAAAGTCTACTGCTTTATTTTTGCATCTGTTTAAGAAAGTATTTGTTACATATTAAGAATGAAAGAAATAGAACTACGTTGAGTTGTGAGATGTAGTTTCATTTTAGAAATTCATTTCCATCTTGAATTTGCTTCATCCTTTTTTTGGTCGAAACAGGCGACAAATTGACTCATATTCTAACAAGATAGAAGCAAAATAAATAAGTATTTGTACTAATTTTCTGTCATATTTTTTTTATTATCATACAGCCTAATGCTTCTGACTTGAGAACTTTTTTGACGCGGGGCATAGTTCGTTGGAAAAGTCAACTATCCATAAACTAAATTGCCAAGAACGGCATTATTTAAAAAAACCAAAAAAAAAACAATTAAATGGAATGGAAATAGTTTGTACCCAATATTGACAGAACTACAGAACAAGAAAAACTTTTGTAATGATAATTCACTATTAGCCCTTTTGCGTGCTCGATTGACGTCAATAAGGTGAAAGTTTTCCTAGCTCCCCGCCCCTTGTCGTGCAGCATTTCTTTCCCCGCTGTAAAAAAGCTTGGTGAGAAGGCAACAAGTGAGTCGACGTTCAATCGAGTGGCTCTCGATATTTAAGTGTGCCAAGGTTACGTGGTCTAGCACTCTAGGCTTCTTTTGCGAGTTCTTTCGTAACTCTTCCTTCACCAACTTACTGTATTCATCATGATAAAAGCTCTTGTTCATAAAACTAGTTTATTTAAAACAGTGGGGCCTTGCGGTGGCATTGGAATCATGCTTACAGTCTGTTGTTATTCGGCAGCTTTTCCAACCAAGGGTGACCTGATCGAGGCCTCTCTTGAAGGTATTCACAGCACTCAAGTCATAGAGACTGAAGAGCTGCCATATTTCGATGCAGCACCCCTTCACCTCCCATCAAATAAATCTCTTAGCCTTTCGCCTTTGCTATCAATTTTTTTCCTTGTAGTCTCTTAAACTGCGACGCATCATACATTTTTTCTTCAGACGTTTTCTTTTGCGTTGTAAATCAAATAAAACGCACAGGCAGTTGGAGTACAAATATAATAAAGTCTACTAAAAATTAGTCAATTTAAAATAATGATAAAATATATTTTAAAAAGGGAGGATTTAACACGCTGTTTTACAATCAAAACTGACTGTGGCTCTGATAACAACCTAGTTGTGAATATTGACGTGCTGTAGATGTAAATGCGATGTAGGATTGTTGGGATACTCTGATCATTATAGGGGTAGATTTCCTCAGGCGTGTTCGGCATCTGTCCTAATGCCACTGCGTTAGACACCATGTGTCCTAGCTGCTCAAGTATGATTTCTGATGATGATGGGTTACAGACTAGATAAACGGTCTGGTTTTCATTGTTTCTTGATTACACTCCTGCTGTCATAAAATCTATCACTGCTAATGATAGAGTGACTTATTCATGAGATAATAAATCCAGAAACTGCCATGGGTTCTTTCCTAAATCAATATCCAGGTCTCAGTCGTGCTATGAATGCTCTTGCTTATGATTTAAAAAAGATTCCCGGAAGAATGGACATTTTATTTTTTTCTAGAAAAGTACGAAACCTAATATGTTTCTAAGGGCCAATGCGGGTAGAGCCGTTCCTGAACTGGTTGAAAGAATAAGTAAATTTTAGGTATCTAACCATAAAGGTGACGGGTATTTAACGCCCAAGTGCCAAAGGTAGCTCACATTGCTATTTTCAAGTGATATAGCACTACGAATTGCCTGTCTGCTTTTAGTTAGCAGACGTAGTTGAAAACGAAAATTGGCAAGGAATTCGCAGATCTAAGCCACTTGAAAAAGTCTGTGTGACTTTTTCTTTCAACTCTTCAATGGCATTGCCGTTGAAGTAGGCAACCTTCCCCTTTGTTAAATTCCTCCACCGATGTTATTATTTCCCGCTATTTGTCGGCGAGGGATCAGAGATTATAAACGGAATGTAACCCCTCCTGCCGAGTAATTACAATTTGATTAGGTTCAAGTGAAGGTGCAGGCAGTAATTATAAATTAAACAACCTTCAATTTCAATTAATTACAAAGGTTGATTGGAGGAGGGCAGAATCTTCGGCCTACTCCTTTTCGTACTACGTCAGACCCAACTTATGCGTGCACTCTCTTGAGGGCAAAACTTTGCTGGGATTGCTAATGGGGCCTCAAAAGCAACTAAAAGTTATCTTTAGCATCAGGCGATTGACTTGAAAATATTATCGAAACTATAGGGGTGGAAACGTATTTACCTACTCATTACATATTATTATCATTTCAACGATTTCATAAAAATCACTTTAAATTCACACTGTTTGCAGAGTAGAATCAAAGAAAAGTACTTGTGGCTTTATACTTAATAATTTTTTTTTAAATTGTATTATTTTCATAAATTACATTAGTATTCAAGTTTAGAAAGCATTGGCAAACAGGATCAATTTTTCTCGGTCAAGTATATGCGGTCTTTATCATGCTATGCTTTCCTGAAGGACGCAAAAAATTAAAATAATGAAATTAAATCGATTATATTTTTCAAAATTGTGATTCCGTACTTGGTTGATTATTTTCTAACAGATTAATTCAAACGTTCATGTCGGGTCATCACGAGGGGGGTGCCTGGTTACCCTATCCCTGGTGATAAAGTGAGGGTTGTTTGAGTTTACAACCTGGACAATAGTTTCATGACGGCTTTACTATCTGACTCCATTTTTTGATAGGTATGTGCCCCGACATTGCACTATGTTCAGGAGAAGAGGTGTAGGGTAGGTAGGTAGGTAGTTTGTGTGGTCTTGGAATGACCAGGAATTCACACTTGGTATCTGCGGGTAGGCGAAATCTGTCCGGATCCCAAAGGCGAGTGTGAACCGGAGAGAGGCAGACTGAATTGTCGAGGGGGGGCTGCTTGGTAAGTTTGCAGGGTCACAACAACCGTTGTCCACTAGGGAGAGGTCTCTCCCAAGGAGGTGCTAGATTTAGCGAGGCGAAGGCAGAGATTCCCAATAGGAAGGTGTGGGGTCTGGCAACGCCGAACTAAAGCGTAGCGAGGCGAGGAGAGAAAAAGATGCAGAGGTTTATCATAAAGAAGCAGTCAAGTTTCAGATTTTCAAGCAGGGTAGCCATGAGCCGGTAGTTGACCGGAGAATGATATACAGGAACCAAATTTCCGGGCTTAAATACCCAGCTGGCCTTGCCAGTAGCCAATAAGCATCGCTAATCCAGTACCCAATGATGTGTGGCTTTCCTTTGTTCCCTGACAGAGCCGAGGCTCTCCCGGCGGTTGGGTGTCTATATACCTGCTACTGACAGCTGGTGTCCCGGCTCATATAACTAATTGACACCCCGCATTTTTTTATTTTTTAACCCAATTACAATGATTTATATTTTGGTAATGTTATTTACAATATATATACAATAGAGTATAGGGTGATTTCTCTTATGTAGTCAGCGGTCGCTACAGTTCACATCTTAATTATAGGCTAAATCCTTGGCGCATCACATAGTGAAAGGTCGATGGATGTTGTCGCAGTAGTTTAGTAGGTGGCGCTGATACCCTAGTGCGGTCGGTACTCGGTGATTAGCTCTCAGCCTTAATGTCTTAATCATTTACATTCCCTGCTTCTTAATTCAAGTAGCTGCCCATTTATCATCAGTAGGCTGAGTGGATCCGCACTCATCCACTAAAAATAAAAAACCTTTGGGAGCCGGGAATCGAACTTGGTTCTTCTGTTATTCAGCTGATAATAAGTAATTTTCTACAACGAGTTAAATTCAATCACTAGATTAAGATGTCCACCTTATGAATGAAAGGTTGTAATAGACTGGCTGTGAAATTGACATAAATTATAATATCTTCATTATTATTTCTATTAACTCCAAGAGTTAAAAAAAAAAAACTACATCACAATTATGACTATTCTTACGGAAACCTCACATTTATCGATTTATCCATTTAGATTAGTTGTTAGTGAAGCTAAAATACATCGCAACACTTCTATATACATGTAAATTATATATGAGCTCGTTAGCGCCAGTGAATAAACATAGTGTATTGGATTTTTCTCTTATGTATTTGTTAATTCTAGTGAACCTCAGAAACCTACTTCTAATTGGCCATTTTGGAAAAGCCAAGTTATTAAATACATACTCAACTTCACTGTTAAATACATAAGCTCAGATTTTATTTGTCAAGCTTCTTATAAATGTTCGTTCCTCATAAACTTCAAAGTTGTAATACTCAAGCAAACAGTCTTAATATCAATAATTTTACTTTATAGTAGTATATTTAAGGTAAATAATATTCAAGCTATAAATTAGCGAAAGAAAAACTAAATATTAAATTAAACTTCTTATGTCGCAACTTCCCCAAGATGTTCAGGCTAATTTGAGTAAAATCAACCTTTAAACAATTCACGAGAAAATGTTGAGTCAAATGTCAGTTATCAATTCTAAATTTTTTATTATATACATTTATAACAGATTTTATAAGATAAATCGTAACTGAGCTGATTTTTGTTTTTGAAAATCTTGTTTGATGCGGAATACTATAACTTCCAAGTTTTCTAAGATCGAGTTGGTCAATACATCGCATTTCTCGATGTTTATTGTCTACTTGACTTGTCCATTACAACTTGCCTTCGTCACATCACATATCAGATTTTACTTCATTTTTTGTCAATGGTTAAGGTACTAGTTTGTTTCTCAACTTCAATGTGTCTGTACGTCTTTCTTATGATATTAATCTCCTTGTTTGACCTTGAGAAGTAAGATGTTAGGTGGAGGTTTCACTTAATGCCTTTACGACAAGATAGATAAATCAAGGTCATTTATTAAGCACTTAGTATTCATAAATAAAAAATTACTGCTCCTATCCGGGTAAGAAGATTACCAATCCGAAGATATCGTTGTATTTATTTATAATATTTAATATGCGTTAAAAATCCGTCTCTTAGTGCTACATTAATGTTTTCGATTAATGACTTGAAAGAACTGGGTTTGATTCCTGGATACCCTTTTTGGGGTTTTTAAGAGAAGAGAGGTTCAGTCATCCTAAAAAGGGAAAATAACTGAATAAATAAGTAAATTCTAAAGAGTTGAAATAAAGGTATTTGACAATAAAGCTTAGCCTCACTCGTTCCTGGAACTTGATAGATTCATGAATCCAGCAATACCATCCTGGACGCGCATGGCCCCAAGCTAATGACATTACAGAGCCCCCCCCCCCAAGTGACTACTTACGTGAAGCTTCCACTTGATGTCATAACAGCCTAAAATTATAACTGTTTTATAAACAAAAATTAATATTCTGAGATTAGCAAAGGTCATTTATGGACTAAATATTATTTTTATTGTGTACTTTCTCACTTGGAAACATCAGCGGTTTTGCCCAATTATATACCAGCCGAGAAAGAAAGTAAGTTATTTCGTTTTTCTTTGGAAGTGGGCCTGTTCGTCACGATTAGAATTCCGACCTGATGCGACTTTGAATTTAGCTCATTTCCAGTGAAATGGTTTCCCCCAAGTATGAAAGGGGTTTGCCACTGGGAAATTGGAAATTCTGAGAAGGTACCGCCCCCACCAACCCATCGCTCTAAAAAGGACGAGGTAATTTATTTTTGCCTGGCCGCCTTGAAGGCAATAGAGTACCCTTTGTGGCCTAACGAGGCAGCAGATAGGCCTCTGTCGACTCTGTTAATTATTCTACAAGGGATCCGCTAATGAGTCCCAATCAAACTTAAAAGTTGCCACACCTTTTTAGCCATAACAGCTTCAGGCTTGTATAAGCAAACTTCTCCGAAATTATTTTATTTAGACTAATGAATCTACGCTTGGACGCAATACCAAATATCTTGTCCGTTCGCATTGAAACTTTCCGATGGAATAGTTTTTTATACCGGGCACCATTCGCTTATCTATTCATTTGGTCCTTCAAACTTTCAACATAGTATTGCTCTAGGATAATATATCGAGAAATAGGTAGTGTGTGTGTGGTAACTTCTCCCTTCATATTAGTAAGCGACCTGATAACAGAATAAACTTTAAGGCAAGGCTGAATAAATACACTTTTCTTGATGTTTATCATATCCAAAGTTGAAACACACGATTCCAAAAATTCAAAATATCAAAAGCCTCAGGCTTGTTGGCCTCACTTTATAGACTTGTTCACCCTTGCGTCCAAATCACCAACGTTACTCAAGTAACGTAATTAAGAGCTCCTAAAAATGTAAAGGATTGTTTCACGTGGGAATAGCAGCTATAATAATTCAGCGTTCGAAACGCTCCTTCGGTCAGGTCTCGGAACCGTGCCAACGTTAGTGTCCAAAGTGAGTGAGCTGTGAATCGCCTGAAAATTACTACATTTATTTATCACAAACAGTTGTTGAAGGCTTTCTTTAACAAAAAATGATAAAACAATTTGAAGATTATTCACTTTCTTAAATCAAAAATTAAAAGCACCTAGGTATAACTAAAAATGGTAGGTAATTAAACCACCGAGCTAGAAATCGCCCTCTATTTTTGGAACACTTTTTAGTTGTTTTTTCCAAGCCACCTTCAATCTAGTATTTTCCCTCTTAAAACTATTCGCTATCCAGTAGCATTTTGAATTTTGGGCCAACTGTGGCCCGCCACCAATACCTGTAGAGACGTGAGGGTGATTTAGCTGTGGAATGGTCAGTGAAGTTGTATTTAGTTGGCAATGCATTTCGTGCTGTGTTTCAGTTGTGTGAACTGTTAATGGAATGAAATTATGACTGTTGGTAAACCTAGCCTTACCTATTCGCATGTGTCAATCTGTTTCGACGAATCGATTTAGCATTATGTAGGGTAATTTTGTGCGGTGCCATTGCACTTCACATTTTTTATAATATTGTTTGTTAAATTTTTTTTTTGCGTTAGAGAAATGCTGTATGCGTTGCTGAATTGCAAGAAAAATTGTATACATATTTATTTATAAATATTCTGACACGTTTAACTAAACCTTCTACGTAGAGTTGCTCATAAGTGTGACATATACTTACCACTTATCACTTTAAATTATACTTATGTTAAACAACCACAGGGTTGAGGGGCTTGATTTAAGAGCGATATGATGAGAATTTAATGACAATATAAGCGATAGTGCGTGGCGAGAGCATGGGATGATAATTTTTCCATTTATATGCAAATTGGCCGTTTAAATCTTCCTGCTCTTGCTGGGATGGGATTTGACATGATGTTACACTTTTTTTTTAATATTTATATAGTATTGGAATCGGATAAACAGATTAGTGTAGCTTCGCGATTAGCCAGGACAATTCGCATGCTGTATCGTAAACAAACAACAAAGACTGTTATATTGTGGCCTCATGAGAACACTTTCACTTTCGAAATTCGGCTTGAAAATTGGCCTTCGAGGATCGTCAGTTTGTATTTACTTTACTTACTGACACTAATCATGAAATTATTAGCACATTGATATCTCGATAAATCAGTGCGAAATATAATACTATCAAACGAAGGGATAATAGATAGAAGAAATGGGCTTCCTATTAAGTTCTTCTTATTGATATCACGTGGTCAAAATAAACTACCCTCAAATATTTGGTTATAAAAAAATTATAAAGAAAATTTAAGTGTTCCGAATTTGATTCTATAATTAGCAAAGAAATAACGATTTATCATCGATTTGACCAACCACTACTACAGATACTGAGTAAGTAGCGTTTACTCGTTTAGCTTTAGATAAGTGTAGTTGTTTTGTTCTGTTATGTGTGTAACTCCTCGCAAAAAGTAAATATAATGATAATATAGTTTAATCAAAGAATTAAAGACTATGCAAAAATTTATTTATTAAATAGAAAATAGAAAAATGTTTCTTTTTTGGAGCGTTGATAATGTATATGTGTACCTCGCTACATAACATTTTATTTATTATATAATAGAAATTAGATAAACTGTAAGCGTACAGTATGTATGTTATGTAAGTATCTTTGCCGGCCGTAACCGAAAGGGATTTAACTGACAGGCTAAAAACTGGTCAAAGCAGAAGGTTTGGAGAAAAGGATGGGGCATCATTAAAATCCTTTTCGGTACCAGAGAGTAAGATAAAAAAAAACTCTCTTCTTTAGACGCAGTTGGAACACAGGTCAGTTCTAAGAGTGCTCGAGGAAAGGGGATAGAAGAGAGATCACTTTTCAGGAAGGAAAAAGACACAGAAAGTGGATTAAGGATTGGAGAAGAAGAGAGACGGGCTTGGGTCAGTCGGGCACGATATACCATCTTTCAATGAAGACACCGATGTCTTCTGAGACGATGGATATTAATATTAAATTTGTATATTTAACGCAATCATCCATCGTTTCATTCATTCTATTTTATTTCAATTGTCAGTCATGTAAATACAAAAATTATCTTATCGTAAATTCTATTTTAATATCTGAATTCCTTACATTGATCAACCCGAAAAGATAGGTAACTTTGGAAAAGAATTAATTTGGATTAAATCAAATCAATTTTATTTAATAATAAATAAACGCCAATGCAGTACACTCATAGTTTGATATAGTAATAAAATCTAGTAGTTTGGTTAATTAAATGGCATCCCAAATCAATTTACTTTTATTAAATAAATTATTTTAATTATTCAGCTTAAGCGTAGAGGCGTGGTGGTGTATATATATATATATATATATATATATATATATATATATATATATATATATACATACAATTTTTTCCAGTACCCTTTTTTTGGATTTTTCTTTTCTTATTTAGTATTCAAACAAGTAATTTAACAATTGAATGAAATATTTTAATTTGAGGTATACCTTTTAGTTTTTTATTATTTCATTTTCTCCCACCTATGCGATTTATTGTGTCGTTTTATTTGCCAGAATTGTATTTATTTTAGACACGGTCCCAAACTAAATATTTGTTTCTATTATATTACATCTGCTCCAATTAGGGGGTGTTGCCAAAAATTTAGAACCAATTTGTACTATTAGAAGTAAACAAATTTTATTGGGTTTTAAACAGCCAT
This sequence comes from Acanthosoma haemorrhoidale, assembly GCA_930367205.1. Lineage (NCBI taxonomy): Eukaryota > Metazoa > Arthropoda > Insecta > Hemiptera > Acanthosomatidae > Acanthosoma > Acanthosoma haemorrhoidale. The sequence continues at coordinate 75,451,464 of OV884011.1, forward strand.
ATCTAATGGCTTTTTTGCGTGACTCACATCATGAAGTGACTGTACGTGTCAATTGTAAAATATACCGTTCCTTACTTAGAAAACTTGCCGCACAAGGCTAATTATCTTGTAATTGGGCACACATTCTGTGAAATATTTCAAAGTGACTAGGTAAGCACACTATCATACAGTTGTTCTAGGTGTTTTGTACTTAACGTGTATTTTAATATTCATCCGATCCGTTGGTTGCATTATTTATTTTATTTATACACAATTAAACACAATGTTGAGATCCAATTGTTCCCTTTGCTTTGATTAGCCCCAGTTCGCACAAACAACATTGATTAATTCACCAGCTGGAAAATCTTCCACAGCAGTGGACTTGAGATGTTTGTTGTGGTGGAACGGCAGAGGTGTTTAACAAGATGAAAAGTGGTCAAACATACCAAATGTCTTTAGAAGTGGAGAAGGACTATAAATAGTCAATGCTCTGCAAAGCGTTTAAGCTGTGAAATTTTATTTCTGACGAATAAAGATGAGGTTTAGAATAGTTTATGTATTTGGGGTAAAAGAGTCTGCCTAAATATTCAAGGACCACTCATTTCCGCCACCATGGCTCTGTGACTCCTTATATTAGAATAGGTTTAATGAGAAGATTATTGGGAAGAAAACTATCACGACAAAAGTCTTCGCCTGGGAGTGCCACGCATGCGGTAAAACAGCGTCACCGTTTCGCTTGTCAGTGGACATCAACGGGTGTTTTTTGTCTATTAAAATTGATAATGCCAGGTCAGAATTATAAAAGAAAAAATATAATTGTAATGCAATATTTCATTTTCGCAACTTTACAAGGTTACTCAGCATGTACAATTAGAATAATAAATTCTACTCATTCTAAATGCCCATGTTAACCGTAATTTAACAAATTTAGAGCTAACTTCTTACTAGCCCATGCCTGGTCAGTGCTTGAGTGTATATATGCTAGTGTGCTTCGATATTTGTTATATATCGCTCCGTAGTAGCATCCTCTCGACTGGGGAAGCATAAATATGAACATATGCTACTGACAGCTGGTCAGCAGAAGCTTTTCATCAATGTCACCTTATTCCTTCCTTTTCCTACACGAGCTGTACCCAATGTAATCTTATAGCCACCTTATTCCTTCCTCTTCCGACACGAGCTGTACCCAATGTAATCTTATAGCCACCTTATTCCTTCCTCTTCCGACACGAGCTGTACCCAATGTAATCTTATAGCCACCTTATTCCTTCCTCTTCCTAACCAAGCTGTACCTAATGCAATCTTACAGCCACCTCATTCTTTCCTCTTCCGACACGAGCTGTACCCAATGATATCTTATAGCCACCTTATTCCTTCCTTTTCCTGCCCGAGCTGTACCCAATGCAATCTTATAGCCATCTCAATGATTCCTCTTCCGACTTGAGCTGTACCCAATGCTATCGTACAGCCACACCTCTGCTATTGCCTAGTCAACTCGAGCAAATTATTGTGATCTTCTGCTTAAAGTATACCAGAAGAATACTTTTCCCTTTCGATTTTCCTTGCTTCCGTTATGGATTATTGTCTTTTGATATATGGAACGAACTCATTATCTCTACATATTTGCCACTTCATAATACTTTCGGTTGTTGCATAGTTTTTTGGAAGCTAGAAATTTAAATCATCATAGGTTCGAAAGACATGTTGCCTTTTTCTTCATTATTTTAGAATTGTGATTTTTTGAAGCCTTTGCCGAAAATATGACTCTTAGTGAACTGTGTGCTTTAAAAGTTATATAAAAAACTCAGTCGGAGTCCTGTATCTCCCGATTTCTACTCTTTTTATGTGTTTTTTATTTAATTATAGTTCATTTGGAGAAATAGTGCCACAATACGAAAATTTTTGTTGTTTTTTTTCCATGGATTCGCGTATATTTCTTTGAGGAAAAATGTCAGATTTTCAGTTTCAATATTTACCGCAAGAAAGAAATCTGTTTCTAGGATAAAAATTAAACCAAACGTTTCTCTTGAGAAATTGCACTTTTTCGTATTGTGCCATTCTTTTTCCAAGTGAACAATATACAGAATGGCAACTAACGCAAATGGCTAATTATTTATCATTTTTGTGTCATTTATTGACTAATTCCCCGGAAATCCAACTAGAAAATGAAAGAAAAAAATATTTACATTTCCCTTACATCTTCTTTTTTATCCTTTCTAATTCTTGCACAGGTTTCTGTGCCTTGCATGGGCCTTTGGCCAAAAGATGAGCGACCTCGCCTTAAGGAGGGTAAGGACCTCTAATAAGCCTCTTACATCAGACAGATCCCTGACCTCCAATTACTCTCTCTAACTTACAACAGCCTTACCAAGGATTATCATAAATCCCAGGAGATCAGAGGGATAGTTTTAATCAGAACTCTAAACCTAACGTAATTCTTTGCTTGTTTCAAATTATCGAACCTAAAGGAACAGGCTATGTTTCTCTTGGGCACTCCTCTGCCCGTGTGTTTGACGATAGCAGCCATAAAACGGATACAATCAATCTGAAATTTCAACAATATTTAATTGTGTTTGTTTTTGGTTATAATAAAAAAGGCAATATTAAAACATAAAAATCATTCAGGCACGTTTCATTGGCTTTATACTTTCTGTTCCAGTCAAGAATATATTTATGACTTAAAGCTCTGTTTTTTCACGTGGCTGCAAAGTTAAACACAGTAACATAAAAATTAATTATGAGATATTCAAAAGAAAATTATTAAAACCAACAATTTAAATCGCTTATATAATATTATCCAGCCGCGACAGCGTCCTGCCATCGATGGGGGTAACGGAGCAGGGGTTGTGTTAAACACCGGGTTTGTTAGGTATTGCAAGGAGTCGAAAAATTTGATATGTCTACGTTGGATGAATTCATCCACCGTAGGCAGATCAAAGACCTCGTGAAGCTCACTGCTGCTCCGCTGCTCGAATGAAGTACCTCTGACCACATTAATCAATATACCGCTTTGGAATTGTTGGAGTCGCCGAGCTGTCGTATACGTCAGATAACGGAAAAGCGATGCACCATACAGCAGAGTAGGCCTGAGTACGCTCTTGTAAATCAACTTGAGACGCAGTGATAGATTGGGGGAAGTCAATAAATGCGTAAGCCGGTAAGACTTCGTGCGAGTATGCTTCAACTTCTTCGTAAAATGGTTACTAAAATGGAGGTGTCTGTCCATTTTAATCCCCAGATATACTAGGTTGTTGGCTGGTGAATTTTCCTCCGTTCCTACTATGTAACTAGTAGGTAGCGGAATTTTTCTCTTTTGATAGAGAAAATTACGTAGTCAGTCTTACCCGTGTTTACAGAGATATTGAGTCTCCCCGATCTCTCACTGATCTGGTTACAGGCTACTTCAGCCTGTTTTAGAGCTACCTTTGCGCTCATCCTGCTACTGTACACCGCTATGTCATCTGCGAAAGCAGTAACTGTTGTATTTTTGTACCGGGCTCCGACAATCTCAGACGTGTATACGTTGAATAGTACAGGGGATAAGACGGCTCCTTGGGGTACTCCACAGGTCAGTGGCACAGCTTCGGAGAAGCTATCACCCACCCGCACCCGCAACGATCTGTTTTTCAGATCGACAATAGCTCTAGTTCCGAATCCGCAATTCCGACACGTGAGTGTGTATCAGTACCGTGGACAACCCTGCGTATACAGATACTCGAGACTTTATGGCTACCTGCCACTTCTTGTCATTAATGATTTCATCGACTTCGGGCTGATCTACAGGTTGGTCGGGACACGTTCACTTCCGGGTCGCTTCTGACTAAAAGAATCTCCGCCCCGCTTTCAGCCAATTCTCGGAGCAATACCCAAATGCAAACGATTCGGCCGGTGGAGTCCTATCCCTATCCTATCCCAGTTCCTCTGGGTGTCTCTGGACCAACGGAATCTCCGGTCCGTTATCCACCCAGTCGCGGAGGTACCCCAACTCGAACGGTTTGGCCTGTGGGGATCTTCCTCTATCGCATTAACCTCTAGGTCCTCGATAGCCAATCCGCGACGGCATTCTCCGTACCCTTCCTGCTTACGATTTGGATAGTATATACCCAAAGGCGTTCGCCACCCTTGCGGACGGTTCTTTGAGAGTACCCAGATAAATCAACGGCTTTTGATCTGTGAATAGTTCAAATTGCCGTTGATAGATATAGGGGTGGAAATATTCGATTGCCCACACTACCACTAACAGTTCCCTTTCAATGGCGCTATAACGTCGCTCTGCCGCATTCAACTGTCGTCCTATGAAAGCAATAGATCGCTCTCCGCTTTCGAATAACTAAGATTGTACGGCCACTACAGCAGTTTCACTTAAAAACGCGTCCATCGTTACCTTAAAAATCCTCTTAAAATTCGGGAATACCAGAAGTGGCCTCGTGGACAGGATTTTGCGGCTTTTTTTTATGCTTTCTAGTTGTTCCGGTCCTAAATGAAACCGCCTACCCTTTAAAATCTTGGTCAACTTATGGTATCTTAGGGACGAATTAATGATAGTAATTAATCATCCCCAGGAAACGCCTAATCCCCGTATATTCTTTGTTAGTGGAGCTTCTTAAATAGCCCTGACTTCGTGGTCTGGCCGCACCCCGTCCTGCGAGACTACATGTCCCAAAAACTTAATTTCTCGCAGTCCGAACCAGGACTTTTCCCTCGAGAGTTTCAACCCGAATTCGCGCACCCTTCGCAGGTGCTGCAAATGCTCTTCTTCCGTCTTGCTAAAGACTATTAGGTCGTCCACGTAGACCTGCGAGAAGTCCTCGCCCAACCCTTTTTGTAATTCGTCCATAAGACGTTGAAAGGTCAGGGGGCCCCCTTTAAACCGAACGGCATCCTTCGATCAAATTCGAAGTGCCTCCTTTCTTAAGAGAAGGCCGTCTTCCCAATGACCTCCTCGGCCATCTGCACTTGGTGGTACACGCTCTTGAGGTCCAACGTGCTGAATACCACCGCATCCGACAATCGATCGAGTATATCCTCGATTCTCGGAAGTGGGTACCGCTCGTCCTTCGTAGCCTCATTGAGCTTCCTATAGTCTACTACTATTCTGTACCTCTTGGGCCCATCGTCTTGCTCACCCGACTTTTTTTTCACTACCCACAGTGGACTAAACGGAGTTTACTAGGTCGGATAATTCCCTGCTTCCGGAGCTCCTCTAGTAAGTGCTCTCGAATAACTTCGCGCATTGCCTGTGGGTATCGCGTATCCTTTATATAGACGGGCGCATTTGTTACCAAATTTATCCTATGTACAGTTCTCCCCATGGTTGGGAGAAAGTCGCCTTACCGGTTAAACAGGTCCTCACTGTCTCTCCTGAGTTGGTTCCTATGACTCCCTCATGCATCTTACGCCCCTATTTGGATGCCCTCGCCCCCTTTTTTTATTGCGACCTTATATATCCTCGCCCATACGATGAAATTCCACATATCCCTGTTCCTTCGCAACCGCAGCCCCGCCAGTCGCAATAAATCGCACCCTATGATAATATTGCAGTCGAACGCTAATTCCTCCATTATGTGGATCGCTACCACGATGTCGCGTTTCGCCAGCGTAGATAGGTACAGCATGGTCTCCCCTGCCGTTCGGCATTGCCCACTAATCGTAGCAATCAGATATTCACATCGTTTCTGGCAATTCTAGACACCCAATTCCTTCGCCCCTCGTGTGCTCATTAGCGAGTGGGTGCTCCCCGTGTCTATTCAATCCTCTTCTATCCCATCTTCCCGCACATCGTCACGGACAACCTAGTATCCCTCCCTTTTCTGATACTTTGATAAAAATCTTCCTTCCTCGGGTTTGGTTACCCCGCCCATCGTCGTACCCGCAATTCGTTCTTGAACGTAACGGCGCGATTTCTGGTCCCGACGGCCTCCTCCCCTTCCGACGACTCGTCGCTAGTAGACCGCCTGCTCGTCCGTCTACTGGTCCAGTTCTGACAATTCACCTCCATAAGGTCAGGTTTTCTGTCCTCCGGTACCCGATTCGTCCGACTTTCTGTACTTCGCATCCTGCCGTTCCGTTGCGGCGGGCTTCTACTTCTCCTCCTCGGCGCTCTCACCTCTACCCAATCTGTCTCGGGTTTTTTAAATCGTGCATCGATGAGTTCGTGTACACATTCTAGAATGTCTTGATCCCTTGGAAGCGAACCTGGCCGATCCATGTAATGGTTCAGCTGTGCGTTCATGACTCCCCTAAAAAATCCGAGTTTCTGGGCTGCCTCGGCCTGTCCGCAAGTCTCGATCATTTTTTCGTTGAGGCAATTGTACATTATGGGAAGCTTCACTGTCAACTCTCCCTCTGGCTGTCCCGGGCTCCTGCGTTCTTTCAGTAAGAAGAAGACATCCTCCTCCGGAGTCCATCGTCAGCCGCCATACGGCCATACATCCTTAACTTCAATGCGTCCCACGGCTGGGATGGACCGCCTTGTATGGCATTCAGTACTCTCCTCAAAATGCGACTTATCAGGGATGCTTCTAGTAGCTTTAATTCCGACTCTGCTAATGTACCCGCATCCTTTCGGCTTAAAATCAGCTACTTAATTTGGTCGCCTCCTTTGATAAAGTGGTACAGGTCTCCTGTTACCCCGGTGAAGGGCTCCAACTGGCTGATAACGCCGTGTATAAATGACGAGTTTTGTGTTCTTATCTTCACCAATTCCATTTGAGTGGTCTTGGCAGCCTCGCTCAACTGATACTCGAACTTAAGACGTTCTTCCACTGCCTTCGATTGTTCGTACTCCAGTTTCGCGATCTCCTTCTCGGTCATTTACGACCACTCTCAATGCCGAACACTTACAGTACAACCCGTTTCCCGACTCCTGAGACCACTAATTTCTTAAGTCCAAGGACTGTAGCTAAGGCACGTAAATCCCAGGTTTCGGAACCAGTTACAATTAGACTATATCCGACACTAAAAAGGGGCTGTGAGGTAATAAGCATAAAGCAAGACTAGAACTTAACTAACTTTTATTCTTCTATATTTAAATTTAGAGTGAGGCTTAACCCCACTCTTAGTTTCTGTTTATTTGTTTGCCTAAGTAATCTCTTAATGTCGGTTAACTTATCTAAGTATATATATACATATATACATTCGGGTTTAGACGAATATAAAAAAGAAGATAAAAGGGAAAGTAATAACACGTACAGCGACTACGTTATAACTGTCTTTATTCACCTCTAATCCTCTCTATAAACACTCTCGTCTTTGTTTGCATTAGGTACGTGGTATTAGGCCTAACACTACCACACCATAACAATATATGTATATAAACTTTATTATGATAAAATTACAATCTGCCGCAATAAGTAATTGTGATAAAGGGTCTCGTTCATACCATATTTACAATTTTCATTCACTCGCTCATTCATGCAGTATTTAAAAAGAGCCCAGAGACCGCGAAATCCACATGGTTGGCACATCCCTCGCACGCGATAGAGGAAGCCAAGTTTTGGGAAGTACCCCACACTCCTCCGTCAGCCGCATCTCTGTATATGAGCGTGAGAGCCACAGACGCTCAGGACATGATTGGAGAAACTGGCATTTGCCAGGACTCCCTATATAATATTATTGGAACCCATTTTTATAGGTTCTAAAATTGTTAATAATGGATCTAAACATTTTAGCTAATGACAAACAAGAGATAGAGAGAGAAAGTATATACATTTATTGAAATAAAAGTCACAATCCGCAATATTGAAATTGTGACGAATGAATCCATTTAAGATATATTTATAGATCAAATTTAATACTCTCAATAATATAAAACATAGACATTCATAACCCTACAGGATTGTCACCTCACGTGTATCACGCTGGTTGAGACCGAAAAATAGCGCGAGAAACCACAGGTTTAGGGCACGCAACTGATGGCAAGACCCACAGCCCTTTTAGTAGGTCTATAGTCCTCTTTCGCTTTTATTGCTTTTATTGATGTGTGTAGCTATATAATACCATGCTTGAAGATTATGGTGATAAAAATGTTTTGGTAGAATTTCATCAGTTTAGAACGGACACGACGGTATTTTGAGATCATATTGAAATTTGTTTTTTTTTAAACCCTAAAACCCTGATGTTTTCACCCCTGTAACTGTCTTTTTTAAATACGTATATATGGAGTTTTCATCACATGACCCGACGATTTGAAATATACTTCCTACTCCGTGAATTACTCCATATTTTTATGTTATATTAATTAATAATCTAATTGTTAATTAGAAAATTAATATTTTGAATGTACATATTTACTATATTGAGCACGACATATTAATAATATAATCAGTATTAGTATTACATTATTTTTTGTGGTGATAAAATATAATGTATGGAATGTCATATTGGCTTTTTAAAACAACAAACTACCAGATCGCTTTGATTCAATAAAATATGAATTGTATTTTTATTAGTTTAAAATATAGGGATATATTAACTACTAGATAGACTTGAAAGCAGACAGTTTCAAGAAACTTAATGTACTTCGGGCCAAAGTTCACAGAGTAAAACAAACTCCACTAACTAGCGAACTAACTTAAATTAGTTCCTAAGATTAGGAACAATTGAAGGTCATACCTGCTGAACACATGGCTCAGTTTAGAATTATTAATGTCATCCAGAACTTTTCATCAGGGAAGTCGTCAATTGTATTGTGGTAAAATGAATACATCAGTTGGTGAGCTGTTCCCTGTAAATAAATTGGAATTTATTGGATTGCGATTGGAAGGATGGAATTCGCGAACAACGATTGACTCCGAATTGTTGAATCCTTGGTCCTGAATAAAATGCGGTATCGATCAAATAATATTCCCGGTAGCCCCGGTTTCAGAAAATTCCTGAATTCAGTAGACGCTTTAAAACTTCCACAATCCCTTATTCCGCAGTTCACGTTGTATGAATCCAAGAGGCTTAGTTCATTGCCTTTATTCGCCAACAGCTAAGACGCACTCCGTAGTAGAAACCGGCTTCTATTAAGAGCAATTTATTTTGTTTGATTTTTCTCTAATCACTTTATTTATAATAAAATTTTTATTACATATTAGGTCACGATCATTGGTCAGAGAACATAGATTTATAAAGATAAGTGGTCAAAATGTTGAATACAACCAGCTTTTGCTCAGTAGAGAAATACGTACAGCGCCATCATTGTTCATCTGTTCATATGGCCACTTCCTAATCAGAGCCAGTTGGGACTGATAACTCGACGGTCTGCAATTTCTTGGATCAACTTGTGGGTTCAAGAAAATATAAAGCTATTTTTTTTTTTCATTCTATAACAACTTTATTATGATGAAATTACAATCTGCCTTTACTTAATAGGCATTATTAGAGGCAAGCTATTAGAGAAATTGTTCAGAATTATTTCCTGGGTGAATTATTCAAAGAATGATAAAATTATATATTGTATATAAATGGAACTAACAAAATACAAATAGTAATCAAATGATACAAGAGTACAATTGAAGGATATAAAAGATGAAATTCGAATAATTCTGGTGAAAAAAATAAAATTGAAAGCGGTGAATATTACTATAAGAGCGAAGTGTGGGAAGGTTATAGGAAATAGCCCGCTCTTCCTACAACCAAATACAATAAAAATAAACTTACATAATGTGCAACTTGATATCGGGTATTGGTGCAACTAATGGCGAATCAAAGTTAATGAAGCAAAATGTTCCCACAATACCTTTACCCTCTGCCGTAAGTCCTGTCCGCTAGTTTTTTTTAATTCCATTCCTCTTCCTGTATCCGAGACAGTACGCTATTTAGGCTTCCAACTCGAAAAAGAATGGCATGGAATCCTAAAAAGCCAAGAACTAATCAGACGCGTTGAACAACTGTACAGACTACTTCGAAGCACATCCCATCTCTCTAATAGAAAATAAATCACTAATCTACAAAGCTATACCTAAGGCCATCTGGACATACGGAATAGAGCTATGGGGGCACCAAAAAAATCAAACATCAAGCGCATCTAATTATTTCAATCAAAAGTCCTGAGAACAATAGTAAATGTCCCGTATTACGTCAGCAACAAAACCCTTCATAATTATCTTAATATACCCTACATTCTTGAATTCATCCCTTCCAAGTTCATAAAATTCCATAGTAACCTATCCAACCGCCCTAATCCCCTAGCATAGCCATTACACTGCGCCACTCATCCCTACAATCCTCCTCGGAGACTAAAACGGCAGTGGCCTCCTGGCATGCTATAAATACGTGACAGTGGGAGTCCTGGTAATGGCCAGTTTCTCCAATCATGACGTGAGTGTCTGTGGCTCTCGCGCTCTTCGTCAGCCTCCGCTGGCTCTAATCCTGTGATGCGGCCGACGGGGGCGCGGAGGGGCCCAAAACTCCGCTTCTTCTTTCGCAGGCGCGGGAGGTGACCACCATATGGACTTGGGAGGTCTCTGGGGTGTCTGTAAATACTGTATGAACGAGCCAATCAATGAAGATTGTAGATATGGTATGAATGAGATCATTTATCACAATTACTTATTGCCCAATGACGCAGATTGTAATTTTATCATAATAAGGTTGTTGTAATAAATTCATTCATTGCTCATAAAACCAAAAATAAAAAGACATTTGGAAAAAACGAACGAATTGCCTCTCGTGTGCCAGGGCTGATTCTCGGAGTGCTGATCACATTACCCTAAGCACGTATCTGGTAGATGTTTAGGTAGCTACCAATAATTAAAATAATTTCTTAAAACTCCATAAATTCGTCAAATAAATATCGAATTATAATATAAACGTAGGAAAATATAAACAAACAAAGTCTGCAATAATATCAATTGATTGATATCGGATGCAGTCCACGATTCAAACCAAAATATAGCAGGATAATAAATACCCTTGAATATGGTATGTACACTTTTTCATACCGAATCGATTACCTTTTTTATTCATTCGCTAAAACTGAAATTAAGTAAATTAAAAATTGTATTGATCCGTTTGAAATAGTTTACTAAAGTAAAATTGTTGCAATTGTTAAACCCTTAGAGCTGCTTGGTATTCACCTGGAGCGAAAATCTTCTATGCATGCGACATTGAATATCGTTTAAAAATTTACATTCTCAGCTCTTGTCATTCATCATTCATCCTTCTTTTGTTTTCTATTTTATCTATCTACTTTAAAATGAAACTAATAGAATAATCCCTTAGTTGCGAACTATTTCTACGGGTTTCAGCCCTTTTTAGTTTTCCTTTCCGTAAATTGTATGAAAAGAAAGAAGTTAGAATTATTTTATCATTTATAGAAAAAAATTTATTATCCTATGGAAGTAACTGGTCAAAATTAATTATTAAGGGGTAGATTTTTAATATATTTTTTTCTTTCTTTACTCTCTTCTACCGTATTCTATTTGTATAGTTATCAAATTACGTATCCTATCAACTGTTGTATATTAATTTTATAGGTTTTATTCCTTTATCGTGTGTACGGAATTCTAAACGAAAGTAACATAGTGTAAATTGGCCACAATTTCCTCAGTTTCTTAAAACCAAAAATCGTTACAACCAATAATTAGACATGATTAGAGGTTCCTTAAAAAGATAATGGGGTCATGTTCTTGCGTTTTTAACCTGGAGCCATGAAATCACAAAGTAGCATGAACTTGAAACCCCATACATATATTATTTATTATATATTATTAATTATTTGGAGAAGATGGAGAACGAATAATGGGAATCGCTGAAGTTTAATCATTTGTGAAATACAAGACACGGAACACACCTTGGACTCTCTGGCAAGAAGAAACAGCGTGTTTACAAGAGTAAGGAATGGCCACACCGAACTCGCGCATCTCCTTGTAGGACTCCGGCGGACTGTAAGTGGATTCTGTGCTAATACATCACTCACAGTCTATGATGTAACGGAACGAATTAATTGCATCAACTCTAAGACTACATTTATTCAGGGAAACCACCTAGTACCTAAAAGAGATAAAGATCATCAACCATGTATGTAGCCTTGATGTTAAATATAAACAAATAATAACGATAAATTATTTGGAAAATGAACTTTTGAAGAAGTATTGGAGTTTCAACTAAAATACCCCTAAATTTTGAAATATACTACTGAATTTATTTTCTGTTTATCATATTTTTTTGTTATTTCTTCTTTTCACTCCTCAATTAAGACATGCAAATGGGCTTAAAAAAATGGAAGTGAAACAATTTTTGATAAAATATGTAATCAGAATTACCGAATATACCAATAGAAGAATATAATTTAAATAATACTTCTGTCGAAAGCTAGATATCCAGTGCAGTCAATGCAGTAGCGTATCAAGAGCGAGGGAGCCGCTAATGTCAAAAAGGTGAGACGTGGAGGAAAAGTGGTACGTGGAACCGAGGACGAATTTCCCGGATAAAGGAAAGCTTCAAGGGGGTGAAAATTGACAGAAGGCCTGAATTAGCCCAACTAGAAATTGAATTTCTGTTCTCGGTATGGCGTCTTTTCACCTGCCGCGGCTCCTCTCCAAAATCCGTTATATTTACCTGTCTTTTAACTGAATGTTTATCTTTTTTTTTATTTATCTTTTTTTTCCCCTTTTCTAAGCTCTCTAGTTAAAATTTTAGGATGAGGGAGAGTTATAAAATATTTAGGGTGATCGGATCCTTGTCCTAGGAGGACTTGCTTGAAGGTGGTGTGAGAGGAGTAAGGAGTGTGGGAATCCTCGGTGAATGTTTATCTATCAACGGGTTTTGTACCTTCATAAATAACACTCAATTTACACTATGTGGGTATCAGCTTGAGTTCATTTTTTTTATGCTAGAGAGAAACTGATTCCAGGGAGTTGCAAATTTTGAGTAAGTGTTAGTATAATTATATTATCAGGAATAAGAGGAACATCAGATATCAGGTACCTTGTACTAATATATTCATATTTCCGAGTTCTTTTTGTACCACCCTCACTTTTTCTTCTTAGTCTTCTTGTCCAGTCGTTCTTCTTACTTGTTCAGATTGGCCGAATGGAGGACTTTTTGCTTCAGCCAGGAAATGCAGGAGAAAGGATTTTTCTCTTAAGTAAATTTTTGTTGCTACCCGGTTCTTTTCACATCTTTATTTTACTATTCATATCTTAGTCAGAACATGATACATTCTCTTCATAGTTAATTAATTCCTCCAGTCATCCAGAAGAATAAATTAGATGGACACTGTTTAATATGAATAATATTTAGTTATAATATAATATATAAGGTTTTTTATTTTTAATAGTTTTATTATTACAGTAATTTCTTCTATGGTTAATCATCGAGTAAAAACATAATTTGGTCTCCTTGAGTCACGGGGTGGTTGACTATTATTTCCGTTGCTTGTTTTTTGTTGTAACTTGTTTTATGTTTAAAATGTTACTGGGATAAGATGGCGCAAAGATTTCACATTAAAGGTTTAATCACTGCTGTCAGTAACAGCAACTAACAAATCTCATTAACTAAGCACAGTGTTTAATCGGGCCGGGTACGATAATTAAAAGGTAATTATCTAAAAAATCTCAATTTGCAAAATAATTAAAGTAGGGATGAATGTTTGATGTTAAAAGGTTGATGTGAAATTGTATTTTTTAAATTGTTTTCAATTTTATCCTAATAAAGCATATTTCATATTTCTTCTATACCAACAAACTTCTTTTCCCAGGGCGTTTCCACAATTAGGAAGATTATTTATTTACTCTTTTTTTTTACAATCTCTAATAAAAAAATCGAAAGATTTTACACAAAAGATAAATAATTTTAGATAAACCTACCTATAAAGAGACGTTTCGTCCAGGTTCCTCTGAGCTACCGGGACTAGAATTTGATTTTGTGTCTTCCCCTCCACGCCTAACTTTCAATCCTGCTTGTTTAGTATCCATAAGTGCAAACATGGGGCATTGAACCCGATCAAGACAGAGTCATTTTCGAAATCACAAGAGTATTGACATTATTTTTTCATGAATCAATTGTAAGATACTATAGATATTCTTCGACCTTCAAGCTACATTTCTTAATGAAAGATGCTCATGATTTTCTTTCTTCTTTCAGTTTTCTTTATTCAGTTTCATCATTTTCATAACAATTTTCTTTGCCTAAACGTAATCAATAAATGTAAACATTTTTGAATATATGTATTCGAGGGCTTTGCAACTTCGGATTATATACTTAACTAAAATCTAAGAATTAATCATTAAAAAATGATTCTGGGAAAAAAAATAAAAATATAGGACTTCCAATATTACAATTTATTGTTATATAATTAAATTTAAGAATTCTATAAAGTATTTGTTGTAATTTTTTTATTGGTAAGATCAGATTTTTCTGAGGAATTATTGGGTATTTGACGCTATTTGATTCAGATATTTATTGTAACTATGCAAATTGGCATTGAATAACATTGACTAAATTTCCACCATGTTAATTCATACTCCTGACTGTATATTTAACCTTATTTTCGCTTTCTTTCAAGGATATATCTCGTACAAGGCTCATGAGTGACGGAACTAGATCTAAAACTAGATATGGATTTGACAACTAATTCGGAACAATGTTCCACGACATAAACGAGAATAAGACGAAGGATATCACGGACTTTTGTGAGTTTTATTGTATGATTATATTGTTAGAGTCAATAAGATGTTACCTCAAAGTAATCGCCAACAAGTAAATGTTATATGCTCGTATTTAGGTACATTTTTTTGTTAGAATTGTACCGGTTGTTATCAAATCGACAAGTACTTCATGTCCGCATTGGGATTTTGACCAGGTTCGCAAAGCCAGAATATGATTCAGCATAACATGCTACTCGATATTTTAAGTAAGCTGAGTCAAAATTGTCGAGAGTTAACCATGTCTAAATTAACCCTATATAAAATCAGTAAAATCCAGATTCTATTTAGAGTTGTCAGGGTTAATTTTTCTGGACCGCGAATTTGAAGAATGTTTTGAAACGAACCTAAGGAAAAAAGAGTTGACACTGATGTGAGAAATTACCGCAAAGCTAAGAAAACTGTATCCTATTCGCTCCTTTTTCTGGTTTTATCTTCGATAACTCGAAAAGAACCACATCGAAAACACAGCCAAAACTTGTTTGAAATAGAGACAACCCTTCGTCTGTATAGGAATACAGTTGAAATACACTTCAGGGCCGCATTGACCCCCCTCTTGGGTAGTCACGTATACCTTGATCCATTAAATTGACTACGTGTTCTAAGGGCGGTGGCGGAGATAGACCCACTATCTGTTATGGCATCTCTGGTCCACGCATCCACTATCTCTTTGGATTTCAGTTCCAATTCGGATATATAGTCATTATCAATAATTAAAAACCTTTCGAAGAGAGCTCTTTGAGAGATTCATCGGATGATTCACAAATGATGAAAATAGAATATCTGAAAAGGTCTACCTGCAAAGGTTCATTAATACAACTTGTTCATCTAATGGTCAATAACGTCGTCATTTTGTGTTTAGCTATTTACGCCTTTGTGCTTCCTCACAATTACGGCTGAAAGGTGAATTATAGGTTGGAGCAACCACCTTCTATTTATGGAAATGAAATAAAGTATATTTCCATCTAGGGATTGGGATTCTAACCACTACACCATAGCAGAACCCTGCCATGGTTTATTTATATTTGTAAATATTTTTTTCACTTTTTCACATTTTGTTATTTGGTGAATTGTGAAATGAATGAACTTTTAAATATCTAAAAAGGACATAAAAAATGAAGAACCAATATCGAGTGATATTTAAACTGATAGATATTTATTGAAATATTTACATGCAAAATAATGATTAGATCGATGCTGTTTAACGTCTTGTTACTTTTTGGGGGAAATCCTTAGCTAAAACGGCTTAATTTCTTCACAGCTATAAAACAAAAAAATACTAGTTGGTATGAAGTTGGCAACGAGGACACCTTCGTCACAGGCGTCACTCTTGTATTGGAAGAGCGAGAGGATTAGGACGGCCAGGGAGGCGAGGCTAGATTTTGAGTGAATGGGTTGTTGAGATCAGCATAAAGGGCACGGTTAATGACATAGAAAGGTGCATTGGCTACCCTGCGAAGGATTCTGGATGGCAGGGACTGGACGAGAAGGAATATTGGATATAATCGCTATATTCATGAACTAGTGAATACGTAAAACCTCTTGGCAAAGACGCTCCAATAAATATAAGGTAGTATAGTCTAAAACATGCAGTACATATTGATATAAATGCAGTACAATCTCTATAATCCCGTCATAGGCCCATCCATCCGACACCTCCAGTAATCCCACAGTTACTGAAAACCTAAGAAACTGGCAAGTGAGAGACAGAAAGCATATGATTGACTACTCGATTCTAGTGAAATCACATACAAACAAACCACAATTAATATGCAATGTTTGTATGTGTCACGTTACATATACACTTTTTGTTTGTCACCGTTGCGATTAGTTGTTTCCTTCTAAGTCCGGTAATTTTGTCGTTTTCAAAAGTTGTTACTTTTGTACTATTCTTTTTGAAATCTGATTCGGGGAATTCTTGCCGGAAAAACATTTACCAAGTAAAAACGATAGGTAAAAAATCAATAAATAAATATATTAGGAAAAAAACCTATTTTTCAAAGCAAGCAAATTTAGAGTTCAGGAGGATTTGGTAGAAAATTTGCTGATCGATGTAAATGCTGAGCGTTCAAAACTTAACGAGCAAGAACTTTATTGTGCAATAATTACAATCTGCCTTTTATAAGGCAATAATAATACAGATAAATGATCTCATTCATACCATATTTACAGTCATCATTCACTCGCTCATTCATACAATAGGACATGATTGGAGAAACTGGCTGCCGTTTCAGTCTCCGAGGAGGATTATAGGGATGAGTGGCGCAGTGCAAACACTGTGCTACAGGATTAGGGTGGTTGGAAAGGCTAAACTTGGAAGGGATGAGTTCTAGAATTAGGGTATATTAAGGTCGTTATGAAGGGTTTTGTTGCTGACATAATAAGGGGCATTTACTATTGTTCTCAGGACTTTGGATTGAAAGGATTGGATACGCTTGATGAACGACCAAAACTTAACAAGGTGATATTTTGACGTATGTTCACAGTTTTTTTTATTAAAATGAACACCTTTTGTCTACTTACAAAATAAAGATGTGCTTAGCCGCAATGCAGTAAAACGAAATAAAATAATGAAAATGATTGCTCATGCTACTACAGATAATTCAGCAAAACGTATCCAAGTGCATAAATTTGACTTTTTTCTTTGATATTTATCTGGTGCCACATTAATCCGGCATTGTTTACGATCCGACCGTTTGACGTCTTGTGAGTCAGATTATTATCTTCTTACTGCACGAGTTTTCATGGAAGAAAAGAAAGGACAGAACCTGCAAACAACCAGTAGTTTTCCAACGGGAAATCCATTGTGCAACGATTATCACATATACGCTAAACTGTTCTAATTTTTTTGCGTTGCAACATCTCCTCAATAACTCTCCGCTGTTTCACCGAATGATCTTGAAGCATGATGGGCTGTGTTTGTCAATCGGCTGGAAAGTTATTAGACAAAATCAAGTTAGCTATTTCTGGACCGGGGTCAAATCGCAAGTCAAATTAGGGATTGACCCTTGAGGTATATTTAGCATTAAAGGATCATCACCATTCATTTTGTCACTCTGACAACGCCAATGAGACCAGCATATTTGCGTCAATCTAAAACGGCTAACGTTCTTCTTTACGTCATCAATAACAGTAATTATTTTAGTATGACGGAATCATTTGTTTGGACCACCGGTTCTGATTGATGAAAGGAACATGTTAGATTTTTTCAAATTTATTAGTGAACGGATTGTCGCCATACCATGTCTGCATCAGGTGACAGTGTAAGGTTGTTAAAGGATGGAAGTATGGCGGTGTCTGCTTGGCACATATTTAAGAACCGCCGCCAATTACTAGCATTTGATGCAGACATACATACTTCTCGAAGCCTAAATAAATTTGATGAAAATTTAACGTCTTCTTTCATCAGCTTCATCCGACATACCAACAATTACTCATATCTAAATTCAAGGCAATGAACGCCCAATTTAAAAATTATTTTACTAATTCATCCGAGGCCAATAGTGGCCAAGTAATTTTTTTTAATTATATTTTTTACTCCCTAAACCTTTGTTGCATCAATTGTGAAAATGGGTGATTTTTTTTAAATATATATATTAAAGTACAAAGTGCTAACGAGATAGTAAATGTTCTTTGGTTTTGAATGTTAAATCAGTGTTTACATCACAGGATTCGGGTCTCGGACGATTGGAACAAAGTCGTATGATCTTTCCGAACCGATATGAAAACACCTATTTTGGCTCATTGCACCCCACCGCCTCTTCTGCTTACATCACACTACCAGGCAATCGTGGCACGATGCACTATGAAACCACATCCAGAATAAAAGAGTGCACCATTCGATTTGGGCAGATTCCAAGATTAGTGAGATTTGTTGCTTAAAAATATACGATCAAGTACTATACTAAAAAAGGACTCTGCTGTTGAACCGGGGCGGGGGGTGCTCTCGAGGTCTCTCTGGTCCTGCAGAGCGTGTTCATGATTTTGACTTTTTTTATGTCTGTGAAATTGTAAACATCGGTGGAATGTACTAGTGTTCCTAAGATAGTTTTCATCCACATCCTCAGTCCGCGTGTCATCAATCATCAAACATGATAACAACCATGTGACGTTTTTGACTATGGCGCCTCTTGGACTCCGTCCAGCCACTCTGGGATTTTTAACGTTAAAAGTTAAAATAAAGCATCGGGCGTTGGTGACCTGATTGTTTAACGGCCTAAAATACAATGTTCCAAAATATATTAATTTTCGTAGCACACATCCGGTTTGGAGTCTAACCCAGCAAACTTGATTGAGCCTTATCCTCCGCGTTTTGGCGTTATTTTCAGAAAGTGGAAACGCCAAAAGGCTAAATTCGTATTAACTATATTTTCTTACACCCTCTTCTCCTCCGCTTCACTAGTCCAAAAGCTAAGGTGACATAACTTAGATACGGAGAGGCGATGAACACCTCAGATAGGTGACTCTGCTGACACACCCCCTCTCCCACTTCCCATTTGTCAGCCAAATCGATATCCTCATTGGTCATGCCGCTGCTTCGCCATTTCCCTCCAGATCCTTCTCTGGTCTCTTCTATCTAGGTAGTTAATAAAAAAAATGATAAATCTGTTAATACGAATCTCTATAATACATAGCCCTAGATACATAGATTAATCATATTTTCGTGTGTTTTTTTTTCTATGTATTATTTCAATGTAACACTTCAACTAGTATTCCTTACTTTATCATTTATCAATAATACAATCCCGAGTATTTCTTATCTCATGCATTGCATGTCTAATGGTGTACAGTTATTTTAGTACGTAGATCCAAAGAGAATACTTCAGACCCTAGATTAAAATATCTCGTAAACAATAACCTCTGGTATTCAGTGGAGGGGAAAGAAATGTCAAAGGTTTTTTCCCCTTTAGAAAGGAGTGCAAAAGAAAATTGTAGCTCTTTCCATTGAGAAGTCAGGAAGCGAAGAACGAATATAAAATAAATAAATTGTGCTATTTTCACCTGATTGTATTTTCGATCTTATTGTGATTTTATAATAAGGTTTCCTGTTTTAGCTCACTTCTGAGCTATTTCATACATGTGCCTAATTTTGTTACGATTCATAGCATAACACTTTCACAACACTTAGTTTTGTACATAAGATTACACGCTATCCTTCCTCCGTCAAGATAAACCATTTTTATTTGACAATGTGCTGTAGTAAAGCTTCTACTTTGTGTTGGCAAACCCATGTTAAAAAGGATTTTTTGTTAGAATTTATTTTCGTTATGTGAGTAACTTTTATACCCTCCACGTACACATGTGATCTTATCGGGCATAACTAATAAAACATAACCTACACTGTTTTTTTAACTAAAAATTCGTAATCAGTCATGAAATTTTCGACGTTATACTCTTGGCTAAATCTTTCGATGGAAAATTCAAAATCACAAAAAGTAATAAATATCTCCTCTCTAAAAGATTTATCTGATTTGCTATCGTGAGTACCGAATAAAATTTTATATTGATTTAAATAGATATTAAGTCCACACCCTTTTCATATCAGTATTGCCTGATGCTTACTGTGAATGAACCTTTTATTTTGTACGTTTTTTGAAGTCTAATTTCACTTTTTTTACTTCCTGATCATTTTGAGAAATAACAAGCCTTTTAAAATATACCATCTAACTTCTAATCACTGCACCATATGATACCTTATTCTGTCCAATAAAAACATATGGGATATATCAGCAATCCCAATATTTCCATAATTTTAAAAGAAAAATATTACCTATGTACTTTATATTCCATTAATCCTTTATCATGTTTGGGTTAGTTGATAAAAAATTATGGTTAAAGCACAGAAGTCTTTTTCCAACAAAATATTATTTTGCACTGAATTGGTGTAAAGGTAGAGGGGATGTGTCAGTGTAGGGCGGGAAAGAAGGAAAAGTGCAAGCATATTTATTGATTAAAGAATTATCGATAGACAATTGATAGTACATAGCAATGTAATATTTGTGGTGATTTTTAAATAAATTGTGGTAATTTTTGTGAGATGAATTACAATAATTTTTAGGAGTACAATTATACTTCTCACTTAAATTCCGTGTAAACTCTATGACGGACGTCAAACTGTTGATTTGAATTGACTGACGAACTAGCACGCTAGAGGATCCGTTGTTAATTGGTGGCTCGATCTTTCTGCCGGCCTTCCTCGTCTTAGACTCGACCGAAACATGCTGTGTGAATGCTCCCATTGGATTGCATGTATAGCGACTTTGATCTTTGTCCCGACCCTACCCGTAAGTGTGAATCGGCCTTGGTTCTTTCTTGATCAGGTCAGATTTCATCCCGAAATCTGGTACTATATTGTTTACAGTACAGAGGGAGGCACACTCGTATGGCTGCATATTTCCCGCTTGAATTGTGGTGCGACAAAATTGTGTAATAGGAATACTTCCAATTCAGAGCAACAATAAAAATTGACTATGCTTGACATTACATTAATAATCAATATGCCCACAATCATTTTACTGTAAATCTTGATTTCTCAGTATGGACGATTCGGCCTGATTCGTATGTTTCCAAATTACCAGGTAAAATATCCCCACATCTGGCGAAACGTGTTCGTTGTAGTCAGTAGGACTTTAGTTTATGTCGTCCTAATTATTGCTTTATCAGTAACCTATAGATACAATTGAAACAGAAATAAAATTTTAAAAATTATGTATAAGATCATTTGCACAAATTATCTGCTTTATTATATATTATCGGCTTGAAATATTAATATTGTTCATTAGCCTGGTTTGTAACTTTGAATTTAACAATTAAGTTTCGTTATAAATTACATTAGTTTTCCCTCTAAAATTATATACTGCGACTCTAATTGATTACCTTCCCTGAAGGGGCTACCACCTTCACTGAAGGTTCCAGAAACACAAGCAAATAAACATGAAAAAAGTATAGTGTAATTGATGCTATTAAATGTTCCATGTGATGGGGTATTTTAAATACCGCCTTCGACCTCATTCCGAACAACACATCTGATCATCTCCGCGAATTTTTGTTCTGTAGCATTCCATTGAAGGTCACATAAACAGAAGACTATCTGCATTCCTTATAGCGTTTCTTTCTGGTCGTTTTAGTTTTACAGTCTTCAATGTATTGATGAAATAATATGCAAATGTTGGTCAATGTAATATATTTAAGCGTAGATCCTTCCTCAATCTGTTCATCATTTATGATAGTTTAGCAATGTATTCATTACATAACAGTTGGTAGATATTAAGCTTCAGGCGAACTCCTGCTCAATAAGCACTTTTATAGCTGATCGCCCTCCTTATACATTCCAGTACTTAGGCATTGGGTAAGATTGCATAGAAGGCAGCTCATATAAAATTATTAGCAATAACATGTTCTTTTAAACTAATTTTTTTTTTCTTTACTTATCGATAATATTTCATAGATAGATACGTACACGGTTTGTGGGAGATGTGATAGTATTCGCTGTAGCTGCTAGCAAGTTCATAAAATACGACATTAATTGTGGAGCAGTGAACCTATCAGAATTCGAAATGAGGAAATTTGCAACGGGATTGCGGTCTGGAACTGCTGAAATATGGCTTCTCGTTAGGTCGCAATTGGAAGCGTTCATCATTTCACGGACTTTCATGAAAGCAAATAATGACCCGACCGAACTGGAAAACTGGAATCTCTGTTAAGTACTAGCCCCGTAATGGAATTACGTGTTTGAACACATTTGATGGCATGTGTGAATTTTTAAGCGGTTACTACTTCATACTGCCAAGTATGTATTACTTGAGTGGATTGTTCTGATGTATCTAGGTTTGTTGGTCTATATAGCTTTTATCTACAGCCTCCGATCGCACTAAAACCACCCTACCTGAGATGTGAGACGGGGCGCCCTCTAGGCCCCGGATGGTTTCGAGGAGCCTGAGATTTACTTAACTGTTTTTTTACTCTCGGGATCCCCAAAGGCGTTCAAATTCATAGAAAAACGGCGTAGATCATCACGTACTAAATAAATCCTAAAAAACAAGCAAACGAGAATGCTTGAAAGACAGATAGTAAGAATATTGGTCTGCCTTCTTGTTTAGCCTCGAGGCATTTTTTTCCAGCTTTATTTCCATTCAATTTAAAATGGTTTTTATCTCATCGATTGTAAATTTATTTATACTTGGTGAAATTGTTGAGTGAAGTGATCAATCCTTAGCATTTTTTATCCTCTGAATGATGCTACCATGTTGTTCACTTTTTAATCCACTTCAGTCTTACTCTTGGTCATAAAAGGCCAAGAGCCGTTAAATAAACACTAATAGCTAAATAGAATTTGAAAATCTGAGAAAATTATTCTTATATAGGACTTCTTCGTTTTTGAGTTAATTTTAAATTAATTTAACATTTGATATTTTATCATTTCCTTTTCATTTATACTTAATGCTACCATTATTTTTTTTAAATATCATATTTTAGGCCGACATAAAACTATTATTTTGCACCAACAAGGACTTACAGTCAAGAAAAAATCAAAAAGAAGTTTAAGGTTCTTTTCTGTATTAGTGAATTCCATAGAAATAATTATAAGCCCCAAGAAAACAGAGGACTTAATACGTTCATGGAGGTCTTAAAAAATAAGTCCTGCTGCTGAACTACATTTAAACCAATTGTCTTTGCGCCAGAGAACTGACTCAGGAAATAGCTGATGCTAGAGAATCAAATGTTTTCCTCCTTAATCAGAAGGGTACTTCTATCAATTGCACTTAAAGGGTGTGTGGCCAGAAGAATACCATTCCTTTGACCTGTTAACAAGAGCAAGCGACTTAAGTTTTCCAAATATCACAAAAATCGGACGAAAGAAGTGAGTAACAAACTAATAATAAAATACCATGCTGCTCAAGGACTTATTTCACAACACTTTATATTTATTCGACATATTCATACTTTAGCAATTGTAGAAAATGTTAGCTTTCGCGAATCATGCACAGTTTTTAGGTTTTTGTTATTTGTTTTATATTGTATATTATATTGAAGATATGAATAAGTTACTGTACGAAAACCCGGTGAGCTTGTGCGGAGACGAGCACTTCGTTACAAGCACCTATTGTTATGTGGAGCCCCCCTACCTTTTTGTCTCTGCCCAGGCCAGAGGCTCTTCTTTAAAGCTGCATCCGATCTATAACCACTTTTATTTCTTAAACAATTCCCTTCAGTCCCTTACCGCAGAGGGTCAGCGTTATTAAGAGACGGTTTTTGTTTCTTGTCTAGGCAAATAGCCTATTTGCGGCATGATATAGATACTGGACCGCACGAAGCTTCATGGACCGGTGTGCTTGCTACGGGAGAGAACATATCATGTATTTGCAGAGGCCCTGTGTTGTGGGCAGCTGTCTCTGGTGCAGGCAAACAGAGGGGCTCTGTAATACCCAGACGATTTTACGAGCCCCGCCTTCTCTAATATATAGGGGAGGTTCAGTTTTTGTATTAGTCGTGGCATATATACTGCTTCTCTCATTTCACTCAATTAGTCTTGAGGGAAATATACTAATGACTAAAGATTACTTAAGCTGATTTTCCTGTGAGTTATAATAAATGACTAGGCTAATTGGCCTTCAAGAATTAATTTTGTATATTTTTTACTCGAAATTTATTGTATACCAGTTACGAATCAAGCCGTATTTTTTAAATCATATAGCCGGAATTTAAATGTGAAAAAATATATATTGTTAGAGATGGTTGAGGTAATTGTGGTAGTACTACTTTAAATAAAGGGGGAGGCCGTTATCAACAATGTTTCCACACAAGGGCTCTTCCGGCACAACACGATAACATTATCACTTTTACAATTTGAACTTTATCTATTAGAGAAACTAAAACGGCCCCACTTGAGCAATAAATAATTAAGGTAAATGATCCGGTTGGTATAAAATTTACAACATTTCAATGAAAGTCTTTTTTGCACAAAATCTACCTTACATAGTCCATAATTTATTCGTAGTCACCAGTACATAAGTTATACTCTCAGAATCGTGCATAAATGCAACGGCATTAATCATGATGCTATAAAATATTAAAGTAAACCATTATTATCCTTACCATCATGTTTATTATGGTCATTACCACAACTATGTACAATTTTATGAATACCACCGACAAGTGACTGTAATAGTTTTACAAATTATCCCTTGCTGACATTCGCAATGGGACTATTAATTGGCGGCCTTGCCTTTTCATTTACTAAGCACTTGACAGATTTATGACCTATTATTTTTATGTAGATAGCTTTTAAAGTCAATGAATACAATGAGAAATGAGGCTTACTCTTGTTTAGATTTATTAAATTCCTTTAGTCAAATTATTGAATTCCTCGAATCTCGAATTTTCTTTGCCTGTTCTATATATTCTATATGCAATTTTTTGCATATTTATTTTTTCTTTATGTTAAATTTTTAAGTTTTAAACCCTACCTTATTAGGCTTGCTTCGTTAAATGTCTGTTTTATTTTAGTCCTCTTCGGTTTTGCATTTAGAATATTTTAATTGTTTATCAATATTTTTTGTATCTGTTTTGTATCTACATTATTTATTCTTCCTTAATTTATTGATAATTTTTGTTTTCTTTCGCAGCCATGGAGAAGACTTGATCGTTACCCCGTTCGCTCAGATTTTGGCAAGTCTACGAAGCGTCAGGAATAACTTCCTCTCACTCACAAATGTTCCAACAAACAAGTAAGTACATTTGGAAGTTATTTCATTATTATCAGTTAAATATTATTTCATGCATAACAATAAAAGATCACCAAATTGATAACTCTAAATAATTGTCGTTATTATGTGAAGATATTTTTTTACGGGGATGATGTATCTTAGTTAAAAAGATTTTAGGTACTTATAGCACAATAAAGGTGCTCCTTTTCTACTACTGGTACTAAAATGTTGAGGTGAAATTAGTTTTTATGTAAACATTATCTTTATTATCTCTTAGCAGATCTAAGATAAAATATTTTACATTTCTAGCTACGATAAAAATATTAAAAACTATTTAATTACATTAGTAAGACCTTCTGCGGACCCGGTACAATAATAACGTGTTCTTACCGAGAACGTCGAAGTGTCTTGATTCTCACCTGGGAGAGCAGAATTTATTTCCGGATTGTATTAAATGGGCTTAGATTAGTTAGAGGTTAGGGCACAAAAACCAAGAATTCATGTAAAGTAAGTTAGAAAAAGTTTTTATCTGTCCTCAAAACACTTTTTTTACTAGACCGTTGGTGCAAAATTTGTTCATCGAAATATTGTTTAAATTAAATTATTGAAATCGAATTAATTAAATCATCATAACTCGTCTAGATTTTATCCAAATCAAACGTCGTTACCAACGTTACAAAGATGAAATCAAGAAATAATTAAAAACCCCTAAAATTATTAACCAGGCACTATATGATCAAACTGTTACGAGGAGAAGTAGTGATCCCTGGCTGACGAAACCAGTTTCAGATATTAATTCAGTGAGAAAAATTCTTTACTATTCACCAATCGACATTTTTGATGTAATACACATGTACATATATTCCACTTTTTTTTTGTTAGTTTTATTTCGCTTTACACTATTTATTCTATAAATTATTTTATTTTTATAGCTTCCTTCGTTTTTAAAGACAGAACATAGTCAATCTGTGAATGTCTGACTGTTCTATCAACTCTTTGGGATTCCCCCTCCTCGACCGAGTCAACAGCTTAGATAGAAATTCTTTTTGGTGAGAGAGAGAGAGAGAGAGAGAGAGAGAGAGAGAGAGAGAGAGAGAGAGAGAGAATTTCTTTATTTCATTTTATTTTACATCGCCTCATTAGATACAGGTGCCAGAGTGCGTCTAAACTAAAACAGAATACAACCAATACGTACAGCTAAAATAT
Source organism: Acanthosoma haemorrhoidale (assembly GCA_930367205.1). Classification (NCBI taxonomy): domain Eukaryota; kingdom Metazoa; phylum Arthropoda; class Insecta; order Hemiptera; family Acanthosomatidae; genus Acanthosoma; species Acanthosoma haemorrhoidale. Next base: position 75,477,988 of record OV884011.1, read on the forward strand.
CCACTTAGTTTTTGTAGGAAACCCGAAAACAATTAAAACCTGCAGCTAAAAAACTGTTTATACCTATAAAATTTATAGTTGGTCCTTGAGGATAAAATCTAATCCTAGTTGAAACATTATTCATTCTCTTAAAAAATCATTGAAATTTGTTGAATTTGTTATTATTCTTAGGAGTTTATTTTTTATTCTCTTATTAGGAAGCTACTAGTGCAGATCATAATCTAGGATTGCAAAGCATACGTTAATAAAGGTATGATGATCATTTTATTAACTATTTATTTATTTTTTACAGGCAGTTTAGATATTTTGCAAAATAATAATAATAGCAATAAGAAGGCAGCCACCTTGCTTTTTACTCTCATAGATTTTATACATGGTGAAAAGGTTAAGCCTTCGTTAAATTAATTTTGTAGTATTAAATTGAGCCTACGTTTGGCGTTAAGTTGAATGGAATTGCTTTCGTATTTTTAAATATTTATTTTTGATTCACTTTTCAAGGAGAAATTCAAATTATAAAACTGATGAGAGCTGAATAACCTTCAGATGAGATAAGTTGCTATGCGACAGCTAGAGCATGCAACTTGCTGTAACGGAGCCACGACACTCAAATTCAGCCGTCACAAATCACCAGCGTCATTGCTGTTGACTTATTGGCTTCGGCCGCCTTCACACCTGGCAAGGTGACTAGTGTCGTAGATTCCCAGCCGGCGTTTTTTATCTGTTCGGCCTTCCGTCTTCTCGAAGTGGGGAAGGACGAGTGTGCTCATGGCCCATGGCCTGGCGCAGGCTCGCCTATCTTGAGATAAGGCCTATCTCAGTGTCTAGTCTCGTATCTAAGTGTGTCTGCATGTCGTGACTGCGGCGGACGTGGAACGTGCACGTATTCGGTTACGTAACATGGAATGAATGGATGATGACATTTACTACCGTCGAAGGAGTCGCATTCTCCGAATGCTCTTGTAGCGAGTAACTGTTTACTTGTCCGGAGACAATTATCATTAATTACCACTTTATCTGTGACAGGCAGTCAAGTTTGATGCATTAAATCATGTTATTGCCGAGGACGAAGGGGGAGATTCTACTTTTATTTAGTGGGGGGGTGTATTTCCCCTCTGTCTCTATGTTTTACTATAGCTGTCGAGAAATAAATCAATCAATCATAATTTTGTACACAACACATCATTTTAAAATATACTGATTATTTTTTAGTCCGAAATAACACCCTGAAGTGGGGAAAAAATAAATTAAACATAATAAAAATCGTGCCGTTTTTGGTTCTTTTCTAGTTTCCTCATGTCCCGGTTCAGATTTTATTAAAGATTTATAATTACACAAAGGAAACATTTAAGACGTTAGTACCAAAAGAATTGCAAAAATCGGCACCAAACCCAGGGCGATACAAGTGAACTAGTTTCCTCCAACTTATGCCATCGGTATCTGAAGCAGTCTTAGCTATTAGGTGTTTAATAAAGCAATAAAGCTTTTGTTTATCTATTAATAAACTACAAAATATCTGCCTAGTAAAATCTTAAACAATTCAAAACTTAGTTCAGCCCCACTCCGCTGTGTAGTCTAAATATACATAAAAAAACACATGCAACGCATAAAACATCGATTAAATTCGATCACTGATCACAACTTGGTCAACGTGGGCACGAAAACCACCGACCAATTTTTCTTAAGTAGCATTTTCCGAGACGTGTTGACATCGATTGAGGCATCTTGAAAAACGCTCCCATCTCTTAAGTTGGCTATAAATGCTCAAAAGTTGAAACTCAACGAGTTTATAGTCGTCAATAAAATAAGTCAATCTTGTCGAGTTTGTGTTGCATTACAAAAATTTCCTTTAAAAAAAAAAATTATTTTTCGGGGGATATTGGTTATTTAAGGAGACACGGAGCTCGGCCAAAATCAAATGGCTATAATTAAATTTTATGGGTTCAGAATAATATTTTCTAGCCTCCGCAAAACATTTTTATTGGGCGAGAGCTTTCGATTTGTGTGCACTTGGTCAAGTTAGCCAAGGGTGAAGCAAGTGTGGCTCATTGCTGAGCCTGACAATGACAATGTAGATTTGACAATAGGGCTCGCCCGACAAAAATTATTTTATGGAGGCTGGATTATTCACAACCAATTCCTCCAATCGGAACAAAATTACGTCAAATTTAATTTTGTTTCCACGACCTTTATTACCAACCTTACAGTTTCAGATACTTGCTGCTTGTCCCTATCCAAGAACAATTAATTAAAGTTGCATCCCTTGGCATGGCTGTAGCTAAAATATCGTGATTTAGTCAGCTAACTTTTCCATTTAAAAACTGCATAAATAATGTTAAAGAGGGAGTTAAAGTTTCCGTTTTGTCTTAGATGTACAACAGCTTTTAAAGGTCTAAAGTTTACAAATACCTGTCAGTTTTAGTGAGTTACTAATAAAGTTTTCATAAACCTCTATTATCGTTGTCTGCTCGGTAAATAAATTATAGACTCGAGACAAATATATTTTTAAAGAACTTTTAAGAAGAAGAAGTTTTACTTTTCAGAGGTTAATAAAATAAAATTTAAACTGTTATACTCACTTTTTTAATGATAAAAGCAGAAAATCATTTCTTCGTAGTAGGTTATGTCCTAAGCGCTTATGTTAGGGTCTATATTAGCATAGTTCTGAAGTAATGGATGCTCGCTCTGTCTACATTTATCTATAATTTTTTTGGCCATTTCTTTCAAAATATCTAGAATATAATTTCTTTAAATACATCGTACAACATAAATATTTCAGTGCTACTAGTTTGGCACATATTAATCTAAGAAACTTATTTTGGATTGTTTGAAGTTTGCCAATATTGGTATGGCCGACTAAGCTCCAAATAGGTTTTACTAACAAATTGTAATTGTCCACTTCGTCTTAGTCCTTAGAATTTCTATTGATAAATGGGAAGAGTATAAGACACTTAACAGTAGCCACTCTTGCTTGTGCTTACTGTCCATTGGCGGGCCATCCTTTATGTAAGATAGTGTTTAAGATAAGACCGAAAGAGAGGGTTCTATTGACAGAGGCTGGAAATAGAGCTTTTCCAATAGAGAATAGACTCTATGCCAGTCATGAGATGTTGATGTGATTGAGGTCTCATGATTAGGGAAATGAATTATTATGTTTTATCACTTTATTATTTGCCGAATGGATTGAATTGCCTTAAAAGGGGCCATTGAAAAAGGTTCAATGGCTGCCGTCATCGCTCGAAAAAAGCGTTTTGTTCTCGGAATAAAAAGCAATTTCTCCTCTGGTCCTTAGCCTCCCTTGATTGAAGTACACATAAGAAGCTTGAGAGCGGGCTGAGTGGAGCTGGCTCAAGGTACAGGCGGAAGATGGCTGGCCTTAGGCCCTTTGAAGTAGTCCCAGTTTTGATTAGAGCTGATTAGGAACGAGTCAATATTGAACAACTTTAACTCTGCCCACTCCCTAACAGGGTTAGGCTCTGATGAGGCGCACAGTGACCTCCCCTTTGTCTCCCCAGTCAGACCTTTACTACATTCTATCCAGTCATAGATACTGCTTACATACATATATATATATATATACCATTAGAGACCATTACATATGTTTTTATTTGGGAACGTAAAACATTTACGTTGTCAACATTTTCTAAATACGTCAATATATAACCCCTATATAAACCCTTATATATACAATAAACAGTTAAAATACTCAATCTACTCCAAGGGCGCAAGGGCCCGCCTTTCTAGCCTTTATGCACCCCTTCCAACAGCATTCGACCGCTCCATTCTTACGCACCCCAAAGTCTCTCCCTCTCAATATCTGTTATGCCTCATCCTTACATACTTTTAAAACCCTCTTATTCCAACATCTTACCAGACAGACAAATACTTGCTAACCTAGTATCTTAGTACTGTTTTTTTTACTATCATTACCTTACTTTTCTATTTTTTTTTTTACTAATACGATCACTACCATTAAACTTTTCAGTTGATAAACCCATAGCTGCAACGTTATAGAAGAGTAACCACTAATATTTATCTTAATTTGTGAATTAAAAACTGTAGACACAACATCACTTAATCTTAAGATAAAAAGGTTTCTATTTCCATCGATACTTGGTTAGTTTAGGAGTAATTGTGCGTTATGAAATGCAACGATCTAACAATCAAAAGTTTGGGCAGTGTAAAATTCATTCACTTACCTTTTTGTGACGCTATAACTTAATCTCCGGCCTGCAGTAATCATTGTATAGAAGTATGCTTAGATATCCTTATATATATATATATAGATATCCTAGAACTAAACAGACGCTTTGGACAACTGTACAGACTACTTCAAAGGACATCCCATCTCTCAATAGAAAATAAACTACTAATCTACAAAGTTATACTTAAACCAATCTGGGCATACGGAATAGAGCTATGGGGGACAGCAAAAAAGTCGAACATCAAGCGTATCCAATCCTTTCAATCCAAAGTCCTGAGAACAATAGTAAATGCCCCTTATTATGTCAGCAACAAAACCCTTCATAACGACCTTAATATACCCTACATTCTAGAACTCATCCCTTCCAAGTTTATGAAATTCCACAGTAGCCTTTCCAACCACCCTAATCCTGTAGCACAGTCTTTGCACTGCGCCACTCATCCATATAATCCTCCTCGGAGACTGAAACGGCAGTGGCCTCGTGACCTGCTATAATCGCGTGACAGTGGGAGTCCTGGCAATGGCCAGTTTCTCCAATCATGTCCTATTGTATGAATGAGTGAGTGAATGATGACTGTAAATATGGTATGAATGAGATCATTTATCTGTATTATTATTGCCTTATAAAAGGCAGATTGTAATTATTGCACAATAAAGTTATAATAAAAAAAAAAAAAAGAAGTATGCTTAGGAAGCAAGGAGGTGTGGATTAAAGAAATATTAGACGCTTCTGATGTCAGAAAACTACTCTAAAATAAACACTAAAATGTAACTCGTTCTGAGAGCGCGTATGTTTCTTTGGGGAATTTCTGAATAACTCTAAATTGAACGGTAAAGCAGTATTTATAGATGATTTGACCTGAAAAGTCACTCAACGTAATTCGAATTAATAAATTTAGTTTGATCCTGAAAGTGTCATTACAATATATATACTGTGGACTAAACCCAGACCCTGAAGCTGATAAAGTTTTGTAAGCAATAGTGAGCCATTCTAATAAGACTGCATTTTATATTCACAATGGATTCAATGTCAAATTTTGTAATAATATAACATTAAATCCAGAACTGAAATTCAAAACCTTAAAACATTCCCTGCTGTCCTCCTATTCTCTGATGAGCCCCCCCCCCCCGGTAGATGAATTAAACTAGGCAGCCCTAGAAGCAGGCGGTGTGGAATAACCATATTACTTAACAGCCCCTTCAATATTTAACTAAACCTTTCAAGTGTGTTAATAATTCAATGCCTGCATATTTGATTTTCCTTTTCAAAGCTCTTTCATAACGAAAACATTTTTCAATTCTTCATCTTTATTCCGGAAGGGGCATTCAGTAAGTATAAATCAAACGAATCTTATTCAGTTGCTATTTAATCTTATGGTTAGTTTCCCCTTGGATCATGCAGGGAACAACTCCCTTGGCCCAAATCTATTAATAACTTAAGTGAAATTAGCTCCCTTACATTCACAATCAGAACGATATTGCAAGGAAATTCTACCAATATTTCCACAATAAATGTTAATTGTCCCCAAATAACAATTTGATTCTCAAATGAGTTATCCACCGATTCTGGCCTATACTTCGCAGTCTTGGAGTGCACTAAAATTATAACTTAACCATGAGAACAATAGATATCAATTAAAAATTTAATTTAAGGTAATGTTAGCAAGCTTCCTCATTGATGGCGAATTCATCATTCAAGCCCTCTTATCAGAGAGCCCTGTCATACGAAAAATAAACGTGTCTCCTGAAAATTAATGTTGGAATAGCTACTGACTGTTATCGCTATGTTCTCCATGAGTATTATTTTTTTCTTTTTATTTATGTTGTGGTTTTGTTCCTATACATAGTTCTTTCTATATATTAAAAATAAATGCATATTATTATAAGTTAGTCATTTTGAAAAGGGGTCAACTCCATTTTTTTTTCAATTTGCTTTTTGGTGGTTTCACATACCTCTAACTTCCACACATCAGCTCCAACAAATAAAATAAATTAATAGGACAAAATAACGTTTTTTCTTTCTCCTGAAAAATTTGAGGAAGTGGAGATGACCCCTTTTCAAAATGAGTGATTACGATGTAAGTAACATGTATATTAAACATACGTACAGATGATTTAACAGCATGTAATATTTTAAATGGTGTCTCTTATATGCAGAAAAAAAACAAATAGAGGGAGAGTGCTATTACGTAGGTCAATGCTACAATTTATGTTATTTTGTTTGTTTATGTTCACTCGGCACATAGCTTACCGAATTATTCAATTCTATACATGTGCATTCATATATTTTAATTTATTTCACATTCGTTAATGTTACTCATTTCCAACCTCCACTATACAGTTCTAGGTTTTGTCGTCATGGCATAAGTGAGCCTTATAAGAAAATGGTGCGTCTAACAATTTTACCAACGGTAAATAATTCGGCATGGCTCTGCTCGAACAAGTCCCCACGGTAGATAAGCGGATGTAGAAGAAGGTTTTATTAGCGGATGATTGCTGCGTAAACCATATCTCTAGGGCCATCTTCCTGAAGCTCCGGAGCAATCTTGCCGAAATATACCAATCCTGAATCCCTCCAATCTCTACCCTCGGTGTAAATATTGCTAAATCTTCATCACGGCTGTCCAAGCTCTCATTTCGACTCTCGCGTTCAACAACATTCTATGCTCAATATTTTTTAACTACACTACCCCCCCAAAAAAGCTTCCTTATAGAACCATTTCGACTATCAATTATTTTTTATTTAATATTGAAAGGTTTCAGTGATAAGTGGCTATAAATATGAATTAAAGCCCAATAAATATTCAAAACATTCATTTAAAAAAAACAGAGATTTCAATTTTTCTTTCTTGTGTAACTGATTTTCTAAAATTTAGGAAAAGATTTGTTTTTCATAATTTTAATTTAAAAAACAGTTTCAACGGTCGAGCAAGTAACTCGTTTTTTGCTTTAATGGAGGGTGGTCGAAGCTAAAGATTTAAGTGCATTAAGTTCATCTGAAACTACTGCTCGCAGACCAATTGCACGTTACCGTGAGACAGTTTGTGCAATCGCGAACCCGGGTCTGTTCAGGTCGGTCGTGAGTTGCAGTGCCAAGATATGACCGATTTATTGTACAACACACACACGCTTCGGAATCGGTTTATTCTACATGTATTTATTAAGATTTATTGATGTAAAAAATGATAAGGTATGTGGGTGTTTTCTGATCCGTTAAGAGTGTATGTAACTTTTATTTGTCCATGACGAAGAAGTCGACACAACAGTATGTACACTGGGTTACCATAAGATATAAAATTTCCCATGCTGCTTTTACTCAACACACCTAACCCCATAAAAATAATTTTGTGTCAACATTCAAAAGAAATTCTCAAATCATGGCGAGTAGAGGCCCAACTTGAAGGGAAAAAGTTCAACGACTCTTGGGAATCTCTTGGATTATAATTTCTAAAAAAATAGGTAACCTCTTTAAAAAATATCATCTTCACGTTTTCTTGAATAAAAGCATTTAAGAAAGTTTCAGTTCAACATATCCTGACACGACCTATGGCGGGGGAGAGGACATTACAAGGCATAACATTAGTATAGAATTTATAAAACATTGAGTTATTCTTGCGACTTTTCTTACAAATAAAAGTGCTTAGCAAAAAACAATTAGCTTGGAAATGAGTTTATAGTCATTGTGTGATGGGTCAGGTATCGTGGCTGAGAGTATTTAGACTAATCAGCTTGGAAAACCAAAACTTTTCTTTTTTTGTAACCTTATACAATGAAACCAACTAACCAATAAAACTAAACTAAATTATACTAAAACTTACATCGTGGATTGTATAGTTTCATGCGTTCTGTTTCTTATATAGATCGTTATTTGTAATCATTCAATTTTGTTATCTTTTCAGATTTTCAAATTTTGGCGATATTCTATTTATTAATTAATTACATGGTCATTTGTATGCTTTACATTGTGTTACCATGATTTTCATTCACCACACTTTGCCGTATGCTTTGATTTTTCAACAGTTTAAAATAGCAACAAGCAATTAAAGTACAAAACTTTTAATATTCGCCGATACATTGGTTTGGATTCCCACCTTGTCCCCGGATCAAGTTTGTTCCCCATCGGGTTTCATGGGATCGTTTACGGGAAACTGGTCTAATCAAAAGTTTGGACACGGTGGATACCGTTAAAACTAATTACCCCTAAAGTTCAACAATGTGTGGCCGAAGTTACCTACTACCCTTGGTATACATACCTGTCTGCTGTACATGGGCTAAGGGTCATGTTTCTAGGTTTAAGGTGCTAGATTTTTCGGTAAAACTTTTTTATTTCATGTGTGCTTTAGCTGGTGTAGTAATGATCCACAACTTTGTGATACGAAGAGAAGCTTCGGACGGAGTCCCGATGTATGCTGTCAATTCAATAGCCAAAATTTATGAGAACGTCCTGCAGTTACACAACCATTTTTTCCTGTTTTCTCCACACACTTACACATTGCGTTCCATAATTTACTCATTATTTACATGTGATTTTATTTATGTATCGAACACAAATAATGAAACCAAAAATAAAACAAAAACAAACACAAAAACCAAATTATTGTAACTCTCCAATTTTCAGTATTCGATTTTTTTTATTACAATATAGCCTAAGTGGAATAAGACAAAAACGAACCGCTTGAAGTTAGTTGGTGAAACCAAAATAGATAATGAATACTTCTAGATTAAACGAGATTGACTTTAGGATAGTGAACGACTGATAAATGAATCACCGCATTATTGATTTCTTAAGTAATCATGATTGAAGTTTTCTTCGCAGCGAAAGGTAATCAGATTATAACTTTTTAATTTCAATTAACCTGGTTATTTCCGCTGTGAAAATTTCCTTAGTAATAACGGCATAAGGGCTGAAGATATTGTACCTAAATACCTCCAAGAACCAGACGATTTTAAAATAATTAGTTGATTAAATAAAAAATATAAGTTTTAGCTCCTTGTCACAATAAAAATTAATTAAGAAAAAAATATAAAATACATTAATAATTTTAGTTTATGAAATAATCAAATCTAAAAATCATCTTTTACTAAGTCATTTTCGAATTATGTCTCAAACAAAAATTAGAGAAGATTTATGCTTACCTCCTTTCAATTATACATATTCTATTATATTATATATTATATCCCAAAGGATTACTGTTTATAATTAAGTGAGTTATAGAATGACCGCATTAATAATTATTCAATGCAATTATAATTTTACGGTTGGTGTAACAATAAGGATAGTTAATGTATTTCAATTAGATCTGTAAAGTAGATGATGCCTGGGGTACATTTTACAAGTTATAGGGTATAGAACAAAAGTATTTTATTACGAAAACGTCTTACTTGGTGCAAATTTTGCCGTGAGCGGCTACTAATTAGGAGACCCATGTTCAATCCTCAATTATCATAAAAAAATTTTCAAAACTCTAAACCCTTGCATTCATTTATCTTTCTATACTGGTTGGTGTTTATGAATCCCTTGTTCAGACGAGAGAAATGAAATTTGACTTGAAGATACCTTTTCATAAAAGAAACACATAGTAAGAGTAAGATTAAGTTATTAGTTGATATAAAAAACTATAATTTTGAGTAGGATATGAAATTACACAATCTCGATGTCTTGATTAACAATATTTAATTTGTGTTTTGTTTTGTTCTGACTATAACTACTGATCCGATAATCCAGAATAAAGGTTGATATGTTTCCTCAACGTCGTCTAACAACCACTGTGTCAACCGAGGTTGACCTGGATTAACTTATTGTTTTAAATATAATAATAAAAGCAATTTTTTTATGATGAAGAATGATGTTTTCAGATTATGTATCTGCAGAAGAGTTGTATTCGTGAAAATAAACTAGCATTTATCCATTTTTTAGTTATTATCGTATGGTTTCGAAATTGTCGAACATCCTTTCCTTGAAGGTGAACAATGAGCACAAAATAAGTTTGGCAGTGTATTGACCGACCCTCAGTGTCTACTGAAAGGAACTCCACCGCCTTCGGATCCCTTTTAGTAACCCTCTGAGGATTTACAACCCTATATTTCTTCGTTCGCTGTAAGCCAGAACTTTAGCGGCGCTGTAAGGCTTATCCTCTTATCTGTAACGGCGGAGTTGTGCTTGTTCAATTATCTCAGGCCATTATCATGATCACTACTAATGAAATATTTCTGACAATTCAACTATATTATCTTTATCACCTTGGGGATCAATGGTGCGTAAGGGCAAAAATTGCCGTTGACTCGTCCTTGGACTTACTCTTGTTGGTCGCAGCTGATACATTAAATCAATTAAATATGAAATATAGAGCAACTTTACAATGAAAATAAATCTCATATCAATAAATCTAAATCTGTAAATGAAGAGGTCAGCTTAAATAGAGAATGCGAAATACCTATTATAAATACTAATAAAGAAAATTATCTAATCGTGTTTGAAGTATAACACAATGAAGGGTTTCGTGACTCTATTGAAAAAGCCATGGTATAATGTAAATTATTAAATAGAACGATTTGATCGGTCATGAGGATCTAAATTCAATACGCTAAGAAATTAATTAGTTTTTAAATAATCAATTGGCTCTTCAATTAATGACATTACATTACTTTTCATAGGCATCAAATAACGTTTATATCCAAAACCTCATCCCTCTGCGTGAAACTAGGGCCGAATACGATTTTAATGGCAGATAACAAAAAATAAAATAACTTTATTGTTAATGATAATTAAACATGATATCTGTCTTGATTTATTACTAATCAGAAGTAAAACGGAATGCACATTAAAGTAGGAAAATCTCTGGACATTGATAAACTATACGTTTTCACAGGGTGCTCTCATATTAGCGGTTAGTATTATTACGATTTGGTCTTAAATTTCTGGCTCAAATCCTTAGACGGGTAGTGATTTTGTTGCTTTTATTTGAAGGCTCTTAAATAATATTGGCTATTTATGAATTGGATAGTCCTTTGCTTTTTAATTCTTGCTCATAATGAGAGAGTATTCTGATTAAAAAGATCTTTATTTTGAAAAATTACAATTTCATTGTACACCATTACAAAGGGGGGTAGAAATTCATTCACATGCACGTGGAATTCACAGTCATACAGTATGTGCATACACATTCTGTTTAGGAGCACCTCTACTTCCAAGGAAACTCTCCCAGCAAGCTGGTGTACCCGCCTCCCCATCCGACAGTTTCGCCGTGTGGCGACGACCAGATAGAAGGCAAGAGAATAATTGACGCTCAGTACACGAGTCGGAATGATGGCCAGAATCTCATCACATACATTTTTATTTACAGTAAATAGCAAGCCCGCCGCCGTTTTAGGTGACGAGCAGGAACTAGTGCAATGTGTTATCTATTGTAAGGTCACAGTTTCTGTTAAGTGATCTATATAACTGTCTGTCATCGTATGTTCGATTCCTGCCTCTTAAGTCTTATACAAAGATTCCAAGTCAGTGTTTTGTCTAGATGAGGGGACACGGATTATGGAAGACCTCAGTAGAGGTGTAAATGTCGCGGTACAGTGGTGAGAGTCCACTGATGGGTTTTAAGTAACAGATCTAACAGTATTGGAAATGGGCAGCGGTATCGAGATGAAGGTAACGGATGGACATTCTCGAAGAGCAAGTAAAAATAGTTTGAGAGTACATGTTTTACAACTTCTTCGGGACAAAACATCGTCCACTAACTAAAATGGCTTCTTTAGCTGGTTGTTTTAATTTTGCAAGTGATATAATTTCTGTGTTATGCACAATGTCATTCTACAGTTTATCCGAATAGGGCGAGGTCGGTAGTGTCAGTCAAATAACCACTTATTAATTATAAATGGGAGACAAGATATTATTGATTAATATGAAATTTTCACCGTTAATATCACCATCACCATACACCAGCAGGTTACGAAATATATTATGTATATTAAAGTATTTTAAACCACCCTTTCCAAGTTTCCAATAATCGAAGAAGGTTGACTTAGAAACTCAAACAAGTCCACATATGCCCGATCAGACTTTATATCTAATCCATACACAAATGACTTCTATGCAACCCTTCATACTCTGATAATCTCTTTACTCATAGTGTCTTCTTGCAGGTCAAGGAGGTCCTCCGGTTCAGCTGGGAGCACAACTCCCCAACCAAGAATACTCACTCCGGGAGGTAAGTCTTTTTCTTATTTTTTTCTATTCCTTTTTTATCTTATATATAGTCTAAATGATCACGCCCATACGTTGTAGTAAGAGTTTAGAATACTGTGCTGCTCACCTTATTTAATTATCCCCTGTTTTAATGCTACATTAAAATGTTTAAACTCCCTGTATTTAACCCGTTGAGCGTCGTGGACTTTAATGAAACGTTTTTTGGTGATACTATGGCCGTACAATATTTGTGAATAGTCTCCTCTAAAAACTTCAAATAAAAAAATCAATATGATGTCAAAATATTCATCATTGCAAGCAGCCCCTGGAAATATGTATGCATGAAAAATAGTTATTGCTAGAGTCTCGCCGTAAAAGAAAACATTAAAATTCCTCACGGACAGAGTGGGTTAGGTACTGTTCCTATTCCAAACCTAAGATTAAATAATTCTATTCCTTTAGACCTAAGAATACTAACACATCCCTAAAGTTAAGCTTAAATAATTATATATTCAGTTATAAATTCCTCCGTTTATTAGCCATACAACATGTAAGTAACATTAAAGTCTAATGCACCTAAAACCTTGCGTTCTCCTAAGTAATTTTATTATTAATTCTTCATCCAAGACGATGACAATCCTTTGAATCTGTCTGCCTTATTTATTAATCTTCTGGCAATCGGTCCTATCAAGAATTATATCAACTCCGATCCCAATATTTCCACATCACTTTTCCTTCCCGGTCCAGAAACAGGAGTTGACATTTGATTGCTGGAACTCATTTCCCCTCCAGCGTTTGGATCTCTGCTCTGATTTCTCCCAGTGGTAAACATTCTATAACCAATCTACTTCATGTATCTCACCGAACATATTCCCTTTAATGTTATGTTATCATTATGGTTATAAAATTATAAAAATTATACATATAAACACCATACATAAAATTACAGTTAAATACAAATGTATATAATATAGTCGAAATTATTATAAGTAGCATATTAGTAAATCTAGAATAAACCCCCTTTTAATAACAGAAATCATTAAAAATAATAAAACAGATTACGCATAGGAGGATAGGATTCTACCAGGAGAGTCATAAATAACTTTTCCTAAATTCCACTCTTCAAAATTTGGACTTGGAATTCTCGCTTTAGGTCATTGGTTTTGAAGTGAATATTTAGGTCAATAAGAGTCTCTACTCTTATATTCTGAAATGCCCTTATGATCGTAAATTAATTACTTGATTATTTTTATTGGTAAATCATTTATTTTATTGTTTGTTAGTTGTGTTGTGCAAATTTAATGACACTTGAGTAGAATAAAATTGTTAACAGTAATATTTCTTGTTCATGGCGGTGTCTCACGAAAAGCAACACTAACGATTTCTCACTCTATTATATTAAAAAAGAAAAATGTCAAATGGAGGAAGAAAAAGGAAGGGAAGGAGGGAAAAAAATACCCCACGGTGCTCAAGCGGCTTAGTAAGAAACACAGAAATTGGAAGTCTCATATCTTTTCGTAAGAACAAAAAATTTAATGATGGTTCGTCACAATTATACTTCTTTCTTTTTTGTTGCGTCCTTTGAATAACTAAGTATTTTCTAAAAAAAAAAAAAAAAAGAAAACAACTTCGTTATTTAAATTAGAGAATCCGTCAAAAGCCTGCCTGGATTTATTATTAACCTTTTTTTCCAGTGGTCATTATGATACTACTAAAGAATACAAGGATAATCTACTTTTTATTACACACACGCTTCTTTCTTTCAAGAACATTGTAACATTGATTTATAATTATGCAACATCTTGTGTAATCCGAGATGTAGAATCCCCGTGGAAAAAAAATCACCTTCCTTTACTAGATTTTGGAAACAAATAGAATTCTCGAGTTTCTAGATTTTAAAAGATAAATTTTCAGTTCTGTATTATCTTGAAACCAATTTCGTTCTCTGGTCGTCGGTGGAAATAACTGTTATTATTTAGTGTAGAAGGTAAATCCTAGACCTTTAATGACGATTAATTTAGTAAAAAGATTAAATTTCAAACAATTTTTATTTCCTTTCATTTACCTTGTTACACTATACATCGTTTATTTTATAATTATAAACTTTTCCCCTTTTTAAATGACAAAATTGCAAAATACCGTTGTAAAATTGTAAACAACTGTGATCCTTTACATTTCTTCTTTAAGTCTAACCCCACTCGAGAAATATTCTTCTTCTATTAGGAATTTTTTCTATAGTTATTATTGGATTGACGTTCTAAAATGCCTATAACATCCTGAGAACATATTTGATATTCAACTCCACCGCCTACATCAAATTGAGAACAAGTTTAATACCGCAGTAATAGTGTGAATTCATAATAATGCTACTGCTTATTTTAAACCATAATTCTAACATGTTCATTACAAATCCCTTCGCAAACTTTTCCGCCCGAGTTTGGAGCGAGGGAAGTCATCGGCAGAGAAGGGTGCTATTGACGCCTTGATTTGCAGACAATAGGATGGTAATCTACAAGTCAAATCTATCTGCTCGTTGACACAGCTCGATATTTACTCCCTCTCTTTATGAAACATATCTCCTCTTGTCTCCCAAGAGTCGTAAGGGTGTTTTTCTTGGTGAATGACATAATAAAATAAGTGTTTCAAAACTATTATTATGTATGTATTTATGTGGCTTTTCCTAATTTTCGGACCGAAAGAAAATGCTTTTCTTATTATTGTTTCTCCTCTGTATTTCAGTCTGTATGTAATTCGACAGCAATTGTAAAAAATACAATATCAATCAAAAATTGTTTGGTGTATTTCCACAACCATCTGTATGTTGATAATATGCAATAACGCCTCTTAGGGAAAGAAATCTGTCAATGTTTCCAACGTTTAAGCCTCCTCAAATCGCAGATGCAACAATTAATGATTTAATGAAATAATTTTTCCGTATTATTTTGTGCCCTTATAATAATCAAGTGTATGTTGCCAACAAGATTAACTGCCCCTTTTTCCCGTTTAAGATTTTTAGGCTTTCTCAATTTGTAACGCAGAATAAATTTTAGTTATCTAAGTATGTATGGTACTTGCCTATTTATTATCATAAAAGCCAATTTTTTTAGGTCTGTATTCAATGTCTCAACTATTTACAGTTTGTTTGTTTGTTAAAAGGGTTTTAGTAGCAGTAGTCGGTTCAACAAAATCTTCACAAAAACTAAAATTGATCTTTTGATATTGTATGCAATGTTTAAGGCGTTAATTTTGCAATATAAATTAAAACGATTCAACAATAAAACAGAGATTGTAAAATTAATTTTATTACCTTAGTGTCTGCTAGCCTACCTGGGTGGTGATCATTGGGTAGAGAGGATGTTTTTAAGGAGGACTAGAAAATTCTGATATCTTAGAGTCACACTAAATTTAACGTTGAACTGAGAGTACATCACGTGTTGCTTTGGTGAAGGGCGGAACAACTCTCAACAATAAAACTATACTCGCCGAAGGGAAGGCTCGCAACGATCACACGTGTGTGTGTGTGTCCTAAACAAATATGAACAAATATATACCTTTGCCGTTAACTTATGTATTTAATACGATATCAGTGTTGTACCATAGATCTATTAGTGATTATGAATTGGATTAAAGTGTGCTATTAAATAAAAATGTATCCTAAGACAGCATACTGCTCACTGTTGAACTACGTGTAGTTGTTGAGAAGTTAGCCTGTCCTTTCTGCAGGCTATTTTCAGTGAATTTCATTAACTTTCTGAAAGTAGAACCAAGTGACAAAAGTTGCTGCACAGGGCTGTTTTATCTCGTTGAAACGTCAATTCAATTTCTTAACTATAGGCCGTGGGGAGCTTAAACTCTGCCCTCCCCTCGCTCTATTCCTCCTTACTTGACAGCTCTTCTCTACATTGTATTATCGTTATTGTCTAGTGCGTGGCTGCTGAATTCATTATTTTTATCCTCGTGACATTGTTTTTCCTTTAAGGGTGTTTTTCAGTGATTTTGCGATACACATTTCAACTCGCCATAAGAGTATACTTACACGTACAATACATTGCTTTTTTAGGTGTTTTTATGTTTTCACTGGGTCCCGAGCTAGAAGAATATTGCAATATTGAATATATTTGTGGTATTTTGCAAGTTAGTTTCATTAAATGCCTCAAAGTGTGAAAAATAAAACCAGTCACTTGGAAAATAACGTAGGGCCATTAAAACTTAATAGCAATGTTATGCCATATTGAGTAGGGTTATTATAATTTATAATATTTATATAATTTATTTACCAATTATATCCGGGTATTTGATAGTACTGGAGTTTTCTGATCGAACGTTTGACATAGAAAATAGCAACGAAAATATAAAAGGTCACATCGTCTTTACTCGCGAAACCCAAAGGGCATCGCATTTCATGATATTAAATCTGTACGTACTGGTATGTTTAGATCTATGCATGGACTATTAATTCCAGCTATAATCGCTTGCATTGCCGCTATGTGTCCATGTATGTATAATGAGTGGAAACGGTATTATATGTATGTGTGTGTTCGACAAGATATATAATTGAAAGACCATTATGACTGGAGAGACAAAATGTGGAAATTTCTGGCAATAGGCCATAAGGAAACCAATAAAACCGGTAACAATATTTACTTCATATATTCTCAATCTATGATGAGTACGTGCTAGTGTTAATAAATTAATTAATAAATAATAGCTGAGAAGGTCTATTCTGTAATTCTAGTCGTTTGGTCGAGATTTAATTCAAGTTCCAAGTCAAATATCTCCATAAGAAATCATTAACAAATTCTGTCATATTGTGAAAATTAGTTGTGAATCATTTATTTTTCTCCCTCGTCTATTCATATTATGAAATTAAAAAATCTGATTTATTTTAGTTAATAATTTCTTGATAACAGATAATTGATACAGGCAGATATCTAAGGAAGAGGAAATCATCTTCAACAAAAGAATATACCGGCCTTGGCTCTCCTTCCAGTCTTACTAGGGATGCTAATACATGTACAACTGATAATTTACAGAATAATATTTTTATCTGACTTTTCATATCAAACATTAATTAATCATTCATTTTTGGTGAGTAGAGGTTGATATGAAGGTTTTGTGTTCGAATACTGATTCTTTGTGAAAAACACGGGTTGAGTTAAAATTTTAATGACTCGGTGTTATTACAGCTCAAAAATTTATCAGGGTGATGAAATCATTAATTTGAAACCTGCTCCTTGTGGCAGAAGAGTTTATTTTATAATTTGTATTTTATAAATTACAAGTATTTAGTTAATTAAGTTTAAATTTTTTTGACGTTACATGAAGTTGAATATAATTTCTATGTCTTCCGGCGATGAAATGATACCTTGAAACAAACTTCGATGATTATGGGTCAAACAGGGGAACGATCTGGCCAGGACAGGCAGACATTCAGGTGAAAACCCAAGGTTTTTTTTCTTTTTTAAATGTGTCAGGCTGGGCTAAGGACCTATCGATTTTAGATTGAGACTCACTTACCATCTAGGCTGGCCATACCGAATTACGGCTTTGGCTCTACCTTAATAAAATTGTCTTTCGAAATAAGTAGTCTTACTGGTAAGTGTGTCTGAAGGGAAATGAGAGTCCAAAGTTTGAATCTCCTGGTTGCTCAATAGTTCCAATACAATCAATAATTATTATTATTATTATTAATAAATCTTTCAATAGAACCAGATCGACCGGATTGCAGCATCCTATGTTACCTTCTGGGTGCTCACCAGGATCACGCTTCCACCGTATTGATTGACAGTAACACTAATTTAATAGAACTGAACCCTGCTGTTTGAGATAGGACCCTGACCGTCAACGAATCATTGTTTTATGGTCCTCCAGGCCGGATTGCCGGTTTAAACCTGTACTTCACAGGAGGCGATAGTAATATGTAAGTTAACAATGACCTGCGATTGTCACGAACTTTTTTTATTGGAGATGAATGATTTTTTTTGTGTATTCTGTTCCTAGCTTCAAGCATAAAAAAACTCGAATATATTTGAATTTAAACAACGACTGTTGTATGTTTTTGTTTCTAAACACTTTGAATAGGAGAAGTCAAGCTTTGTTCACCAGTCCTACTCCTGGGAAAAGTTTTAATTAGAATCATTTGAATCTTTGTTAAAAGTTTACTAGACGACCACTTCAGAGCAGAAATAACGAATTTTCTCTCTAAAAAGTTAAGCTTACGTGATTTGCTTTATATTGGGTCGTTTGGTTTTTAACGCCATCATCTACTCATTCTAAAAACAAAAAGAGCTAGTTATCAATTATTGACTTATCAATTAACTGTCAAGTCGATGCATTTTAAATAAGGCCTTTAGAACAAAAAAATACTCCCAATTTACATAAAAACTAAAATTTTGTGATGATGACTTGTCTTAAAACAATTATGGACCTCGGTTCTTTCTAAAAGCACCGAAAACATTTGCCCAAATTCAAACGTAAAATTTCTGAAAATTGATATAGTGGGTTTTGATTATAAATACCGCAACAATATTATCATTTAGCAGACTCATTGTAGGTAAAAAAAATCATGATTAAGGCCGACTAGTGAGGCTATCTTAGTTGGTAGATGGTGCTGGAGCACAGTGTCTATGTTAGCGTGATCAACGTTAGGCTGTTACCTCTCAACCAAATGTTTGGTTTTGTAAAATGATTTCGCCATTTATTTAAGTCACTTTTTTTTCTTCCTCGAGGCTAGATAAACTCGGGTGAAACCCTCTTATGATGCCTTAGCATTGGTTCTAGGCAAGCAGGCAAATACGGCTCACACAATGACGAATTTACCGTCAATAGCGGATTACATTGTAACAGTGACCACTACTGGCTGAGATGCTAGATCTAGCAGTTTAGTTCTATAATTAGCTTGGGTTTTCAATTCAATTATCCTATTTCATTGGTGAATTACTTAATGCCTAATTGGCCTATTAGGATGAGACGCCATTTATTATTCAGTATTTTCCGGTCAGCCTTGCTCGAGTGTGTTGTCTACTGTTCAGCAAGGGGCACATTTCTTTAAAAGGTCATGTATTCACTTTTTATAAGTGTTTGAAATAGTTTTTTTTATTTATAAAAACATTTATTAATAATTTGAATAGCCTGTTTCGATTTTTTAGGGCCTCTTTTCCACTTGTAGAGTATACGATATGAATGTGAACATATTTTTCATGAGAAAAGTCAGTACAAAACCACTAGCTACTACCTAATGTTCTTTGTTGTATGCGTATCTATAAATAGCTGTTAATTTTCGTGTTAAAATTATCAGTCTGTTTGCGAAAAATAACATTTTTAGAATTTTAAATTTGTTCTAAATGGTTTATCCCTTTTGGGATTCACCTTTTTGGGGTTCTTCAATCGAAAATCGTTGGCCGTTTTTAATTCAACCATTCATTATATATGAGTGGGTCAAGTTAGCCTGGAGAGCTGCTGCTTCATGGAGGCTGGCTGGCACGATGTCCTATATTACTTCGGACAGCATATGTTGTCATACCTTCAAGTACTCAACATTCCCGTCATGATTCAACTTTTTTTTTTACAATTATCCCTCTATTTCCAGTTTATCGGAAATATTTTGTAAGCCTAGCTCCCAGCAAAAATTTGCCGATGATAAAATTGAAAGAGGGGACAAATTCATATAACGCACTGGTCATCTACTACACCACTTAGTTATCGAAAATTTTCATATTTTACGAAATGTTCTAAAAAATTCGACCCATTTAGTGCCGTTTGTGAATGCTTATGTAACCTGTTATAGTTGGAAATGATGGATGACCACTAAAAAATTGTAACATTTCGTATTGACCCTTTCTTCCTTATACCACTATGATTGGACCTTACTTTTGTATATGTATTGTTACATGTTGGTTGCAATGTTAAAAGTTGGCCAGAAAATTCCTGTAGGAATTTTTTGCTCTTGGAATTTTGTAATTTAGAAATGTTTGGTTGGAGCTATCATAAGAAATTTCTATAAAACTACAAGAATTGCGAGAATTTTGTACTTGGATAGTTCTCCCCAAAGTCGTACGAAGTCAATTATACCACCCCCACCACATGAAAAACTATTCACCTAATTGGTTGCAACTGTATTACTAACAGAAGTTACTGGATTTCTAACTGTTAATAATACAACCAAAAAAAATCTATCGATACTCAGGAGGCACCGCCTGAGTTTCTGAAATACTCAATTTTATGTGTTAAACCGCTTTTCCAACAAATAAAACAAAAGGAAAATGCTAACATATTGACAAAAAAACTTGTTGAAATTCGCTACAGGGAGATTAAATAAGTAATTTTTGATAGTGGCATCCAAACTAAAACTGTAGTTTATGAATTGTCTTCTCTTCGCAAGAGCGAAAATGTGGACTTGTACTTTCCACCCGTCCGTCTAGAGATTCAAATCTAATTATTTTTATCTTAAAGCTTCAACCATTACCTCCATACCATTCCTTGAATTTCCTAAACTATTCTTACCTTTTTCTAATGCAACCAGTCTCCATTTAATTCAAATCAACTGTAATTTCTTATTATTTTCTATTGCGTATATTCTCCTCTCAGTACTACATCAGTTTACCTCATGTACAACTCATTGTTGATCCACTTGAATTAACATCACAAAGAGATGAATGACGACATGTCCATGTCGCTATAACCACTCCGTCACTGCCTCCCCCTCAATGACGCTATCGATGTCCAATAATTAGTGTTATTAATTAGCCTGAATCCATTAGCATCTAATTATATTACCATAATTAAAGAGGTACCGACTCCTCAAGTCAATACACATTCTATAAATACATATGTAATAGTCATTTATTAAGTTGGAATTTTTTTTTTTTGCTAACAATTAAGACTAAATGATCTCTTGTTAATTTCAGATGAAGCCTACATGAAGCTCTCCTTGGAGACAATCGAGGAGCTCGACTGGTGCCTGGACCAGCTCGAGACGATCCAGACACACAGGAGCGTCTCAGACATGGCATCGCTCAAGGTAAATTATTTAGCCCTTTCATATTATTATAATTGGTTAATTTTTAGAACATTTAAGTTTTAACTATAACCCCCCAAAATACAACTCTCTTTTGAGTTAGGCTGGTGAATTTCATTTTTGTGGCACAGTGGTGAATTACTATAATGATTTAAATGCACAGTGGTGGGGGGGGAAAGTATAGTCAGGCTGTTTTTTTTTTTATTTATTTGTGATTCTCATTCACGAAAATTCAGATTATTTTTGGTTTCATTTTATTTGTTAAATCGTCATGGTCACTGAGAATTACTTTTAAAAATATAGCAAAGTGCGGCCGATTTATATTTTTATATTATTATTGTGTTAAAATTTTATTTGTTGCCGTATTTAGTGTGTCCTTAAACGTGTATATGTTTTTATATATCTTCATTTTATTCCTATATCTTAACTAACACATAATTAGTATAATCCAATTCCTGATGAAGATTCGTGTATTAAAAATTACTGTCAAGCCAGAAGATAAAAAATCAACTTTCAAACAATTATAAACAACAAAACGTAATTTCAAAAAGTAATTTTAGGCTTATAAATTGGCATGTAAGGCTGGCAAAGAATTAAAACAGTGAGAAACGTGAATTCTCACAATATATACTGTTTGTATTATTAAAAAAATAATGTAATCAATGACGGGATTATTAGAGTAATTAACTAATTAATTTTTCAAAATGGGACAAGGAAATATGACATAAGCCGGTAAGGGGAGGGAAAATGATAAGTAATAATAATAAGCAGCTTTTGTTTGCCTGAATATTTACGAGAATGAACTTTAATGAGAAATTATCTTCCCAAGGCAGTCTTTAATCGAGTAAATTTAACTATCATTTCTATTTTCATATACCTACAGATCAAATGTGATAGCAGGTAATATGTTTTATATTATTTGTCATTTAGACATTTTAATCAATATACTATCAAGGTTTCTCAGTTGCAATTGAAAAAAAAGTCAATCCGATTATGTTGATAGCAGGTCTTACGTCCAATCCTACTTACGCAATTAGTTGGAATAATAAATCATTGAATACGGTCAGAAGCGCCTAGGCTGATAATGAGTGTGCTGCGAATAGTATCTGTAGTCTGTGGACTTGGAGATATAAGGGAAAATGTTCCATCCTCTGTAAATATCACCATATCACGATTGTGAGACGCAGGTTGCAGTTGAATTGATATTTTCTTCGAACAAAAATTAGTATTTGGGTCGCATTAATAATTTGTAATTAAGAAAAAATGTACAACTTAAAAAAACTAAAATTAACCTCTTAAAACTAATAAACATAGCTCAACCTTTTGACAGGGTTTGGCACGCAGGTTTGCTTTACAAGCTCAAAATATATTTATCACAGATCCTTTTCCTAATCCGACAGTCCTACCTTTCAAACCGCTTCTTCCAAGTCCGCTGTGGTTTAGAATATTCTAACTACTATCCCATAAAACCAAGATTTCCTCAGGGCAGCGTCCTGGGTCCCATCCTTTATAAACTATACACCGCTGATGCCCCCTCTACCACCAATACCTTTTTGGCAACTTTTGCAGGTGACACTGCAGTCCTGTCATTCCATCCATACCCCGACATAGCATCCCATAATCTTCAAAAACACCTTGATGAAATCGAGTATTGGTGCAACCAATGGTGAATCAAAGTTAATGAAGCAAAATGTTCCCACTTTAACTATACCCTCTGCCGCAATTCCTGTCCACTAGTTTTTTTTAACCTCTATCCGAGACAGTACGGAACACACACGAGGCTAAAAAGACAAGTAAACAGAAGCTTTGGACAACTGTACAGACTACTTCGATGGACATCCCATCCCTCAATAGAAAATAAATTACTAATCTACAAAGTTATACTTAAGCCAATCTGGACATACGGAATAGAACATGGGGGACAGCGAAAAAGTTGAACATCAAGTGCATTCAATCCTCTCAATCTAAAGTCCTGAGAACAATAGTAAATGCCCCTTATTACGTAAGCAACAAAATCTTGAACTCATCCCTTCCAAGTTCATAAAATTCCATAGTAACCTATCCAACCACCCTAATCCCCTAGCACAGTCATTACACTCTTCCACTTATCCTTATAATCCTCCTCGGACACTAAAACGGCAGTGGCCTCCTGACCTATAAATACGTGCCAGTGGGAGTCCTGGGGCAATGGCCAGTTTCTCCAATCGTGACCTGAGTTCTGTGACTCTCGCGCTCTTGGTCAGCCTCCGCTGGCTCTTATCCAGTGACGTGGATGACGGAGAAGCGTGGGGGACTTTCCAAGACTCCGCTTCCTCTTTCGCACGTGAGGGAGGGGACAACCTTGTGGACTTGGGAGGTCTCTGGGCTGTTTGAAAATACTGCTAGCGAGTGAATGAAAATTGTAAATATGGTATAAATGAGATAATTTATCACAATTACTTATTGCCAAATGAGGCAGACTGTAATTTTATCATAATAAAGTTGTTGTTGTTGTACTAATAAAGATTTTCAACAGTTATATAACGCTAAGAATATTGTAATCCTAATATTATATATAAGCTCCTAAAAGCCCCTTCTAGTGTATACCTGCCTCGGGACTTCATGGAAGTCACTGGTGGCTCTTGTTATTTTTTTAGTAAGCGACCGCATCCCTCCCAATTCCTGAAACAACCCTTCTCATATACACATATGTCTTAGCTTTAGTTCTAGTCCCCACTTGTTGACAGTTGTTCACAAGGCACTCGTCCATAAACACCTGACCAGTAGTATGTAGTATCATAACTCTTAATATTTGTATATAACAGTGTTTTGCTTGTACTTCATAATAAAGCTTTTCTTTTAAAAGATTATTTAACTAACGATTAATAATTTCTAATTGAAGTATTGTAGAGTTATATAATTTAAATTAATTCTAACGATATTTATAATCTTAATTTTTATGGCAAGAGGGAAGAATGACTCTTAGTGCTTACTCCAGACCTCGGATCGTTTTGACAATCACTAGCCGTTTTCTAACTGGGTTTTGAGCGGGCTGAAACGTAGGTCTGACAGTTAGATTTTTTGTTTCGGGCGAGTTGAAAAAGCACTGTACTGCGCATTCTCGTCCCTATTTCATGATTGTTTGACTCATGTTGGGACAAACCTATGGTTTGCAGTTGAACATACGTGAGTGTATCAGTTTGTTGGGTTAAGTTTCTCATTAAATATTAAATCTATTGCTGGGATTCTGGAAGTCTTAGTTTGCAGCTCTAACCTACCCATACCAGGACCTTGTACTGTAATACACAGTAAGTAGAAACGTTGTCTACATATAAATTTGATAAATACCTAACATCTGTCTTTTATCAATCTAAGCCGATATCCCAACAAATTAATCCACTCACCACAAACCCTTTTTTGGCTGTTGGTAGTGTAATATTAGGAGAAACGAGTAGTAATATGACTACTAATTGATGATAATAATTAGTTATAAGTTTTTAAAAGGTAGTTAAAATGTTCGTTTAATGAACAGTTTGCTAAACCACCTGTTAGCCGACAATTATTTACAATTATGCGATATTTATTCTATGTTGTTGTTTTTTCTGAGCACTTGAAACTAATTAGTTGATGCAGCTGCCAGAGATACGCCTATTAGGCAGTACAAAGAATAGCTTTCATTATATCACAAAAGGGCTACTATGTATGGTTATCGGAATCTGCGTATTACGCTGTAATGACGTACTTCCGACGTCCCGTAGATATCACCCTACGAAATGTGCCCCAGCACGAATATCTATTTAAACTTTGCAGTACTGGACTTAAATTTTATGTGTATAGATTTACTTATATAATCGATTAATAATAGTAGAAATAATATTTATCCATACTACTGGTTTTATTTTACAGGCAAAAAAATTTTCATCTATCTTCTGCGGAATTAGCGTGGTGCAAATGACGTTGAATGACTAGATATAATATACACACACAATCAGGAGTAGTATGGAACGATATTAGATGTCTACTAATTGTAATACATAATTATATTATAAGTTGACAGAAGACCGGCACGTAGCAGCCGTGCTTTTACCTAGGTCCCTCTTCCAGAAAGACATGTGACCCATGTGTCGTGTCTTCCGGTTTGATGACTTTTCTCTTCACACATCAAAATATCAAAGTAAATTCTCCCTATATGCAATTTAAACATTTTTACCTGTAAAAAACAAACTCAATTGTATGAATGTAAAACTTATCAATCAACACGATTGATATGAACATCAAAGCCCCATCCCTCAGACTGCTAAAAACTTTCCGCGCTTGACTGACTTAGCTCATATTGGAGTATAAGTGAGAGGATATCTTGTCGAATCTTTCTAAATTCAACCACACTAAAGATGGTCAAAATTGAGATAAGTAAAATATTATAGTATTGAGCATTATGTCAATCCTCAACACGTTCAAAAATTCAAATAAAAATTTATTGTGTTCTGATCCTAATTTAATTTTGTTAAAAATGGAAGGTTGATTGATAGATATCAAATTCCTCTCCGATCGGCCTAGTTTGCGAACTTATACAAATCAAACTGGACATGTACTGTACACATTATTTTTGTACTATTATATGATGTATTTTACGTAAATCGGATTCGGATAGATGAGGGCCTTGTATTATCTTCAAAGTCAATCCTTGCAGCTCGATAACGCAATACAAGGTCACGACACAATCCACTAGCTCCTACTGTCAATCCTTATAATTTCGTATGCAATTTCGCCGCCACTAGCGAGGACAAGTAAGGTGCTTTGGGGCACTTTATTATGAGAATTTCGAATTAAAGAAACGACTCCTAAGGTGATGAAGAAGGAAGGAAGTCCTGGGTGTGCCGAACCTCGAGGTCAGGGTAAAACCAAGTGAAGATGCCCCCAGTCCGCTAACTGTCCACGAGACTGTGCATTGGCTCTTGCCGCGCCGGTGAACGCACAGCCCCCTGTTTCTTCCCCAAGAGATTAAAGAGTTAAGGATATCTAGTTTATGAAAATAAAAGTCACCAAAACTCTTACCAGAGGCACCGAGGTGTTGAACTCACAAGTGACCACGTGAGAAGTTCAACATGGCGGATCAAGTGCTATCACGTCTGTGGATATGAGGGGTTTCCCTTGAAGGCCCGGGAAACTTGCCTCAATTAGTGCCAGGTTGGGCATTACGTTGGTCCTAAACATCAACCTAGAGAAAGAGGAAAAGATAGAGTGTGCCTTCTGCTATTTGGATGTGCCAGAAGATTATAGAGTTAAAGAAGTGGGGGTGCCCTAAGACACTTTCGACACACCAGACTTGCATGCACTAATCAATCAACTTAACACAGATAACAAATCGACGTGTAAAATCCATCTACTTCCAAAAAACTACTTTCCTTAAAAACCTAATCCTAGATCCCCAAAAGAATGTCACCTAATCTCCAGTCTTACTAACCTTACAAAAACCTCTTGAAGAATTCGTTCAATCCTAGTAAAACATCTTGAGACTTTCCAATTCTGGTTTCGGAAACGAGTCGTCAACTGATTGGTAAGATTTGTCTTAGGGGCTCCGCTGTGTTCCCTTGAGTTAAGGTGGCTCTTCGCCCTCCTTAGACAATATTCTCTTGGCTTGTACTTTTTCCAAATCATTAACTCCCATTATTCTCCTTATATTTATAATACAATCTCTAGAAGTTCAAATCAAGATCACTTGGTCTACAACCTTGATCCTGTCTTTCTAACCATCATATTATATTCCATGGAACTTTTTTTTTTTTTTTTTTTTTTTTTTTTTTTTTTTTTTTTTTTTTTTTTTTTTTTTTTTTTTTTTTTTCGCCCTTCCTGAGGCTGAGCCTCAAACGGGCTTGCCCCACAAGCCCGTGAAGCGGGATCGTGGGGTTACGTAGCCTGTGGTGCGCGTATTCCGGTGCAATGGGATTGTTGCACCGGTCAGCGCACCTTCGGTTATTCTGTTTAGTTCCATTTATTCTCAAAATACAAAAGTAAACACAAAAAAAAACAAAAAAAAAACATGATAACATGATGATGAACTGCATCAAATCAAAGATACGGTCGTGTCCGTAGTCCTTTCTTGCCCGCTCCACTAGTGTTGGGGATTATTCTCCTCCTAATATCCCCACACTCATCCCATTCGCTTGCCAGTAAGAGAATTATTTGTTTCTCTCTGATAATAATAGTCCAATACTTTTTTATGCATCTATCTATATTTTTATTTTATATTCTCATTATTACTATCTTTTATTTAACTTCAATCGCTAATGGCATAGTTTTCTGTTTAATTTAGTATTGTACAATACCAATTTTCTTTCTTTCTTTTTTTTAATAGTTCTTTGTTTTTGAAACAATTCATGCATAATTTACTCAACGTTTTTCTTGAATGATTTTTTTTTTTTTTTTTTTTGTATGGTTTTCTAACAGAGGTGTACACTTTATTTTACAAATTTTTTTTCTCTTTGTGGTGTGCTGTTTATTTTCTGTCAGAATTAATTTATTTATCTGTACCACATTATTATTCATATGGAAAAAATATTTATTTAAAATAAATATATATATTCTATACTACAGTAGTTCATTTTAGACAATCATATAAATTTTACGTAACGTGTAAAATCCACTACGTTTCTATGCATAAGTATTTATTTTATTCATTAAAATATTAGCTTCATGCTCCGGAGTATTTGTTTTTGGGTTACCCAAAAGGTTCATTTCAAAATCTGTAGCAGTCCTGTTTATTAATGAAATAAACGCTATAAATCTTGTGCTTTGCATACCGGAGAGGTGTATGAAAATTTTACCCCCACATCCGCGGCCTATACTCGGGGCATCCTTCCAATATGGAATAATAACTCCCCTGTGCTCCAGGCATTATCCGTAGACAAGTAGCCCGGAGTGGCCTGGAAGCTGGCCCCCTTACTTCCCTGCATATCCGGATATAACCTTAGACACAGTTTCCCACTTATTCCTACAATGGACTTGCAGCCAGCTACACTGATGTGCACTCCCATGAGAAAGAGGCTGGTCGCTTTGTACTCAAGCCCTGGAAGCTGGAGGGCCATATCGATCTTGACTGCCATTCATCAACCGAGCAATTAGGAGTCCGATCGGACTCTCATGTCATCTCGGCGCCCAGTTGCTATGTTTTACGGCCTTGTTCCAATATTTCTCTTATTTATCTCTTTTTAATATCTGCTCCTTTTTATATTGGATAGGTCTCTGGCTAAAATATCCTCTCGTAAATAAGTCACAATAAGTAAATAAGTCAAATAGAAATTTGACGTGGAACTCTTTTTAATATCGCTCATAACTCCAACCATACAAAACACATGACGTCAGGGTACGAGTAGAGAAATTGATTTGTTTTATTTGGGTAATGAAAATCACTTTTTTTTCACGAAGGGTAATATGATTACTATATTTCCAGTCTAATCCCTAGGTGAATTGAAAGCTTTTGAACAACTAATTGTAATATCTTGCTGAAAAGTTAGTCTTTCGACTCAGCATGCAAGTGACTTTAGTTAGGCAACTCGACGTTAGATACATTTTCTAGCGTATTCTTAAATTAAAAAAAAATCTTTAAATAATATAAAATCAATGGCGAGGCTAATGATCCATGGGTCAACTAGTAATAATAAAGCACAGTTTATTTTAGTGGTGTACGGACATTACCTCAACCTGAAATGTACAACTGTCCATCTTCGCGTGCTCATCGTAGTTAATAGGACCTTGTCACCTTGATATCCTTTTATCATCACTGAATGGCCTTGAAAGAAAATTATTAGTAAACTAAAATCCCACACTTAGCACAGAGGTTTTTTACAATGAAAAATTCCTCTGGCTGCGACTCACCTCACCGTTTTGAACACAACAGGCTTTCCCAGTATGAAAAAGATTTACAGCTCCCTCCTTATCTACTTATTATAAACGTAGGAAACCTCGGTCTCATTTTTAAATATGCCGGTCCGTAGTAAGGTAAGGTGTTTATAACATATCTAATTAAAATAACAATTTTTACCGCTTGAACTAATCTTGTATAAAATCTTTGGATATGAGAACTTGTTGTATCGTATTATTAAGGGTTTCCGTGATCTTGCTAATTTCTCCCTCTTGATTGACATATTATGTTTTATAGATTTCTTTTTTCTACCATACACATTTAAAAAAGAATCTTATAGAAAACTCAGAAACGAATAGAAGAAAGTGGAACCATCTAAAAGGTTTGGGGAATGAATGATACTCAGTAGAACCTCCTAGAAGACTGGAAACGAATTGAACTCTGTAAAACATTCTAATTTCTCAGTAGAAAGATACAGACAAGGTACCCTTCACGTTCAAGTACTTACTAGAATAAAACTGCATGACAAAAAGCCTTCTAAATCAAGATCAGAAAAAAACATAGCAAATTATCCCGAATAATGTAGTGAAGGGTCTAGGTAGGTAGTATCGCTTTTCTTGATGCTTCTGGGGGGGGGCACAGAGAAGACATTTTTAATGCTGGCCGAAATAGCCAACTCAGGAAGAAGTTGCTCTTTAGGAATTGTGGCGATCTTGCAACTTGTGGGAAATTGCCACATGATATTGGCTGGCAGGATAATCTTACTTGCAACAATAGCATGACAAGGGGTCATATAAAAGTGCTCAAGACATGTAAAGTAATCGTAAATGGCACTCGAGGCCTTGATGTTACTCTGCGAGATCTTGGAGAAAACGATATCCTAATGAGAGGACCTTGGGTACTCCGTTGAGTAGGACATGTCCGATTTTTGAAAGCTGATGTCCTGTCGAGTTGTTAGTGGGAAGGGGGACGCCCGTCGCGAGCTAGGGTCTCAACGTCCTGGCCGCTGTCCGACAAGAAAGAGATAAAATGGCTGGACCTGTGGCCTTTGACCTTTGCTGGCGGCCTAGTCGGCGGGCAGCTTTACTCGTATTGATCTGACTCCATAAGTTCTTGGAAGGTGTGCCCCGATAGTGCGCTATGTTTAGGAGAAGAGGAACAGGGTAAGTATTATAGTTAGTTTATGTGGTCTTGGAATGACCACAAATTCACACCATGTATCTAAGGGTAGACGAAAACCGTCCGGATCCTAAAAGAGACTGTGAACCGGAGAGATGCAGACTGGATCGCTGGGGAAGACGCTACTAGGTAAAATTTGTAGGGCCCCGGAGACCTTAGTCCACAAGGAAGAGGTCTCTTCCAAGGAGGTGCTAGTTTTAGCGAGACGAAGGCAGAGAATCCCACTAAAACATAGCGAGGTTAGGAAAGAGATATGCAGAGGTAGTTGAACAAGAAAGCCATGGTTCGAGTAGAGCAGCACGCACCAGTGCAGAGAGAGAGAGAGAGAGAGAGAGAGAGAGAGAGAGAGAGAGAGAGAGAGAGAGAGAGAGAGAGAGAGAGAGAGAGAGAGAGAGAGAGAGAGAGAGAGAGAGAGAGAGAGAGAGAGAGAGAGAGAGAGAGAGAGAGAGAGAGAGAGAGAGAGAGAGAGAGAGAGAGAGAGAGAGAGAGAGAGAGAGAGAGAGAGAGAGAGAGAGAGAGAGAGAGAGCAAAAGAATATAATGTAAATATGAATATGAATATGTAAACTTTTTAGTGGGTTGCTCCTTTTACTGCATAACATATCCATTTTAAGGAGCGCATAACTAAATATTAGCATACTTTATACGGTTAAAACTTTATACAATTTAAAGGGGACTAGGTGATGGGGCTCACCTTTGGGTTATACATGGGAAAAAGGTTTTTTCCCCCCTAACCCCCCCCCTTGGGTAATTTTTTTTTTAAATTAAATATTTTAAATTGATTTTAAATGTACAATGTACAATTTTTAGTTTCACTTTATACCTTTTGTGATTTAAAATATTTATAATATTTTTAATTTTAACTGTTATTATTTTAGCTGAACTATTTTAATAATTTTTTTTTAATATATTAAATTTCTCTTTAAAACAATTTGTGATTAATTTGTTTTGAGTTTATCTGTGGTTTCTCTTGTAGCACGTCAAGACGATGGTTCGTAACATCGAAAACGTTCAAAACAATAAACTGGGCTGACACAAATCTGTTATTCAATTTATTTTTCTATGAAATTCGGCAATTTTTTCATCCACCAATACCGGTCATTAAATTTTGTTTTTCTTGATAAATGAAATATAAAGTTTAACTGGTTTACAAATCACTTCAACATTCGCCAATAATATTTTCAACCTTGCTTCACTTCAATCAAAAAAAACAAAAATATATTCTGACATCTTCTCAGATTAGCATTGAGATGACCTGACACATAGCCCAATAGCGCACCTTGTAACCGGGAAGAGACTTGCTCGCTTCCAGAAGCCAATAAAACCACAACATGTTATAAAATTCAAAATGAGCCAATATTCAGGGCTACAAGATTTTGTTCCTTTTTTTTTCGCATACAGTAAAATTACCAGTTGGCACAGATTCGATAGATTTCGCACAGTGAATCTCATCGGGTCTTATTTGGAAAAATACTATTTGAAAGTTTTAATTTGAATTTTAAAACTGTGATTCCTTGAGGTGAGGTTGACAACACGTTTTTTTTTATATTATTTAAAATATAATGCATCAGACTACGGGACTGCTATTAAAAGAATCATGAACTGGGATGAACACATACAACAGGATCATCATACACATCATGGATGTTTTATTTTCGATGTGAAATATTGCTTTTTTTGAATTGTGAATTTTTAGTATAAAATAATCAATTTACTTACGATTGTATTTTTTAAAAATTTCATAATTTTACAGTTCAAGAGGATGTTGAACAAAGAGTTGAGCCACTTTTCTGAATCGAGCAAATCCGGCAACCAGATCTCAGAGTACATTTGCACCACCTTTTTGGGTAAGTGATCCCAGCTTATAGTAATTATTATAAAGTTTTAAAATAAAAATGCGTAAACTCTAAAATTATATTGCGATAATGAACTGGGGCCCTAGGATGTACTGTTGTAAAAGGAAGGGTTGAATTAATTATACACTAGCCACCAGTTACATACATACCTTTGAGCTCAGCCACGAAGGGCTTTATGGCGTCAGCTGACTCCTCCAGCCACTGGGTCATAACGCATTCAGCCCTTCAAATATTTTTAAATGAATTAAAAATAATATGTTTGATCGGGATAGATAATTTGGTCCACACAAAGGTGTATTGTGTCAAACAGATGCACTTTAAAAGCATTTATTAAAAACACTAATTAAAAGCTTTGTTCAATTGGGGGGTCCTCCGTAAACATGTTCAAAACCAATCTCGGCAGAGCATATTTTACGAAACCCAGAATTATATCACGAAAACCAGTATGATATATCATTATGTATGATACAAGTGAGACGAACTCATGTTCATTATGGGTGCGACTAAATTAATTATGTATAAAATAGCATGGACATCTATCAATTCATTATTCTATTACAAATCTTCTTAAAGACAAAAAGATTAGTTTTTGCAATCTGTGTTGTGGGAAACATCTACCACACACGTGAGCCTTCAACAGTCCTAATTCGGTATAACTATAAATGAATCGGTGCTAATTATAGGCATAAAGCTTTTGTGAATGAATGTTACTCACAATTTTCAACTGATGTTTAGATCATGGCTACTCCATGTATGTCTACATATACTTGATACTAAAATCAATTTTTTTTTTTTTTGAAGCATAAGATATAATATGTTTATTTTCTTGTCAATAGAATCATATTTGAAATCTATTTACCCCTGAGGCAATCAACGCATAAAAGTTATCAAAAGCATTTTTGGTGTTGAAAAATATTGTTTGGGAGATCTAAGAATAGTATGGAAAAATACTTCTTCTATGTTACCAAATATTTTATCAGGGTAGTGAATACTTTATTATTTGCGTCGAGAGGTAAAAGAATGTTTAATGTTTCGTATTAACAATTCTCTTGTGACAGGATGAAGGGAGAGACGGGAGGAATCAGCTTTGAGCCTAACTTGTTCAAAAAGAAAGCTTTAAGTCAGATTTATTCAAGCTTTGGGATACTTTGATACAGTTACATATCGTTACTGTCTCTTATTATTTCCCTGTTTGAAATTTGAAAAAGATATTTCTTTACTTTTCTTTTACATATTTTTTAAGAATAAAATATTTTACTGTTTTGTTATTCCTATTCATGTTATCTCATTTTATATAGAGTTATATTTATCAAAAGTTATATATAGCAAAAAAAAATAAATAAATAAAAACCTACACAATTACAAAATAAAAGTAAAAGGTAAATAAACTATTTTACAAATCAAAAATTGAATTGTTCTTCGATACACATATTCAAACTATGTTACAAATAAAGTATTTACAAATCCATTTCATTTACTGCAAAGTTTGTGTTTTTGGACATCTCGTTGCACTATATAATTGTAAACTAAACTCAAAAACAGACGGGGTAAGTAATTTTTTATTTTGATGAAATGTCAACCACAGGTCATTGCACGTTATATATATATATATGTTGATATATATATAAGTTAATGTTTATCGGCTTTCGAATTCAAAAAAAAAGGAAAAGAGGTTCAAAGAAGTAACACGCATGAAAGTTAGAACTAGACTGTTTATTTCAAGTCTATAACCGTTTATATTTACATTCAGGATGTTTACATCCCGATGTTCGGGGATTAAGGTTAAATACTGATGCTGCCTGGAGCTTAACTCCCCCCTGCCAGTTTACGCACACCTACTCGTAAACTATGAAGTCTAAATTGATACTCTTGTACAGCATCGGTAGTATCAAAACGATTATGATCACTATGATCACTCTCCTAATCGTACTAGGGAGTGAAGGCCAGCCCAAACAGTACACAACCTGTAATCCCTAACATTCAGTCGTATTCCTATGACACTTATAGTCCAAATACAACGGTGCCTCCAACACTGCAGCCGCTAGTGACAAAATCAAAACAAACAAAAAAAAATTACATGGCTTATTACTCAAAGAAAACAATGTCATCTCACACGCTACGCTAAATCAATAATTCTACACAGCCTGTGTACATTCTAAAAAAAAAACAAAAGGAACTACAACCAAAAAAAAATAGATAATACTCCTACAAATGGTACAAGGTGTACGTATGTATACAATACCAAATTTGGCTCCGAGCAGAAGCGAGGACACTCCAACTCACTCATGGCGCTCGAGGGCAGTGTACCGCGCCTCTGTGTCGGTCAGTTTTCGACTCGCGTACGCCACCGGTCGCTCCCCGCCATCTCCCTCCTGCGACAGCACCTCTCCCAATGCATAATTACTTGCGTCGGTGGTGATAGTAAAATAGCTTCTGAAAATCGGGAAACGCCAGGATTCCTTCCTCTTGCAGTCGAGCCATGCATTTTCTAAGGTTTTGCTCCATAATCGGTGTGATCACTACCCGCGCCCCCTTCCGCAGCAGGTTACTGATGGGCACGAGATACTCGGCCATGTCTGGCACAAAACGCTGATATTAATTAAGCTTACCTAAAAGTCGCCGAATGCCCTTGACGTCATTCGGCACCGCCATCTTACGAATTGCGTCGACTTTCGCAGAATCCGGCTGGACTCCCTCCCTCGAGATGGTATGCCCTAAAAAGTTGATCTGATCCTCTCCCAGTGATGATTTTTCCATGGAAAATTTTAAGCCAAATTTACTCAATCGTCGTAATACCCTCCGGAGATGTTCAATGTGTTCAGATTCCGTTCGGCTGAAGATCAACAGATCGTCCTTATAAATCCATATACTGCCTCGTCAATCCCCCTCAGGATTTCGTCCATCAATCGCTGGAAACTAATCGGAGCGTTCTTCAAACCAAATGGCATCCGAGTGAACTCATAGTGCCCCCTCACGAAAGTAAACGCTGTTTTGTGTTGATCGGTAGCGCTCATTTTGATTTGATAGTACCCTGCTTTCAAATCGAAGGTGATGAAGATTGTGGCTCCATTCAGTCTGTCGAGAATGTCCTCAACCTGAGGAATCGGATACTTCTCATCCGTTGTGTTCTCATTTAATTTTCTAAAATCGACGACGATTCTATATTTCTCCTCCTCCACTCCCGATTTACTCTTCTTTCGTACTGCCCACATGGTGATGTGCTATCCATGATTATACCCTGTCGTCTTAAGCTGTCGATTTCTTGCCGGATAAGTTGGCGGAGTGCCTGCGGATAGCGTATCTCCTTTACGTACGTTATTCGGTCCGATTTTAATGGAATTTCATGTACTGTCTTCCCCGTTGCCCTCGGCATATCACCCTCTACGTAAAAAATATCTCCGAACTCCCTCCGTAAGCTTTCCCTCCAGTCCACCACTTTCTTGACTGCCCCTATCCGCGCTCTCCCACCTCTTACGGTCCCCTGACATTGATAAGTTACCACCACCCCCAACTTGATCTGCCACTCCTTTCCCTTGTTCTCTACAAACGCGCCTACCCGTCCCAATAAGTCACACCCCACTATTATTTGATACTCGCGCGGCATGTACTCCACAACATGTACATTAATATCGCCCTTTTTTTTTTGCCCATTTTTCTAAATTCACGACCGCCTCTCCCACCACTTCACAGGGCCCGCCCAGAATAATTAAGTTGCACTTACATCCCTTGATCTGGAGTGCCCTCTCTCTGCTATACAGCCACTCCAACGCACCGCGTGACATTATGGTATTGGTGCTACCTGTGTCCACCAAGCACCTCTCACCCCCCTCGACTCTGGTTATTGGCAACTCGCACAGTATCCCTCTCACTGTATTACACTTGGGGTGCGGTCGCCACTCTGCTGCCACCCTCCTCAGGCTGCCACACGCCGCTCCCACCTTCTCGAAGTAATCTTCTGTCGCTCGTGCTCTCGGCTCCTGTCACGACCCGGCTCTCCTCCTTCCGTTCCCGGCGTTCCTGACCCCCTGACGATTCCTCAGCTGTTGATCCATTCCCTCTGGGTGATATCTTCCTTCTTTCCCGCATCGTTTGAGTATTCACTTCCATGGGTTCTGCCCTATGAAGATCTCTCCTCCGATACACGTAAGGGCAATGCCTCGCGATATGCCCCTCCTCACTGCACTCGAAGCATTTTGTGTGAAGGCACTGTGCCACTAAATGACCAGTCTTCCCGCACCCATCGCATTTTCTCTCTTCTCTGCGGGGTGTCTCGCCGCCCTGAACCTTCTTTCGCCTGCCGCTCCCCTGTCTCTACCGATCGTTGATGTTTCGATTTTTTTCCCATTTGCTTTAGGGACCCTGGTTCTTCTGGCTCCATTCTGCATCATCCTCTTGTATCCTCGATTCCTCCTCCCTGATTGACTGACTCCTGAGGCCGACCACGAGCAAAGGTGGCGTCCAAGTCCCCGCTGTCTGGTAGGCAGGACATGTCTTCTCATTGGGTTCATAATTGAATAGAGTTTTAGTCAGAGTAAACAATGATGTAAATTATACAAAGGAAAGTGTCAAATACTGATGTGATACGCTATTTTAAAGTCTACATAGTTTTCATGAACACGCACTTTTGTAAAAGCCTAGTTATTATTGAAAATATTATCCAGTTTAATTCGTTATATGTCTATTGATAACAGTTGATTTCTTCTTACTTTTTTTTACAAAAACAAACAACATAATATATTTTTTGCTTGGTGATTATGCGGCCATCTAGATTCAGGGGACTTGTTCATTTATTTTTTGTACAGTGGGTTTCCCAGAATTATATAGAACAAGGTTAAATGATCACATTTCACACAAGTATTGCACAAATAATATTCAAATATTTTTTAACGGAAACGTTTTTTTTTGGTAACGGAAATGTCCGGACGCTTATTGCATTTGATTGCCGACTTTGAAAGAAAATCAGACGAAGATTCCATAATTCCTTAGCCGACCTTATCCGACTGAATAAGTCGATAATCGGATTGGCGATAAGTCGATTAGAAAATATTAGGGGCGATTACTGCCTGTTGAATCGAGGCCTTCTTTGAGTCACTCCAATAAACCCTCGCTTAGTCCAGTCTAAGCCGCCGCTTGAATATTATTTATTTACCTCTTGTTCCGGAATATACGAGTATATGTAACTTGTTGCGTGGGTGGAACCAAAACCTGAGGGATAAAGTAGATCGGAACTACTAGATCCGAAAAACAGCTTTTTATTCAAATTTTGCGTAGACAATTACATTAATTGGTCAATTGTCTGGAGATCATATTTTTACCTTACTAAATCAAAGATTTTTTTTTTTTTATTTAGCGTCTCACGCCCTGTTGGAGGGAGGGATAGATCAAAAATTAATCCAAAATCCTACAATCCCTTAACAAATCGCCTGTTGTTCTTCAAAAACCATAAATCCTTCACAATAAGTGAAGTACCGAAAAAGATAAAAGAAAATGTTACTGATGATAAATGAAAAGTGCTGACAGAAGATAAAACAATGGTAAAAATTACAAATATATTTACACCGAATAATTTAAAACGTGGGTTATGCGCATAATAAAAAAACATAATTTTCTTAGTCTAAAAAATAAGGTAAATTTTAATTATTGATTGTAGAGTTATTATTTAAAGAAACTGTTCATAAATAATACGAAAAAAAAATTCTTTGAAGCGAACCAGTGAGTGGTCCGAGTGTGCGAATGGTGAGTTGACGAGACATTACTCAAACATGACATCAAAAGAAAAGGTGACGAATCACCTAGGGAAATTGAGATATTGTGATAAAATTACAATCTGCCTTATTGGGCAATAAGTAATTGTGATAAATGTTCTCATTCATACCATATTTACAATTTTCATTCACTCGCTCATTCATACAGTATTTACAAATAGCCAAGAAGCCTCCCAAATCCACATGGTTGTCACCTCCCTTGCATGTGAAAGAGGAAGCGGAGTCTTGGGAAGTAACCCACGCTCCTCCGTCAGCTGTGTCACCGAATACTGGCCAGTGGAGGCCGACAAAGAACGCGAGAGCCACGTACGCTCATGACATGATTGGAGAAAATGGCTTACGACTGAAGACTTCTGGTGGACTTACCGGCCGGCTGCTAATTTTAATCCTTAGTTCATGGATTCCTAACATTTTTCCTAAGGATTAAAACTGCTTTGACTCCAGTTCCAACATAATCAAACACAGACTACTAAGTAATGTAACACGGTCATGTAATATCCGTAGGAAGAGTGCATAATAAAAGCAACCAAAGCTATTATACATCTCTGAAACGTAATTGAAATATTGCTTTGAAATTTATTATGTAAGCAAAAAGCATGAAAGAAATTCCTTTCCCAACTTTTCTATATTAGACTAAAAATTAAAAACAACAGCGTAATAGGATTCCAAATTGCATCTTTTATTGAATATTAAAACAGTTTTTATATACAATCCTGCCATACCTTCTTTCCATCGATCTTTACTCGCTTGAATGAATAAAACAGAATTAAAAAAAAAATGAAGAAAAGAGAGTTAGTTTAATAAATATAATAAAGAATCCAAATATTCAGAGTTGTAGAGGCCCTAACATGTATATGGGGCAAAGAAACATATAGAAAGGAATATTAGATCATTTATAGAATTTTTTGTATTTTCCCCTGAGGTAAAAGGAAATTTTCGTGTGTAATTCCGAGTTCATTTATAGTCACCTGTCACTGGCGGAAAACGTTTCTGCAGCTGCTCAAAGAATTCATTATAAAACGTTCAACTGCCGTTCCGTTACTACTTATGATCTTTCCTTACTGGAGCTTTAAGAAATAAGAATATGTTGATTTTTTTACAGACAGTAGTTGCCTCAAAGAACTCGATTAAAATGGAAATTCGCAAGGACTTTGCCAAAAGATGAAAAGAAAATTATAATTTGCTTTAATCCACCGATTTTGACCGCATGGTATTTGTTTCTACTCAAACAAAATATGTAATTAGTTGCCGAGTCCAAAACGGTGTGGCTTTACTTTGCAACGTGTACGGAAGCAATCGTCTATAATCAGAGTGTGAGTTCTGCGATTGTGATCTCAAACATTATCCTATCGAACTGAAAAGGTATTTCCTACAACACCTCGGACTACGCTTTGCATGCTTTGGTTAGGATGTTTAACAACAAGACTACTTTAATTGTATTTCTCATACTTTTCAAGCTTCAGCTCTTCAAGTCTGTTACTATAAGACTCGTTGTTAAAGACGCATTAAAGGCTGCAACGCAGCGATCAATTGCCAGAACTTAGCCAATGAGAGTTAATATTGTTTGAGTCCTCAATCGTACAGGACTAGCTGAGCCAGAAGGGTAGAAGCCCCCTACAGGATATTAAGGAGATCCTGAGTTCAAATCCCGATCCTAACAGTACAATTTTTCTTAGTCTAATAATAGTGGGATCTTCTCAACGAAAACTGGCAACCATTTATTATGTATTCATGATATTCGCAAAGAAACACCTGGTACATCATTCCTACATCCTTCAATTTCTACGACCTATATTTATTTTGTATATCTTTCAAAAAAATTATTTTAAACATAATTTCAATAATAAAATATTATTATAAATGAATGATAATAGAACTATACGGAAGCTCTCAAAATATATTTTTTGTAATACTGATTATTCGCTTAATCCGATAAACGGAATATCGATTTTTTTTATGGTTTAGCTATAAATGGAACAACATTAATTAAAGGACCTTTCGATGTACAATATCTGTCAAGGGGTTTGAATATTTATGGGCAGGGTTGCCGGTATACAAAGGAGATTACCTTCGCTCGTTATGGCTGACATTTAGGACAAACGGAACAAATTCAACACTGTCATTCAACTTGCTGCTCCCTTGACCTTTATTGACAACACAATCAAAGTCAATTAAGATTATTGTTACTGCCAAGCCCGAGAGGAAGAAGGGATTTAAGATTTCCATCTTCCAAAACTCAAAACTAATCTAAAATCTAAAGCTAACTACGATTTCTCAGTTTATCACTGAAAGGATTTTCGCTATAAAGGATTCAGCTAAGGGGAAAAAAAACATTAAATAGCATTTGGGCTTGCGAAATTTTTAATGAATGAAAAAATAAGGATTCAACGATTCAATGTTTAATTATTTGTTCATATTTCCCGTATTTAATTGATAGCTACAAACAGAGAATGGTTTAAGTTATGCAGCAAATCTCGTCGTCCCGAATATTTCCATTAATAGTAAAATTTTCCGTCATGCTGCAATTTTTTTTTTCTGATAAACACGGTTTACAAATATAAAAACAGTTGGAAATGTTACATTAACTTTCATTTTGGGATGGTACACCTAGATTCCAAAGTTGCTACCGTTTTCCGGAAGTGTGAGACTGTCGTGTTTGGCCTGGAGGTAGATGGAAGAGCCCAAAGAAAAATAAGGTAACCGTATTAAGAAGGCAAAGAAAGCACTCGATGCTGAAGACCCACCGGACCCTCGTGAGACCTGTTTATTTTCGATCGGACTTAAACAGCTTTTTCAGCAATTTCTGCTTAGTTCATTTTCTCGGATGGTCGAGGGGGAGGAAGGGACCAGAACGATGACAGGATTATCCCGTTCCTTGTATTATTATTAAATAATTCTAATGTATTTATACATTAAAATTATTTAAACAATATTTTATACCCTTAACGATTTTATTCCTATAGATTCTTTGTAGAGTCTAAACATTGCAAATCCTCTAACAAATATATCAAATTAGCGGATTTTTTTGTCAACGAACCATTATTCCGTTGTTCCCTTAGTGGAGGATTAATCTGGGTTCTCAGGAATGTGTGACTAAATATTCTTTTAAATTTGTTTTATTTATATGTACGAAAAAATGGTAGTAGCAATCGTCCGTGATGTTACAATAGGCATGGTGATAAAAAAAAATCTTTACTGAATTTTCATAAGCTTCCGAGCTTTGTTGTGAGCAAGCTTAAAAAATTGTGAAATGTGTGTATTTTCTCGACCAAATTTCATTTCGTACTGCCCGCTCTTGTATATTTAAGCAAAACGTAATGAGAATATTCTGAGATGTCGTGGTATGAACATCATAAATTAAAAATCGATTGAATCCTTTTTACGAGTGATATCGTGGAACGTACTCACCGATACTGCCGTAAGTCTATTTCCCCTGTTCGTGAGTAGAGCCCTTCCGTTTGAGATCGAAAATTATCAGTGTTAGCCTATAAATATAATATTCTGTGTACAATTGCATAAAGTCTGCCTACCAATTAAGAAAATATATTATTGATTGATCGTTTTGCAAAGATTGGTATTCACGAAATCAAAATGTCAGCAACAAAGAAGACGACAGAAATTGAGAAAACGTCGTAAGATTACTAATTAAATACTAAGCAAGAATCAGTAAAGTATATTTTAGCACTTAATACAGTCGAAACTGCTAATTTATTTATGTTACAAAAGATTAGTCTGCTATAAATTATTTATCTGCGTACGATTTTGTTTGCCAGTCTAAGAGACAATAGTTGCTGAGAAGAGCGTGGTCCGCTCTGTAGCAGCTAAATTGGTTGCTGGGTAAACTGGGGTTGCAATAAAAGGCAATTACCCAGGACGGACAAAATAACTACCAGCCTCTTCTGTCCTCGGAGTTTCTCCTTGTCTCGGATCAGGCAACACTAATTAGATTGCATTCACTAAAAATCAATTTAAATTGTCACTGAAATGCTGTGAACCACATTCCGTGTAACGTGCAAGCGTTATTAGAAAAATTGCAGATACGCTAGAGAGGCAGTTGGTCAAGGTCGTGTGAATTTATGTCGCTTTGGTCTCAATCAATAAATAAATAAAATAAATTCGTGATTAAAGGTACACATGGTGTTAGCATCTCCTATGTGTTGTCCTGACATTCCCCATTCTGAATCCGTTTGGGTTTTACACACGGAATTCCAGGGTCGCTTGATTTGAAGTGTTCTTGATAGATCGACTGGTTTGTTAGCTCTAAGTTAGTCTTATTTAAGCACGTCCCCGTCTTAATTTCAACTAAGGAATGAATATCTTAAATCTGAGGCATTAGGTACGAAACACCATGTACACTACGTCGCTTATCGAAATAAAACTGACTACCTTAGCGGCAGGGATGTTCATTAAACTGGATCTTCTATATTCATTTATTTTGTTAGACTTTTCTTCACTCAGTGATGGGTTCTTGAAATAATTTACTTCACGGTACTCGTCGGTATCGTCACAGGCATTAAGAAGATATGTATCATACATTTCAGGCTCCTCCATACATACATCTTCTTAACGATCCTTTTCCTATCCGAGAAAGCACTAGGGGTTCATTCATATGTTTTTTATCTGAGGGGTTAGATTCGAAAAAACCTGTACAGTGTCTTCTTTGTCAAAAAAAAATGGCTTACTTAGTGAGAGAGATCCGAATTCCATTTATTTCCCTTACAAAACTTAAAAAGCTTCCATACGAACAAACCCACCATTATTATAAAACAAATGTTCCACAGTTTTTACGCCTACTAGATCCTTTGCTTTGTGTGAGATAGGCTTTTGTGCAGCAGTGCTGTCGACGGATCAGCGTAGCGGCTGGGAGACGGCCTCGTTATTTCGGATCTAATGACGCCCATCTCACTCCCCCAAGCTTCCTTCCTCTTGCGTATCACGTCTGCCTGTCTTGTAGCCTGATATCGTATATCGATCACATACCGTATTGCATCCAACAAATATTGTTGCGAGGGCGTCTACAATTAATTTCGCTCTCTCAGTTTAAAGAGTTTACTGTCGGCTTTATTGTAGTCAGCGAATTGAAACCAAAAGTTTATATCTGTGTATCGTTTGATGATAAATCGCGTTGTCTCCTGTAGATGGGCGTTATGCTTACTTACTTCATGGCTTCGAAGGTCAACCTCTTCAGTTTATTTTCTTCTAATAAAGGAAATGACGGAGGACAAGGGATAATAAGGAGAATGCTGGTGGGATGCCGGTTATATTTTGAATGAAAGGATTGTCTGCCCACGGTATTTCTTATTCGACCAAGAGTAGGTCCGACGGATTATGCTGTCATCTGAACATGGTAAACAGGTGATTGGTGGTTACTATTGAAAATATTAGTCACCTTGAAGGTCGAATCTGTTCCTCGCCAAACCTAAGATGGCGACGAAAGTACTAGAGCTGGAATAAACCTATTGTGGGCATGCAGTTCTTAGTACCTGTTTGTTTTATATCCGAGTTGAGTTTCCTGTTCTTCCATCCAGTGTTACCGACTACAACACTTTAGAATTATAAAAAGAACTTTCTTTCATAACAAACGTTTATTAACAAAACATATATAATAAAAATTAAATCTCCATAAAACTGTTGTAAGCACCCGAACAGTATGAAATTAGGTAATAATGCTTCTACCAACCTATCATCTACAGGCACATAA
Source organism: Acanthosoma haemorrhoidale (assembly GCA_930367205.1). Classification (NCBI taxonomy): domain Eukaryota; kingdom Metazoa; phylum Arthropoda; class Insecta; order Hemiptera; family Acanthosomatidae; genus Acanthosoma; species Acanthosoma haemorrhoidale. Next base: position 75,521,727 of record OV884011.1, read on the forward strand.
CATTCCAATGGCTGAAGCGTTTTTGAAAAGGCGTCAAATACAGGCTCGTGCGTGCGCGCAAACACACACACTTCTTTCAAATAATTACTACGTGGGACATATTAAGCTGCTGAGCGCAGAAACATCTGCTAGGCACTTCAGGGAGCCAGCAAAATATGAAAAGATATTTGGAAGGCATGATTTTGAGCCTTCAAACAAGTTACGTTTGCTAATTGTCACGTTGTCGCTTAGATGTCTTCTTCATCGTACATTGGTTGATATCACGTTTCTATTATTAGTCTCTCATTTGAGCAGGCTCATTGCTTTCCTTATGGTCCGCTTGGAAGTGCTTTCTCAATGAATCTGTGCTGACTTGATTTCCTCCACTTCGACTTCCATTTCAAATCCCCTAGTCATCGTCAGAGTTTACCTTTTATGACAGCTTCTTCCTCTTGCGTTCCCAGGGGCTTAATGCGGTGTTTGTGGCTGCCCCATTGTGTTGGCTTGTCGCCCGCTAGGAGAACTGTGGTAAACCATTTCTTGGACATAATTGAGTCCTGCTATTTCTCTCCTTGTAGCTTCGAACCGATTCATCTTAGTTTATAATACCCTATATGGCGTTGCATATCCCTAGTAGGTTAAATCTTCAATGGTTCTATATGCCTCATAATTCTTGTCGCAGAACTGCAATTACTTGTACTTAAAGTAAGAAAGAGTAGATGACCATAAAGTGATGTCTCGCGTACCAGAGTTATATTACTGAGTTATTTATTGCTCATTTTGTTCTCTTGGGCAAAGGAAGAGGAGAAAATTATGTTATAAAGGCCTAGTTTATTGTTGCTTGTCCAGTAACGGAATAACAAACCCGTCACTAACAGCCTGTGTTATAACAAAGCCATATATAAAAATATATTATAAAATTATATTTATAAGCCAAATATAAAAACCATATTATTGGTGACAGCGTTATACGATGTGGCATGGATGGTACAACCTTCATTTCGTATGATACACACGTAAAACAAAACAAAAATGTGTTAAATGGAAATTTTTTGTTCCATTAGCGTTTTTTAGTTCAAGAGATTGTTGAAAAAAATATCTTTTTGGGATTCGTCATAATTTTCTCTTCGCGTTCAAAAAAAAAAAAAGCAATGGTTGACGAAGCGTTGATAAAAGTGTGTTAAAACAAAAATTGGTTTTTAGAAATGCGTTTTCTTGAATAATTTCAGGTGTTGGTTTTAATAACGTATTTATGTTTAAGTCCGGTTATAACTGAGTTATGTGATGAGCAAAAGCTTTTGAAAGCGCTCGCTTGATGGGCCTTATGGCAGAAAAATACTACCACCCCATAAACAAACTGTAACTGTAAATAATTAATTACACGGTATTTCTATAATGCACCGATAAAGCTAAAAATAGAACCATCTCTATATAAAATATTGACGGGTCGTTATTAAATATATTAGTAAAACCAAAAAAAGATTTCTTATCATATTGACTATAAATAAGACAATTCATTGTAACCGTGTTAATTACTCTTTTACTGCTCAAAAAAAAAATAACCATTAATTCTGTAATAACCTTTTTTTGTTTTCAATTAGTACTTCTTTATTACTAGAGGCATAGAAATTACACTTGTCCCCATAACTGCAGACCGTTGGCCATTAGGAATCTCGTGAATGCAATATCTGAATTTTTATGATCTGCATATTTTAGGACTCTCCCCTTGGTGAGATAGAAATTATTCTTACCTAAGGAAAATCCTTAGCGGATGAGTCACAAATATTCTTACGCTATAATAATTAAATATTTGTAATTTTAATTGATTTATTGGTAAACTCGGAATAAAATAGTATCAGAGACTATCATTTTTTGGGTGAAAATTAACAATATTATATGAGGTTTATTAAAACAGGAATTTTGGCAGAATGTGAAAGAAAAATAAATTGTTCCACCACTTAACAGTAGGGCTCAGTAGTATCGTTTGTTTTGTTTTTTCACTATTTGAATATTGTTTTTTTTTACCAATTGGAATTATAATCTATTTTTTTTTTAAATATATATAACCGAAATGGGAAAACGCAAAGAGAAAAAAACAATATAGAGATATTCACAGGTTTTGACGCGAAATTCTTAAAACCAAACAAAATAATACTGAAGTAACTGATTTGTTTCCTTGAAAAATCTTCCATTCGATTGTTTAAGCGTCTCAGGCTCCAAACTCACTTTTTCAAAAAAAATACAATTGTGTATAACTTAAACGATATCCAAAAAAATAACCGTCTGATTTCTATTATTGGCTCTTAAAAATTGGAGGCTTTGGTAATATCTCTGAAATTATTTTTGTGTGTGATCATCTCGAATGAGTCATCAACGGTGGGAGGAAACCCCGAACTTTAAATCTTAAATGGTTTCAAGAAATCTTAGAAGTTAGTCTCGTGTAATTAATGTTTATTTTTTTCTTACATACTTCTCGTTATTTTATCCAAAAAAAAAATCAGCATATTTCGATGTGCTGTGAAATAAACCCTCAAATTTTTAGATCGATTGAATTACCATCTCAATAATACAGTCATATAAACGAGCAAAATAAACATATAAAGTAGAGTCTCTCCCTTCGGTTTTGGTACTAAGATTGGAATTCCCCCTTAAATTGGGAATATTTAGTGCCATTGAAAGCGGCACTTTGGCAAGTACTTGATATTGATGAGTTGGCTAACTGGATTTAAACCGTAGACTTCACTAATGCGGGGGGCCACTGCGCATTGCAGACTTATGCGCCTCACTTTACCCTTTCCCCCTCACTACAAATCTAATGTACATTAACTTAATGAACACACTTAAGTACATGTCCGTTCAATAATGTATTTCAGTAGATCCGTATATAGTTCTGAATAGTGTCGGATTTGCTAATTGTAGACGTTTGTCTTTAGTATCGCTTCATAGAGGAGGTAATAGCGTTTGGTCTTGGTGTATCCTCGGCATCCTTTACATCTGAATGAATAGGACTAAATTAGATTCCCTTTAGAGAATGCGAAGCCCGCATAAATCTCCATCACTCTGACATATTCATACATGTTTTACCTGCTTAATCCTATCTATCTAAAGCTCTATAATGTTTAATGATATTCAGCCGGAGAAAAACTGATGTAGGTTATACTAGCAATATTAGTGCTGATATTTCCATCACACGATACAATAAAAATTAGCAATTTATTTGCAAATAAATAATTGTAATTGTAGTCCATTTCACAACATATTTACAAAAAGTTTTTTTTTATATTCTATAGTCTTTGTAGACATTGCGATTAAATTACAATCTGCCTGTTATTGGGCAATAATTAACTGTGGTCTATGTTCTCATGCATACCATATTTAAAATTCTCCATTCACTCGCTCATTCATTCAGTGTTTACAAACAGTCCAGAAACCTCCCAAATCCACACGGTTATCACCTCCCTCGCATACGTAAGAGGAAGCGGTAAGTCCCCAACCCTCCTCCATCAACTGCGCCACCGGATACTACCCAGTGGAGGCTGACCAAGAGCGTGAGAGCCAGAGACGCTCAGGACATGCTTAAAGAAATTGGCTAATACCAGGACTCCCACTGTCACGTACTTATAACACACGAAGCCACTGCCGCTTTGGTCTGGTAGGGGGATTATAGGGATGTGTGGTGCAGCGTAATGACTGTGCTAGGGGAGCAGGGTGGCTGGATAAGGTTCAAAAAAGTAAATTTATAAAAATACCAATCTATCTATTTTAGATGGCAGTTTACAAAGCCATGGAGCTACTCCGCCATGAGGCGAAGACCAGAGAGAGGGCCACAGACACTTAAGGCGTGAGTGGGTATAACGGTCAGTACCAGGGTCCCCTTTATAACATATATATTTACAATAGATCGCGGGGCCTTCGCCATTTTCGGTGACAAGGAGAATTGTAAGGATGAGTGGTGATGAATAAAGAAGTTGAAAAGAGGATTTGGATGAGTGAATAGCTTTCTGTGGAATTTTAAAAATGTTGAGGGTATTAGGTCAAGGACATTTGTCACATAGAGATCATTATGGAGGGATGATATCGTAGTGTACACGTCGCGTGGACTGCAGTTCTGAGGACCTTTGATTGGAATGTTTGGATTCGTTCGATATTTGAAGGATTGGCTAGTTTTAATAGTTCTATTCTGTAGGTCTGGATTTAGCAACTGTTTGTATATGTCAAGTATGTTTTATAGTGCGAGCTTCTGGTAAAAAGATGGTTAAGTCGGTGAAGTATGCATTGTATTAGCAATGTTTTCACAATTTGTCTCAGCCATCCACGCATGCCAACCTTGTTTTCATATAAACATGGGTTGTTTTCATAAGTTTAATAATAAACCTATTGACGATGGAATATTTTAGATATATTATGTATGTATGCAAAGATAGTGTTTGGCAGAGAGAGCGCGAATGCCTAGAAGTACACTAAAATGCCAAGAATCGTGGTGACTCATTTTTGAAAAGTAGACGTTTTACAAAGCATCGATCATCATTGAATTTAACATGTTTAGTTTTCAGAAATGAATCACAAGCTTTTCTCGGTATTACAGTGAAATTCACGGGGGTTTTTATTGTCTCTCCTCGAAAGGCTCTTCTGAGTATTTCTCAGATCTAGCAATGACTTCTTTAACACTTTCTAGTTGTTAAACGACTTCCCCTTCCTTTCATTTCAGTTCACTTCAGTCTCTCTCGCTGGTCGACGAGAAATGGCCCCAAAGCGTAGGAGAATCATGGTATCTATCAGCGAACATTTTATGGGACGATTTAAAAATAGTAAAACACTTAGTATGCTCACGCTTGAGCACTATCTGAGAAAATCCGCAAGTAGTGACGTAAAAAAAAAGGACGGTCATTTGCATAGGGTCCAAGGCATATCGGTGCTTGAAAATGGTCCGACGTCGAAGAAGGTGATGCGATTGGCGTTGGATTACAGGACAGACAATGGATTTGACACCTCGTTCGCCCTCAAGAGAAGCAAAGGTGAGCAAAGTTTCCTCAGCTCTGTAAATCGGAAGAAAAAGTCGATTTCCGGAAATGCTTCCGACCAGTATCTGGAGAAGATATATCTCGACTTCCTTCGGGTCTTCTCATAGTCCCGTGAAGTTATTTATCCGTTATTTATATTATAATGTAAAAAAAAAAGGCAATTTGAGGGTCATAGAAATTTTTAAGTGGCATTTCGTTCATTTTTTATATTTAATGCGTAAATTTCAAGTTTACGAACAAAAAAATTGAATTATTGGTGGTGAGTTAGACTGGTAGTGTGGTAGAGGTTTGAATGAAAAAATTACTCGCTCATGATAAAAATATGTCAATATTGAATTCGTTGATTTACATACGAGGACGGGAGAGAACGTGGTGTAGCAATCCCCCTTCATGAGTCTAGAAATGTTGGTTTTTGTTTCTTACTCCATGAATAATTTGAACTTGACCACTTCATAACTTCAGCACTATAAGTGATAAAAGTTAGTAAACATTGATGCATCACACATATTAAATATTCCGTTCTTGTGAATCTCAAATCTTTAGTTTGATACCCTACTCTACATCAAAGGAAAATAATTATTCCTTAGTTAGCAAGTCATTAATTAATAGCTTCATTGTTTTTCGACAAGTGGTTTATTTTGATAATCAGCACCTTCGTGATGACATGAACATTTGGTTCGAGTGACATGTCCAGCTGTTGTGTAGGTCTACAATTTTTTTTTTTGGTATTCTACCTAGTATTAGTGGTACTAATACTTAGTAGTTAGTAGAAGGGATATTTGATCGGATACTTTCCTATTTGTTGATAACTTCGGATTATATCTTTCTGAAAGGTCCGTGAGGTAAATGTTGAATTTTTTATTGTGAGGACGATTTTTAATGACAATCCTTAAGTCATTTTTTATAGTCCGCTTTAACCCACTATACTGATTACGGTCCAAAATATATTACATATTGTTATTATATTATTAATTATGATGAATATTTATTTAATTTTATAAATGACCTCCCCAATATGATATAGCTACAATTTTTTCTGTTACAAATTAATTATTTTCATTAATTTTGCAAGTCTGTGATCATTTATCTGTATTATTATTGCCTTATAAAAGGCAGATTGTAATTATAGCACAATAAAAGGGAACAAAAAAAAAAAAAAAATTTGCAAGTATTGTGTAATCATGTGGAAACTAATGGAGGTTTCATGTTCCAAAGCTAAGACAGATGGAAACAGCATTGAAAACATAAGCGTTTCAGGTTTAGAAAATCCGACGAGACCCTATTAGGGCGAGCCATTTTTAAACTTTGACAAGCCCCTAAAAACCAACCCATCCACCCCCCAAATAGTACTCTCTGAATACTTTTGCCTGTACATTGGGTTCCAAAACCGATGGGTTTAGAAGACATTGTTGTAAACTCAAGTGAAATAGCACATTTACTCCCTGATCAGTTAAGAAATTTAATTTTCAGGTTGAATGTTATTAAACGTTTGGAAGGTCACACCTAAAGGTATAGTAGTGAATGTCACCACTTCTATGAAGTACTTAAGTTCAAATTCCTCTACTGACCTCGGAATTTCCATGTAACTGTTAATTACACCATTAGTTCATTAAAAAATACTACTAGTGTTTGGAGTTTTTATTCCATGAGTCTAAACCTAAGGTTGAAGGGCGGTGAGAATGTTGTATGTAGGGGTGGGGAGGACTTGAGGGAATAAAGAAAAGGTGCGGTCAGTAAAACACCCCCCCCCCTCCTCTTGAATTGAACTGAGCCAGCAGACCGTTTGGTCCAATAAATCTAGAAAGGGAAGAGGCGTTAGGGGAGTCCACCTTTTGAGGGCTGTGGCTATTGGGTTAGGTTTAGCTCTAGAATAGTAAACAGTGCTAAAGGTGTAAATAGCAAACAGTCTCTCAAGTTCCCTGAGTCCTGTTGTATGTTGTAGACCACCTTCGGTAGACTACTGTTAATCTAGTAACTAGTGGCTCTACTCTCATGAATCTTAATATCATTTATCCTATTCACTACTTCACAGCATTGCAAGGGGGAACAATATATATAGCAAATAGGAACGAAGCTCTTTTAGGGGCAATCCGTTCTGTTCTATAATAACAAATGCTTTAATAATCGATATTCAATGCTTTAATAAACATTATTGCTATTGGGTTTCCACAGAGCTGTATTACTTGTACAAAACGAGGCAATAAAGGTACTCGGGAATTAGTAAATAAATCGAGTGTGGTACATTGGTCGATAAAGGAAGTTCTGAGATTTAGTCCTTAACTGGGGTCCACCGAATGACTGGTTGTAGATGGCCGAATCGTGGCTGGAGCGTGAAAGGATTAGGTCCTGGGATAGTCCGTGGATGGAAGTAAGATGTGTACGATTTACGACATATTGGCAAAGTCTAAGCACCCTTCATATCTTTATTCCATCCTTGGACCACCTTTTTTAAGGACATGAAGCATACGTCGAAAATGAATAAATCTTATGAAAACCTAAATCCTTTTTTCATCAGTCCTAACAAATACATTAACTTCAATTTAGAACTCTTTGAAGTTTAATAATGTCATCGTGATAATGTGTTCTTGTTAAGTAAATTTACAAAGTGACTAATGATTTATGATTGATGAATGGTTGCAGACAAGCAGCAGGAGCTGGACCTGCCGGCCCTGCGAGTGGAGGAGACCGAGCCCCGAGGTGCAACAACTAAGCGAAAGGAACGACCGCCGGGAAGGGTGGTGCCCATGTCCCACATATCCGGAGTCAAGCGGCCGCTCACCCACACCAACTCCTTCACCGGGGAGACCCTTCCCAAGTACGGGGTACCATCGCCACACGAGGAGGCGCTTGGCAAGGTAACCTATATGTTTTATTTACCATTACTTACACGAGTATATATCTACAAGGTAGTACCTCGACACATTTCTAACAGGTTTGGATTACAGAAATCCGTCCAATATCAGAAATTATTAAGATGCATTCATTATCTTTCACTAATTTTTTCTTTAGGACCTGAATATAAATATGAGCTAGGAGCTTGTCCATATTTTGTTATAACCCACGAAAAAGATGTATTGTAAGGTCAAATTATTGACTTCAAGAACAAAAGAAATGAATGATATAAGAATGAATTGCAATCGCTTGTACCACAGCATTCCTCAGAAAAATGCATGATCGAGAAAAAGATCTCTCAGTGCTACCTGATGAACATTTACTATTGTCGAATGAAGAACAGAGTTTTATTGTCTTTCCGCAACTTATTACTTCTTCTTTACTGTAATAGCACTTTCGACAGATCTAAGCTGCCACCGTGAGTTATCTTCAATTGGTTATGTGGGGCATATACCTCATCTAAAATACTACCCTTCACTTAAAGCGAGGAGTGTGGTTGTAGCAACCTTAGCTTGTAGCTAGATTTAAAAAAATATACTAGTGTTTATTAAAGAAGTTATAAGTTGTAGAAAAGCAGTATAACTGTTTTATAAGTATACCATTCTATCTAGCAGTAATTTTCATTATGAAGAAAAGATAGATTCATTAATTATTAATTTATCTAAATATATTTGCCATCACAACAATTACTGCGGTTATTCCGTGCAATAAGTAGAATTCATTGGAGGCTTTAGAGTTCATTAGAAGTTAGAGAGGAGTTTTGAAATTAAACGTGGAATAGTTGATTGGACGAGAAGGGTACTTCGAAGGTTAAGCCTATATTTCAATTTTCATCGAAAGCCTCTCTCATTGTTTTACGTTTTTTTTACGCGTTCGGCGCGTTCACAGTTATAGCTGAGAGCTACAGCTCACAGTCACTTAACTTCGGATATTTGCTATGGGGCATTAAAGGAGTGAGGTTTCCCTTCCCTCCTCACAATACTTAAAAATATTGGGATTATCAGGCTTCCGGTTCCCTCTAAACTTAAAGATACAAATACCGAAAGACATAAACCGAGCAGGTGGGTAATGTTTCTCACCCTTTGGGAGGGGGAGGTAGGGGGGAGGGGGGTGGACAGAGACAGATGAGACTTCACATCCATAATTTACGAGAGCTTGGAATCTCTCACGCTGGATACGGGCCAAATATATGTTCTACCCTACCTATAGGCGAGCATTATACATTTCCAATCTCCATATATTGGTTCCTGGATGTATCTTAATTGTGGAATGTGGAAGGATTTAACATGAATTGTATGTTTTCCTAATTTTAAGTAATGTGAATTTAATAACAGAAAAATAGACGAGTTCGAAAATTCAAGCTTAATCCACATTTATCAACACTTCCAACACTATTAGACAACCACAAAGGGAGAGAGGCTTCGAAAAAAAAAAAACATTTATCATCGTTCTGCGTGTAAAATAAGGTTAATCACACGTCAACGTCTTCGGTAGTTTTACTCATGACATGAAAAAAAAAATATGCCGGATCGTATAAAATGTGTATATCTTATTAAAAAGAAACAAAAACTGAAAATTAATTGAAGTAAGTAAAACGATTTCGTATTCGTTTTCAGCTCACCCAAAAAATCACTAATAAGAGGTTTTATGGCAATGAAAAAATAACTTATTATTACCAGATTCGTCAGAGGAACAAATATTTTTTTCAGTCTTTTATTCCGCTTAAACCTTCCAAGGCTTACGAAAGTACCATTGGGAGAAACAAAGTGGGCCTTAATGTAAGGCTGCTATTATCCCTTGAAGTCCTGCAAGATTTAGGTTGAGGACAGGTTGAGTGTATAGCGCTCAATAAAGTTTTCCAGCTCCCCCCTCCCTCGTGATTTTCTCTTAACCCCTAGAGCTATTACTCATTTAAAATAATGTTGTCTTATAGTTAGTTCCTCGTCCCCTATTCCTCTTGAAATCGGAATATAAAACGTGTTCATTTTTATATGTTCTATGTTTATCTAGTACCTATTAAATTTCTGTACTAACTAGGCAGTTTAATTTTCCTGGAGGCTTTATCCAATTGACAAGGAAAGATTCAGACTTCTGTCTGAATCTTCTGCGAAGAAGTCTAGTGTCGAGGTGGACAAATATCTAGTAAGATAATATGACACCCATGAATAGAAAAGCCATGAAAATAAAAACCTGCCTACATAATCCGCATACGAACGGACCACCGCACATTGGGACGAAAACAACTAATCTTGTACATTTGGACCAACAATTTTTCTTCACTTTCGAGAATAGTTCAGCTTTGGTGGAACACTGTTACTCGTACATTATTTAGCATTAATTAACATTAATGTTTCGATTTAATCACTTAAATGTTTTCAAAACAAAGATCAGAAATCTCTCTTTTCTAATGTGTTTGTTACAGTACCACACTTTTTTTATTCTGTTTTTAGAGTAGTTTTCTTTTTTGCATATTTATTGAGCTTACATAATAATTCAGTTAATAATTGAATGTTTTCTTTAAAATAGCAAATTGTTCAGAAAACAAATTATTCCTCTTTCATATATAGGTGTCTCACTTTCCTATGATGGACTCAAACCTTGTACAGTTTTCGCGCGCCTTCTAATTGGGTATCCTTAGGAGCCAAGATCTGTTCATCCAATACTGATATGTTGATTTGGTGGATTTCAGCGAGACCTGTTGTTTCACCTCCAGCACATCTGTACTTGAGAACTCGGGATAAATATATTTCCGTTCGGAAGAGACACGCTGTTATACTCAGCCATGAGTCAATACAGCTGAAACCATGGCTGATTCAAGTTCCTAACTCCCGGTTAGATTAAATTTCCCGACATTGTACAAGAGTATCCGCATCATTGAAGACGCAAACGACATTAAACGTCTCTTACAATCCTGTTAACGGACAGCAATTAGAGCTACGAGGGTGAACAGATACACTCTATTGGCCTCTGGGGAGTTGTCCCTTCCGAACTAGTTTCGTTTCAGTTACAAAACGGCGGGTCCGCTGCTGGCTGGAGAAATTGAGGCTCCGAAAATCCGGTCTGTGGCCAATCAACCTTTCCAACCAAGATCCGTTAAAGTTAATTACAATTTGAATGAATAGGTTAATCTTATTGGCTTTTGAACAGAGATCACTTTCAGTAAAAATTTTAGGAGGATTTTTTTTTTTAGCTTTCTTTTGTATTTATTTTATTGGCCACATGCGAGGACACCAGAGTGCCTTCAAACTAAAATTGTTACTGGATTCGCATTTTAGAAATGAAATACTTCTTTTTCGGAATTCACACCCTTTGACATTTATATTCAACGCTTTGAACAGTAAACTATTTCCCACTGGTCGTTTAAAAAAAAAATAAAATACTATGATGAAGTGCGATGATCAGCACAGTATTCTATGCACCTCTGAGCTGTAATAGTCACATCACAGGATTTGGCCCGGCTCATCAGGGCGCTTGCTCACACATAACTACTAAGTAAGTAGGTTAGAAAACGTCGTACTTTAAAGGTTAAACGTCGGGGTTGTTCGTTGTAGCTGTTTGCGAAACTACTTCCATGATCTGAATGGCCTGGTTCAAATACCTCAGAAAGACAGATGTAGTTGTTTTTTGCAGCTCCGAATCAGTCCATCTTAGGACCTAAAACCCTCGATTTTAAATAATAAAAAGTTAATTATACGGTATTAGAACGGTGTAAAGATCTACAAAAATCTGCACTTAGTATTATATTATTATGTACACTATACTGCAGCTAATGTTTCTATTTTTCTTTTAGACTCTAGCTGAGGTAGACAAGTGGGGCATAGACATCTTCAAGATCGCCGAGCTGTCCGTCAACAAACCACTCACAGTAGTTGCATACAACGCTTTTCAGGTAAGCTTAGTGTGTTTATAAATGCTTGAAATATTATAACTATTTAATAATTATTTTTGGAGGGATATTTCAAAAACAGATCAGAAGATTTAATTTGGGGTAGCAACAGCCTTGACGTTGACGTCTTTCCAATATGTATATTTATTATTAAAACTGTTGAAACGTCAACATAATTAAAAATATAATCAAAACTTTTGATCACTATTTAACAAATAGTCTGTAACCTAATTAAATAATCTATAACTTATTTCATTAATACTATTTATGGTCAACTTTTTATAATGCCTACTATACCGGCTTTGTTAATAAGACATTGAATACCTCATAAGTATGCTTGAACCTTGGCTGCTTAAATGTTTGTATGCTCGAATCATTTTATTTCCCAGTATTTATAATTATTAGTTTTGTAATATAATCTCTCTGTTTTAATAATTAAGCCAAAGAAAGTTTGATGACTGAAATGTACGACTCTGACAAATGTTATCATATAGAAAGTTTATCCTACATGTAGAATTACTACGGGAATCAAATGTTTAAGATACACCCAGAGGATAAAATATATAGAATAAAATTCCCAAAAACTAAAAAATAGGTCCCGGGGAAATGTAAGAATTATGAAAATCTCCCTCCATCCTCTTCTGCCGTTAGAAATGTTTATTAGGGCCTGCGCAAAAAATAAAAGTTTAACGAAACAAAGAAAGAGAAATACATCTGCACGATTGTAGTGTATTTATCAATTACAACTTTATAATTCACGCGTATATATGAAATATTCTTGTCGGTTCGTCACGAGGGGGGTGCCTGGTTACCCTAGCCCTGGTGACAAGTGAGGGTTGTTTGAGTTTATAACCTGGACAATCGTTTCATGACGGCTTTACTATCTGACTCCATTTTTTGATAGGTATGTGCCCCGACAGTGCACTATGTTCAGGAGAAGAGGTACAGGGTATGTTTATAGGTAGTTTATGTGGTCTTGGAATGACCACGAATTCACACTCGGTATCTGAGGGTAGGCGAAAACCGTCCGGATCCCAAAGGCGAGTGTGAACCGGAGAGAGGCAGACTGGATTACCGCAGGAGGGCTGCTTGGAAAATTTGCAGGGCCACGGCAACCGTCGTCCGCGAGGGAGAGGTCTCTCCCAAGGAAGTGCTAGTTTTAGCGAGTCGAAGGCAGAGATTCCCACTAGGAAGGTGTGGGGCCTGACGACGCCGGACTAAAACGTAGCGAGGTTAGGAGAGAAGAGATGAGTTTTTCATAAAGAAGCAGCCAGGTTTTCAGAGTTTCAAGCAGGGTAGCCACGAGCCAGTGAGTAGTTGCCAGGAGAGAATGATTTACAGGGGCTAGATCCTCAGCTTAAGTACCCCGCAAGCCTTGCCTTTAGCCAATCCCCATTAAGATTGGTGTACCCAATGGCGTGTGGCTTCTTTATCCTCTGGCAGAGGCTGGCAGGGCCTTGTGGCCTCATCTGGCCTTCTACCTGGGACTGACAGCTGTGACCCATCTCATGTAACTACTTGGCACCCCGCATTTTTTATTGCTTAACACATTTACAATGATTTATATTTTGTTCATGTTATTTACATTTGTCTACAATATATTTTGTTCATGTTATTTACATTTGTTTACAATATATATACAATAGAGTATAGGGTGATTTATCTTATGTAGCTAGTGGTCGCTACAATTCTATTGAAACTTATTAATATAATATTTAATTAATATAATATAATTAATATAATTTTGAATAACTAACAGAATTGTTGAAATATTTTCATTCTTATTTAGATTTTTTTCTGTTGTATGATATGATATTTGACGTTTTATATCATAATTCAGAACGCACTGTTCATGGTAGCTAGAGGATCACATCTCTCCAGAATATTTACCAAAGAAACTTATGCGGATTGTGTGAAAAATGATAACGATTAAATTAAATTAAATTTATTAAACCAAGTTCTTGACGTCTTTAAATAGAAAATATAGATAATCCTGTTTATTTAATGAATTTCTTAAATTATTAATAATGGTGTAGCGACCAGTGTAAATATTTAAACAATAAAAGACACAGCTGCAAAAAACTAGTCAGAGGCCCTTGAAGGGGGAGTCAGGTAGCGGCTAGGGGCTGGGTGGGTCCTGGTCTAGAACAGGCAAGCGTCACCGCAACCCTGCGGTTTGGTTAGTCAGAATAAAGCCCCAGATCATTGGTTATTGAGGGCTGTTATTGGTTATTATACGTCCTCCTGGAGCAGCGCCTCAGGTTGAAGATGAAGAGAGGGCACATTGAAGATCTTCCACCTCCCCTACGGAGAAGAATTGAGGAGGAGCCTGGGAGGTGGAAGGCCATCATAGGCGAATGGACAATAGAAGCCTGGGGCGCCAGGTGGACTGGCACGACCAAGGGGAGCACCCTGAGGAAGTACTTCCCCTCAGTCCAGGACAGACTAAGGGCAAGTTGGGTCTACCCGGATTACTGGGTGTCACAAGTGCTCACAGGACACGGCGGATTCCGTGCCAGGCTGTACGAATACAAGAGAGCAGAAAACAGGTCCTGCCCCCATTGCGGAGAGAGCGATACTGCGGAGCACGTCGTGCTCTCTTGTCATGCACTGGAACCGGCTAGAGCACGGCTGCTCCGCACGATAGGAGAGTACAGCCTGGGCGAGTCCGACCTGCCGTCGCTGGTGAATGATGAAGTGAGATACACCGCGTTCTGCAGATTCGTCGGGGAGTGGAAAAGGGTTCAAGGCTCCGGGCACTTCACTATATCCAGGGAGGTGGCGCGGGGTGAGCAGCCGTGTCTTCGGGAAGGCTCACCCGAAGCCAACGTTGTATCGCCGGTTCCAGAGGAGTCACTGTAAATATGTATATATAGATATAAGGTAGGACTAAGAAGTATATGGTATAGACATAAGTTTAGTTATAGGGGGATGGAGGATGCACACCCCATGTAAATATAGTTTTAAGTATAGGTATAGGTAGAACACGGATCCAAAATTGTAAATAGTATTAAGATAACTAGCTATAGGGAAAAAAAAAAAAAATACATATAGCTAGTGTAGGATTTGTAAATATAGTATTAGAGGTGGTTCTTTTGTTTCTTTTCTCTTTACTTTAGTTTTGTGGTTTCTCCTTTCTTTTTGTATATTGTTATCATGTTTTGTTTTTTGTTTTTGAGAATAAATGGAACAAAACAGAATAACCGAAGGTGCGCTGACCGGTGCAACAATCCCATTGCACCGGAATCCGCGCACCACAGGCTACGTAACCCCACGATCCCGCTTGTGGGGCAAGCCCGTTTGAGGCTCAGCCGAGGCGAAAAAAAAAGGGCGAAAAAAAAAGGGGGAAAAAAAAAAAAAAAGTTATTGAGGGCTATATATAAACCCTAGTTTTAGCCGATAAATCATTCTAACTACGGCTATCTGACTGGCACTTGCAGCTGCTCTGAATATTTGGCTTTCTCGTTAATGATAACCCTCTACATCTCTCTTCCTAACCTCGCTATATTTTAGTCCGGCCTCGTCAGACCCCACAACATTTTTCTAGTGGGATTCTCTGCCTTCGTCTCGCTAAAACTAGCACCTCCTTGGGAGAGACCTCTCCCTCGCGGACGACGGTTGCTGTGGCCCTACAAACTTTACCTAGTAGTGTCTCCCGTGGCAATCCAGTTTGCCTCTCTCCGGTTCACACTCGCCTTTGGGATCCAAACGGTTTTCGCCTACCCGAGTGTGAATTCGTGGTCATTCCAAGACCACATAAACTACCTACCCTATACCTCTTATCCTGAAAATAGTGGACTGTCGGGGCACATACCTATCAAATATGAAGTCAGATAGTACAGTAGTAAGACCCGTCGTGAAGTAATTGTCATAGCCTAATCAACCCTCAGTTCGTCACTAGGGCTGGGGTAACTAGGCACCCCCTCGTGACGACCCGACAAATGGTAAATGATAACAAAACAAAACAGAGTTGACAGTTACATTCGTTTTTTTAGACTTCAGTACTACTTATTCAATTCCCTACTCATTTTCCCTCATGGGCCTAAGTGGACCATATGAAGATCTTCACCTCGAATCGAGAAAAAATTTCTAACAGGATTCAGACACGAATGTATCCATTTATTTGTCGGTCAAGTTCCAATAACGTTCCTTACAAATTCTTTATATTTTACTAATTTTAGTTTTTCAATCCTATTTGAAAAATCTCACGAACAAATGTATAGTGGCGTATATATAAATAAAATAAATCTTTGAATATTTAAGAGAAGTCATTATTTGCAAGAATGAAGCCTCCCCTCTCCTCAGACGGAACGACGAAGGGTTGGAAACCGAAGATAATGATATAAAAAATAATTGCCCAATTAGGGGCAAATTTATTGAAAAATATTTCTCTCGTTTTTTTTTTTCAAATGAGCCATCTTCACGGAACGTTTCAGTGTTTCTTTACAGTGATGAGGAAAAGTTGATTTCCCCATCACTTACCGTTATTTATGCGTCATCATTATTAGCTACTTACATATTTTACCCTGCGGGTTCGAATCCGTTATGGGAAGTTTTATTTCGCTGTGCAATAATTTCCGAGAGCCCTGGAAGTTATAATAGGATGGCAAATAGCAGATAAATGTAGACCTCCCCCCTCCCCCGGATACGTTTTCCGTCTAAATTATCCTAAAGTTAAAAAAGTCAAGTGTTACTACGAACAATTTTGAATAACTTTTCTAACACTAATCCCAAGCACACATTAACTATTAATAGATGGGAGGTTTATATCTTAAATTTGACACACTACTTACTTGGTATCGTTGAAAAATATTTATCTGTTAATAACTAATTAACTTATTAATGATCTTGTAATATTTTTCATGTGGTCGTTGTTTTTATTAGCGTCTTTATAGCATCACACCTACACCATGGAACTACCAGGGTTTTTTCCCCTCCATATCCTCTTTTTATTAAAAATTATGGAAATCAGTACAGATTCTTCATAAATGAATATATTTACAATAGGTTGTTATATGTCCAGGTTGTGAGAGTCCACTGGTGGCTGGGCCTAGAGTCTTTCATATCAAAATATCATATCTATAAAACTATCACAGGTTGAGTTAATGTTGCGCGAGCGGCGATTTTAACGACTTTTCTATAATCACACTTTTAAAAGAGTAAAAAAAAATTGCAAATTTTTAGTTGTAAATGGATAAGTCTTCCTAATTTCAAATGGGACCTCCATATAAAATTTCAATCAGCTCGAACAGAAAAGAAAAATAAGTAATACTTACTTAAGTACAGGGTGTTTCAGTGATCTATTTACAGTTTGAAAAAGGAAAGTGTTGTGAGGAAGGGTCGTAGAAAAGTGGGGATGGTCTCGTTGTGTTCCTCTAACCCTGCCATTCAGTTGACATCATGGATCCGTGGAGTGGCGAGCAACGTGTGTTTGCAGTGGAGGCGTTTCTGAAGAACGGTAATTCTGCGACGGTGGCTCAAAGACGGTTCCGTACGCACTTCAATATCGGGCGTCACGGTTGTGCTTAGCAAAGTGAAATGGGTCGGTATATTCAGTGCAAGCCGACCTCAAGTGAAAAGAGCAGTAGGGGCTCAACGAACTGTTCGTACACCACAATCTGTTGGCGTGATTGGGCCTTATTTTTTTAAGGACGAGAGAGGTGCAGCAGAACATTTCTTGTTCCTGAGCTACAGAGAAGACGCATAACGAGGCACAGGATGTGGTACAAACAAGATGGGGCGACTGCCCACACATCAAGAGCGTCAATGGCCGAACTGTGCCGCCTTATTCCCGTACATGCCATTTCTTTGTGATTAGATGTTGCCTGGCCCCCTCGTTCACCAGACCTGGCACCATGTGATTATTTTCTTTGGGGACACATCAAAGCAAAGGTTTATATCAAGAAGCCGAGAGCTACAGCAAAACTGAAGGAACCGATTCGACAAGAGATAGCATGACAAATGGTTCAGCAGGTGATGAACTTTCGTGAGAGGCTCGAAGATTGCGTGCGCCGAAATGGGCATCATTTGGAGGACATTATTTTTCAAACCTGAATTTCGATTCTTGATTACTTAATAGCAAATCCTAATAAACATGTCCTATGAATAAAATTTTGAAAAATATTCTTCTGTGCATTTTTTATAAAGTGATGAAACTGTAAATATATCACTGAAACACCCTGTACATATTTGTTAGTTATTGTTACTGGCTCATTACTTACTTGTTACTGATTCTTACTTCTTTGAAAAAAAGCCAACGTCAATAGTGTAATTCCATTCAAAATTAACGGTAGACTCTCACTACCTTCCCGAATTCACCCGCCTCCCACACCCCATATCCTTCTCATACTTCCTTCAAATGGGACTCCCCTTAGTGAAAGGCAACCATCAATCCAAAATAATTTTCCTTTTATTTTTCTCACATCCTATTTTTATAGTTTTGAGAGCTATGGAAAAAAAAAAAAGTAATACCATTCGAAAAATGTTTATCCTATTTCAGACTCTATCCCACGGAAGGATCATTCTAGTGTTAATTGATTAAAATGTGGAATATGCGATGTATATACGTATGGGCGACCTACAAAAAGCTCAAAATCCGATGTCAGGAGCACATGAAACGGGCAATAGTCTGTTCAGCATACAACTAAAAATTTCTTTTAAAGGATAACAAATAAACCTCTAACGAATCATCTAGAAAATTTTGAGATCAAACTTTAAGTGATGGACTCCATTACTTGGGTCAAAACAGTTTCAATGTATGACAACCCCTAAAATTTGATCACAATACTACCCTCACAAAGCCTTAAGGACGAAAAGTTTGCTATGGTGGCCGTTAAAAAAATAAATGTTATTCTGTGCTCAAAAGACTTTTTTATATACATACATATTTCAGTTAAATTGCATATTTAATCCATCTATGTTTTTATTTCACTTTGAAAGTTTAATTTATAAAGTTATAATAAATGTAAAAGAGGCGTTCATAAGTTTAAAAAAATTTAAAGTATACCAGTTTTACATTATGTATAACTTATTCGCTAAATTATTAAAATTGCACTTTAAACGAGTACTATCGAGTTTATTTTTCTCTATAAAACTAATCTTATTTATCCTATTTTATTTAAGATTTGGTCAAATATAAGTTCATTTAAACACGCATGATACGCATATTTTTATTGCAATATAGCTACTATCCAAAGAATCCAAAGCAACTAGTTCAAATTTAGTCATGAATTATGAATAAAAGCGTTTGGTTTTGTGATAGATCAGCTTAATTGCCCTTCAGTCATGAAATGATTTCATTCTTGTCTAGCTGCATTTTGTTTCATATTATTTCTGTTTATAACAAATGGAGTCATTAATCTTGCTGCCGGTGACATTTTCCTGTTTATCTTTGCACATGACATAACAGAACACTCATGATGCTCGTTTTCTTTCCCTCAGTCCGATATTGTAGTTAAGGTAAAACGGTTTCATGAGCCCCTCCCCCCCCCCCCCCGGATTTACTAATCTCGAGAACTCCGTAAATAAGAGCATATCGTTGGCTCTCTTATGGAATGATTGCCAGGCACGAAGGAAAAAGGCTCTACTTTCAAAGAGGTAAGTTTGTACGCCTCCTGTTATTTAGTTATTTATATCCTACGAAAGCAGAACGTAAAAATGATAAATCTGAAATGTTATAGATATTTTTAATGGCGCCATGAAATATGCTGAATTTGAAAGGTAAAATGCTATAAGGGGAAGCATAAAAACAATTTAACGTGAAAGAAATCGGGCCCTTTTCGCAAAATTTAAACTTTGTCAGCGACTAAGATGGTTTTCAAATAACAAAGAATTCTTATCAACAATATCTATATAATATTCTTTATTGTGCTAAAATTACAATCTGCCTTATTAGGCAATAAGTAATTGAGATAAATGTTCTCATTCATACCATACTTACAATTTATCATTCACTCGCTCATTTATACAATATTTACAAACAGCCCAAGGGCCTAAAATTTGTTCGTGTTTTTTTTTTTTTCACTAAAATACAATAACTAAGTAAAGGACGTGAAAAGTGAAAGAGCACCAACGAACGAACGTGAAAGAACGTATGGTGGTCTAGTTGCGGGTATGTGAGGTACTTAAATACTTTAATAATTTAAATAATTTTTTTTCGTTCAAAGTAGCTGCATTTCATTTATCGAGCCACCTTGATTACTGAAAATTGTCTTTTAAACATACACAAAAATTTTGAATAGCTAAAATATAATAGACCAAAAGAACATTAAAATCGTCTCGAACGACATTTATTACAAGATTGTTGGCATTTAGATTTACTCTTTTAATTTATTTTTGTGTTACCATTTTAAATGAGTCTTAACCATGGGGGGAAAATAATAATACTGCCTAATGAGAAAGCTAATAGTTCGTAGATACGGATTGCCTTTCATTTTTCAAACACTCTGGTTTTATTTAAACCAGAACATAAACTATATCTCTATGTGTATGTATAGTATAACATATTATCTTCATAATTAAAAATCGATTAGATTTTTATAAGTCTTATTGTAGAACAGAAATGCAGATAGGCCAAAGATTGTTCGATAGTAATGCCTCTCAAAGCGAGCACAGCCATATCACACCATGGCCCCATTTCTCGTTAGATGTGTAAATATGCAATGGTCCATCGCCCAAATTTGACGCAGTGACAGTTAGAAACAAATTGACCGCATACATCAAATAGAAAGCAGAACCACAGACACACACACTGCCATTGTGTGCACGTCGAAACGAACCCCCCGCGGGTAAATAATTCCCAAACGTGGCTCTGACGCCTGTTTATAGCCTGCTGCCCTTAGCAGTTTGCATGCTGCACGTTAATGAACTTTCCTGATCAATGGTACAAATAGAGCTAAGGTGTATCTGCTGGATGCAGTCCGCTATGCGCTATTTCACATGTCCAACAATCACTACACCAGCATCTGTTTTAAGGTAGTTTCCGATCCCGAAATGAGAGGCTCTACTTTCAAACATGTTGAAGTATTTAAGCTTTGTATTCTACGATGGTGGTAGAAAAATTGATTTATTATCCAAAGAAAAAAGTTGGTGTAGGAAATTTAATTATTATTCGTATGGTCTCCGGTAAAATATTTCTTAAATACGTATAAATATAAAAATGTGATGCATCTATCGATACATATACATTACCCCCACAAAAAAAAGTGGCGCATTTAGACAAATTGAAACATTTGCTTCCTAATAGAATTATTTGGGCTTTCAGGCAATCTGGTCAACAATCTCTCTGATGCTGGTCCCTGTGGGTTTAAATTCACTTTAACTAGTCTTCTAACAGTTTCGGCACAAATCGCTACTCCCCGGGTTGTACGAAGAAGTTAGCCTCGGAAGCAGTTGAAAACCGATCCCAAAGCATGTGTAGTACAATAAACCGCTCATCTCTTGGTACTGTCAATTGCGGCCGTCTTGATCCGGGTCTGCAATTGCACGAACCTGTCTCACGGTAACGTGTAATTGCTCTCCAAATAGTAGTTTCAGGTAAACCCAATGCACAGGGTGCACATCTTTGGCTTCGACCGTCTTCCACTAAAAGACCAAGACGGGCTACTTGCTTGACCGTCAAAACCATTTTTAAATTGAAATTTAATAAACTTTTTGCTAATTTTTTAGGGATCGGTTACATAAGAAATCAAAATATAAATTACTGTATAATTTTTTTTTAATATTAATTGGCGTTTTCTTCATGTTTATAACCGCTTATCACTGAAAACGTTAAATATTAATTAAAAATGATTGAAAGCCAAAATAATTCTATTAGGAAGGAAATATTTGGATTTTTCAATGTGCACCACTTTTTTTGTGGGGTAGTAGATTCGCCTAAGGATCTATAATTATATAGAATTATCTGTAAATTTGAAGGGGCTATGGGGAGAAAAAAAAAAAAAAAAAAAAAAAGTCCATCATTTACTCAAACTACTTGATTTGGTTAATCCACCAAACTCAGAGCCTACTTTCATTAGCGTAAAGTTATAATAAAATAAAATTGATTAATATTGATCTACTTTATTTTACCCCAAAATAATTCTTTTCCAAAAGTAAATTTATTGTTGATCAATGGAAGGAGAATTTAGACATTGAAATTGAATAATGGTACAGCATAATTTAATTTACGTCATAAGTGACGCGTTTACATGATTGAAAATTAAATGAATTGAGATGAAATGGTGGATATGATTACATTAGACATATCGTAAATATTAATATAAGTTGTCTCTTAGTGAGTTCTACACTTGAAGCAAGCCAGCCAGCCTATCTCGTCAGTTTCCTCAAGGCTCTAATCTCTTTTCAATTCTGAGTCCGTTCCGTCTTCTTCTTCGTTCGAAACTCCCTCAGTGCCTTCTCTCCGAGGATTCTGCCTTGACCTGTTTTTGTCCCCGTATAAAAAGTATGTTTATGACCATCTAATGTCATAAACTAAAAGTACCTTTTCGTAAATGTTTTCGCCCCCATCCTACCAGAGGCGTTCTATGATCTGAACTCTTTGGTCTCGAAAAGGGTATCATCCCCATCTGACGTGTCCTGCCGAACTTAAAAGCTATGCGTTTTTACAGGATCGCAAGTCGCTGATCTCAATTCTACATTGCTATAAATTATGTATTGTGCGGCGAATTACAATATGCAAAGTACTATTACAACTTTTGGAATAAAAATTGTGTTAATTGCTCAATTATTTAGGAAAACAAATGACAATCGATGTATGCAAATAGTAATATTTTACTCTTCTGTCGTTAGAGTGCTGGTTGAGGGGTGGGTTGGGTTTAAAGGCGTGTCTACTAGTATTTGTCTGTCGTTATTCTTAAGAAATATTGTGAGTAGATTAGCCTTTATATTTTTGATTCTACTCTTATTTGTTTGTTTGATTGAGTCCATCCCCCCATCATTTTTTCGTTTGAATATACCAGTTGGCATATTTGTATTTATCCTCTTTATATAGAAGGTTGGCCCAATTGGTGATGTTTTTATTTTATTAATTGTTAACAAATATAAAGAATAAATAACATTAAGTTAAAGTCATGATTCATCTTCCAGACTGTTTTGATCTGCTGCAGGAAACATGTTTCGCGTGCCCTGGTAGCGTGAAAAAGAGGCCGCTATTTCGTGAGATGCATGTTCATAACATTTTAACTGCGTTTTCATGGACATAAACACACCTTAGTGTTTTCACAAACAACTCTTTGTAAACAAACAATAATTTTTCTCAAGTAATAAATTGGGAATACACACATTTATCTTTCCATATATCCTACCGGCAGCAGACATACAGTCCTGTTTAAGTAATTGAAATAAAATTCATTGTTCGTCCAGGGATTTAACCAAGATACGCACTGTACGCGAGCTAGTTTGAGGAGTAATTTTGTAATTTGAAATTATAACCACACAACAATAAAAAAAAAGGTAGACAATGTAAAAATGTATTCGCTTACCTTAATACCTGCGGATTTAGTGTAATTCCCATGTAGAAATCATTGGATAGAACATTTAGGGAGTAGGAAGTGATTATTAAAGAAGGGTAAGAAGCTTCTGATATCAATTTAAAATAAACACTATTGTCTAACTTGTATTGAGAGAGCACTATGTTGTCTGGACAACAGCCTGGTTCATTCTGAGCGTTCTCTGGTATGGTAAACTAGAGTATAGTCCCAAAAAAAAAAATTATACCTACCATCCTCAGGTGTCTCAAACCTACCTCCTGGCAATAAGCGCTGTTTTCCCAAGGTCACTCAAACTGATTCTACTAGATATATTTAGTTTGATTCTAAACTCTCATTACTATATGTATGACTGTGGCCTAACCATATACAATGTACTCGTATATCTGCTATGTATGTAAGCCATCCATAACACATCTATCACAGCTCTATGTTTATCCTAACAATAATATTAGGCTATCACGATATAGACTCGTTTGTAAATTCTATCAAAGATTGGTGAAGAGTGTGGCGCTACCCGAGGTGCTTGAGGTACCTACCGAGGATGTCTTCATACCCCAAAGACAAGTCCTTTGATCTTGAACCGCCTGATGAACCCAGTGCCAATACCCTTCCCCCCATCAATGCTTACCAGTGGTTATTAAAACTTGAAAAAAATAAACAAACCGTAGCGTAATAGCCGGGGTTGTTGAACGTGGGTTTTATGAATATTTCAAATTTCAAACCGATTTGAACATCGAAACTAAAGAAAAGACGATTGCTTTTATCTCTTCGCAAATTATTATTTAGAGTATCCAACATCTGGAATCCATGTACCCAGAGAATATCCAAGAATACAAGTCCAATGTTATCTTATAATATTCTATAATAATATAGAATTTGTTGTTGGGTTTTTTTTTCGATGATCTCAATAACATTTACCTAGATAACGATGGATTTAGATAGCGGTAAGATAATACAGTTGATAGCTACCGCGAGTGATCACCTGATTGTTCATAGTCAGATTACAAAATCCAAGCTTGATAAAATTATGAAACCTATTCTAGAAAGATAAGTTAATAAGGCGTGCAATATCTCGGTGTGTTATTGTTCTAAATACCATTAAAATATTAATATTTGGGAAATGGCCATTAAGATCATCCAGAATTATTTGCGAACTTACGTATTCCAATTTTGGACTGAAAGGCTGAATGACCCATCTTCTATTTATGTAAATGAAATAAATTCGAACCAAGAACCTTTAAATAATTGAGCAGTTACATTAACCACTACACCAAAGGAAGTCCCATCATCATCATTCGCTTTTAAATTTAATTTAAAATTGGACGACTCATACATCCCTTTTGACAATAGACGCATCGCATATTGCGCGGTTAGCTGCCTCTGCTAGTAACAGATTAGACACGAAAGAGTCGTGATTCCATTAGTTGGGCGTAGTAGGATCATCGGCAAGTTATTGTAAGTTTGTTAACGGGAAAGACGCCCTCTCCCCCTTAGTGCTTAACTGGCTCAGTAACCAGCTCCATCCTATCTCAATCCATGGCATCTTATCTACTCACCCCTTCCGTTCTGTCGGTTTATAATATTACCCGCACATAAACGCCGTATCTCTGTTATAATGGATTCTGCGCTACCAACCATTCACTATCGGTACGGCTGGTACAATGGTACTATCTGAGAAGCTCCCGAAATGGTGACCTTATCATACGATGAACCACTCGACGCACCCAAAGAAAAAACACCCCATATTGCAGTGGTCGCCAATAATTTTTCCTGGAGGTCCTTTTTAAAACAGTTTCATTTCTTTCTCGCTCCAAATACTTAAGCCTCCCCACCCCAATTCCCTGCACCAAATCCTCCACCACGCTATCAACTACTCCATATGCTTTGCTTATTTCATGTTTTCTTTGAAATCACTTGTCTCACTTGCAAAACACAATGGATACCAGTAAAATAATGCCAAATCAATAGGTTTTAGAATATAACAAATACAATAAAGAGAACATATGAATTCGAAAATATTGCTCACTAAAGTTCATTGTGGATAATGTCCAATAGGAAAAATAGCACGTTTGGCTGACCTGGCTGAAATTTGGGGTCAATTTGATACAATTGACTCTCATCAAGTTTTTAAGGTCGGCATCTGTACCAATTCTTAATGAAGTTCATTTTTGAGAATGTTGATAGAGGTATTTGGAACTTGAGCTTATATAAAAGAACATCTTGAAAATTGATCTCTTTTATTTGAAAGGGCAGCTTTGTTGCTCTTTAAAACATTTGCCGGTCTACTAGTGTGAAAAACTGTTTTTGACCAGATGCATTACATAATAGAATGCATCGAATAGTGTCAAACGTATAGTTTTTATTATGAAATTGAGCACCTAGAATGCACTATTTGACAATATCTGCATCACTATATGGCTAAGTATATTTGGCTGGAGTCGAAGAAATATTTAAAGAAGCCTGTGAACATTTTTCTTGTTTACTTATACAGATCTGTTCATGATTTGTAATTCGAACATAAAGTATTTTTTGTTACTTTAACTTTTCCGAAGATTACTTCCTTCGGGGGAGAACTTTCCCGAATCGGGTCGCGTTCACGGTTTCCTCCTCTGTGTTATGCGTTGTCCGCTGCACTATTATTTTGTGTTATTCACAATTTTGTCATGGTCCGTACAAATCTGACCTGCAATTTGCCATTTGGTGACCAATGCTGTATAGAGACCAGACAAGAAACGGAGAGTAGCATAAACGCGCACGTGATACTTTAACTCCTAACAGAAAATTGTCCTTATTCAGTCTTCGAATCGTCGTTCCAGCACACACATGCAGTGTTCAACATCCCTCTACAATGATAGCTGAAAATCTGAGAAGCCAAGATTATGGTAAGCCGCGAATGTGAACTTCGAGACCTTAAATAAATTGTGTTATTATTGTTGATATATGATTTTTTCTAAAAATCTATAATGGCCTATTATGGTATTAATGTATTTTGATATTTCCATCGATTGAATTAGGGCTTAAGAAAAAGCAAAAATATCGAACGATAATGACAATGAACAATGTAATTTGGTAAAATATTTGAAAAAAATAACAGTAGTTTATTTTAATAAACTAATATTTATATTGCATTGCAGTCATACGATCTTAAGACAGTCTCACGGGCCCAAGAATATTTAAAACAGTGTAAAGATGTTGGGCAGGATTCGCTGATTCCGAAAAAATTTCCATAATTTAAAATTTTCGGTTTATTGGTAGAAGAAGAAAATCAATAAAAAGAACGTACGAATTCGAAAATACTGCTCACTAAAGTATTTACATTGTGGCTAATGTCCAATACGAAAAATAGCACGTTTTATTTTGAACAACCTGGCTGAAATTTGGGTAACATTTTTTTTTACCCAGATATTTTTTGTTTGTTATTTAAATAAGATAACGCTTATTAAGACAGCTTAGTGGCACTTAGGTTAATAGCAGGACATCCGCTTTTGCTTTAATTCCAACCAGGTATCTTGTTCAATTGACCATGTTGTACTTCCTTAGCACACCTTCTTGACATTCTTAAAATTTCCTAACATGCATCCAAAGGCCATATACTTAAACTGCATCATTAAGACTTCCCTCCTGGAATATTGCTTTGGTTCAGATTTTTATGTATCTACCTACCATATACCTATCTGAACCAAAGCAATATTCCAGGAGGGAGGTCTTAATGATGCAATTTAAGTATATGGCCTTTGGATGCATGTTAGGAAATGTTAAGAATGTCGATAGGCTCGAAGGACTGAGGGTTGGGTAATGGGTGTAAGCCTTAGGATGGTTTAAATTAAATATAACTTACAATTTTAATTTTTTATTTGCAAAGAGAAAATATATTAATTAAGTTCAGTTGCCCATTTGGGGCAATAGGAGGTCCCCCAGGGCTAATTAACAGTCTGTTCGACAAGGTCTCTTCTGAGTTATTTTAAAATAAGTAATTTATCTATATTAACTTTATTCTATAAAGATTGAAGAAGCTAGTTCCACAAGCCTTGTTCTGTAAGGATTTATCTCTGTTTACATTTTATTTTGACTGTTGCAGAACCGAGACTTGTTGAAGACATTTATGATCCCCGCTAAGACCCTTGTCTCTTTTATGCTCACCCTTGAGGAGCACTATGTCAAGGACAACCCCTTCCACAACAGTACCCATGCAGCTGATGTTACCCAGTCCACCCATGTCCTTCTCAATACTGCAGCGCTTGAGGTAACATATCATCTGTCATCTGTTCAATGTATACTACTATGCATGCTTGCTATGTACTTATGTACCTAATGGGTTTCCACTTCTCAATTGCAGAGTGTGTTCACACCCTTGGAAATAATGGCCGCTTTGTTTGCTGCTACAATCCACGATGTCGACCACCCAGGTCTCACCAATCAGTTCCTCGTTAATTCAAGTATGGCCTTATTCATAATTTAAATAGTAATTGTATATATTATTATTCTTTAGCTTTTAGTCCGGTATGTACTCATACCATCATCAACACTACAACCATGCATGGCTACTATGGTGATAAAGGTTCGATTCTCTCTTCCCTTAAGGATTCTACTTAAGCGGATATGGTAATTAAAACCAAATCTTGTGTTTTCTATTATTGCTTTTGAAAATTATTTTCTTGCAGGCACAAAGTGAGGAGTAAAATGAAAACAAATTTAAAATTAATTAATATCATAATGAAAAATAGAATGACCAAGAAAGTGCCCTAAACCCAGAATCTGGATTCAGCAGCCCAGCCAAACCAGCACATCTAATGGCTTTCAGACAATCATTCATACAATGGTAGCAAGACCTGGAATTAAGTCCATCAGACAACAATGCCAACTAAGTAGAAAAAAAAAAAGCTAACAAACCTCAAAGGTTAATATACCAAACTTAACTACACTGAACCCATTGAACGACCAACTGAAAACACTAACTATATAGATGAATTAAGTTCACTAATCAGAGAACAAAATAAACCATTTTCTATATGAATTTAAGAGCACCTTGACTTCTAATCTAAATAATTTTCTCCCTGGCACATCTTCAACATAAGCTATTGACTAACTATGAACTATTCTATTACAATGCTATAAAACACAAATTGGCTGATTCCACATTGAGATGAACTAGATTTTACTTTAAATACTGAAAAAATTTACATCCCATTAATTACAGAAGCCCAGCTAACCCCTACAAAATACTTTAAATATAACTGTACTACATACAGAAAAGACCACCTAGACAGAACTGTTCACCTGGGTCCATTAGTGTCTTGAGTTTCCCATTTCTCTCTCTTCAGTGATTTCTGCCCAATGAACCATTTTATCAGGAAAAAATGGCCAAAGGTGGTTATTGCAGGTGGTCAAAAAAAAAAAAAGAAATGAGAAAGGAAAAGCACTCTAGAACATCGGGAGTCTCAGATTTACAAATAAAAATTCATTTTTTATATCTGGATTCTAACCTAAAATCTTCATAGCCTAACCTGACTAGAATGTTATATTACCCTTACTGAGAGTACTAAAACAAACCAACTAGTACATATTTATAGTTATAGCCTATTTCAGCCTTGGTACTCATCTTTTTTGGGGTCTGATTCATGATCTAATGAATAACTAGAGATAACATAAGTAGTGAAGGACTAAGGAAACAATTTCTAAATTCCTAACTACCAAAGAAGAGGGTAGTATGTTGTTCAAAGACTTCAGCCAAAGATATATGTGAGGAAGACTATGGCTTTGTTTAAGAGTTGGCCGAGGATTTGTCGAGTCGTGAAGTCATGCTCTTTTTAAATAGTTCAGTAGGTGTTTGACCTCAGAGAAGTGAGCTGTTTTAGGTGAAACGAAAAGAGAAATTGGCGAAGAAATAAATCCTTCAATAACACATGTACAGATTTTCAGGGTTGGGATGAAGTTTAAAGGTGTTGGAGAGATGATGTTCAAATTCATCGGATTTTTATCTGTCTGATGCAGCCTCTCAGAGAGGATGGCATATGTTTTCATATTAAGGATTTGTGTGGTAGCAGACCAGAGAGATATATAAGCAGTAGACAGAGAGGATAAATAGGAATTTAAGGATTTAGATCAATATGTAGTCCGCTTACAGAATAAGGCGGAGAGGATAAGGTGGTCATAGGGTCATCACTCTTTGTCATATGCATCAGGATTAATGTTTGGATTGGATTAATTCCAGGGTATGTGTGTGGGCAGGGGGTTGCTAGTATTGATATTAGGATTGGGATAGAATCTTGAAGCCTACCAGAACCAGAATGGAGGTGATAAAGTTGTGTACAGCATCGTCCAAGTCTTGTGATGTATATGTATCTAATATTAAATCTTATCAATATCATAACCAATAATTTATACTTTCTGTTCCACTTTTAGGCTCAGAGCTAGCACTTATGTACAATGATGAATCGGTGCTTGAAAATCATCACCTGGCCGTGGCATTCAAACTCCTACAGAACGAGGGGTGTGACATCTTCCTCAACTTGAGCAAGAAGCAGCGACAAACACTCAGGAAGATGACTATAGACATGGTTAGTTTATTTAATTTTTTCTTTGTTCATTAAGGTAAAAGGTAATATATAATGTGAAGATAATTTTTTTTTAATATTTATTCTAGGTACTTTCTACAGACATGTCTAAGCACATGAGCTTGTTAGCAGATCTCAAAACAATGGTGGAAACAAAGAAGGTGGCAGGTAGTGGGGTGCTATTGTTAGATAACTACACAGATAGGATACAGGTATATCATCCTTTGTTTTAACATATCAAAGTATGTTGTTTTTAATGCCATGAAACGAGTAACTGGGAAAAAAATAGTTGACTGGAATGAAATGATTATGCTTCTCACCCAAGAGAAGTGCATGGATTTTATTTAATAATGGGCTCAAGAATAAATTAAGCATTAGACATATATTTTTTTTGTTTTTCATTATCATGTATTAAATTCAATATTACTTTCTAGATACACTTTAATTCACCATTAACCAGTTTAGTGATGGGGACACATGCCATAGTTAATGTTAAATCCCAATTAATCTAATTTGTAAAGTAAAGAATATACCAACCATTGTTTTTTAATAAAATTAATTAGAGTTAAATAAGAAACAAATAAAAGTTTCGTCCTCTCAAAATAATATTTTTTCCTAAAATTGTAACTTGTAAATAGTAAAATTATTAAGATACTAATCAGTTGCATAAAGATTTTTTTTTTCTGAACTATTTTTTATTTATATTATAAATGACTAGTGAATCCTGTGGATGGTTAACTCAAATGCACCTTCACTCCTTGTATGTTTTGTATTCATATATATTTTTATTTATATCTTAATAAGACATGGTAATCCACAACTTGGTTCATCCGCTTAAATGTATGTTCTTCAGGACATATGTAAAATAAATGGAAATAAGCAATACACGTAGACTTAATGTTGTTTACAAACAAATAAACCTTTGATTGTTCTTATTTTTTATTATAGGTATTAGAAAATCTGGTGCATTGCGCTGACTTATCAAACCCAACAAAACCACTTGCACTCTACAGGCGCTGGGTTGAGCTTCTGATGGAAGAATTTTTCCAACAAGGTGACAAGGAGAGGGAAGGCAATTTGGATATCAGTCCGATGTGTGACAGGCATTCGGCCACTATCGAGAAGTCACAGGTAACTTTACAATTTATGAGATAATGCAGTGTGTTTTTACAATACTTAAATGTGTGTATTATAATATTTTTTACATCAATTCAAAGAAATAATAATTATTTTTGGCAATATTCATAAATTTGACATTTGTTGAAATAAACTTGTATTTTTTTTTAAATATTAACTGCAAACATGTAATATTCCTGAACAATAAAAACCAATGCATTATAATTTCCCCAAACTAATACAAATTAGGGTTTTAGTGTCAATCAATTTGATCCAACACTAAAACATTGCATTTACTTATAAATATCAAACAACAAAAAAGTACTCTAAAGTAATGATTCTGATGGTTTCTTTTTAAAATTATGACTTATTTATCTCAAATAAAAGTAAAATCAGTAGCTATTTGAATAAAACATAAACAAATCCTGTTTAATGAGAAGTTTGTGTTGTTTAGCAAACAAAATAAAAGTTGCAAGGATAAACAATCCCTGATCAACATCTTGCTATTTAAGTTGGTGATCTCTAGTTGTGTATCCATAACTCTACATCCTGGGATGAATTATTGTTATTATCACTAATTCGCCACCAACCTACTCTTTCCCCAATATTGGACTGCGTGTATCGCTCTCCTTATCTTGTCCATATTCTCACACAAACATCTGAAGCATAGACGCTTCACCTCGACTTGTCTGACTGTATGCATACTTATATCCACCCCTGAGAGGTTTCAACAGATGTCTGAAGCAATCGTCTGCTAGACCTATTGCTATATGAACGTCATCTTTTATTTTAAGGCTTGTATCATTAATCCTAGATCAAATTTCAGCAGAGGACTACTGAAACATAATCCTTAGGAACCTTGCTTCATTGTACATTATTGCTTCAAACCCAACAATATTTCTTTAACCAAAAGATTTTTTTTTAAATATATAGTGTGCCAGTTTTTATGGAATCGGGTAGAGTAAAATTAAAGATAGAGTTCTATGATTACAAAATAGCAATGCTATTGCTTTTTTGCAATTCATTATTAGACTGGGGTGAAGTTAAGACATCTTTCAATTCGGTGAGTGACAGAACTTCCATAAATAGAGTTAATGAAGGTCAACTTAAATGCAAAACCCCCTTTTGGGATACCTCAGAGAAATTAAAAATCATATGGAAATGGACTCATTAACACAAAACTGGTGACAACCATACTCTCCTGAATGACTTTAGAGTTACAGTTCTGTCATGGCCTGCTTGAAAACTTGACTTCAATCCGATTGAAAGTTTAAGAGATAGGATGAGGGAGAAGGGAACATTGTGTACATGTACAACTCATAACAATACGTCTTGGGTAAATGGAATAGGCTAAATGCTTGGTTTTGACCTTGCCATGCATGAGTAGGAAGGGCAGTCATTAGCAGTAGGGGGAGGTTATATACTCTACTATTTTTTAATATTGAATGAGACATTTTCAATAAAAATGCTTATTAGGTGTAGAAAATGATATATTATTTTATAAGAATTTCACTATTTTTTCATTTAACATTTTTATTGTCATTTATCTAATTTTAGATTGTTTTTTTTTTTTCTGTGTGTAAAATCTTAAATATTTTAGTTATACATATCTATTCTTGACCTTTAAAAAATCAGTTTACTGCATTGCTTAATTATTTGATTTCTAGGTTGGTTTCATAGACTATATTGTACATCCCCTATGGGAAACATGGGCAGATTTGGTGCACCCCGATGCCCAAGACATCCTCGACATGCTAGAGCAAAATAGAGATTGGTACCAAAGTAAGTAATTTTAAATTTAACACTATTCTCTTTTTAAAAATTAATTTTGATGATAATATTTATCTATTACTTGAAGGTATGATTCCCCCAAGCCCTCCTCCCGCTGACTCACAGGAAAGTGATGACGAGAAAGATAGACCTCATGAAGATATTAGGTACTAATCTATTACTAATTCATTTATTTTGGATAAAGTAATGAAATCATTAGTGTTAAAAGCTAATGATTATAAGTTTGTTCTACTGATACAAAAATCATTCAAATTATTATCACTTTTACAATTGTCTTTTATTGTTTTGTCGAGGATTCTCCTTGTTTCAGATGCATTGGCTATGTAATGTAAATGTAAATGTAAAGTAATGTTTGTTTGTTAAGAGCTGTCCAACTCTCTGCTACAGTGGGGTACACAGGGTAACAGGAAGACTGTCTTGAACATTCTTATCTTTGCCTACCTAATAAATGCCTAAGTTTGTTGCACTTTTGTGATATAATACACCATTAAAGTTTCGTAGCCAGTGAAAGGCTCTTGCTAAAGATTGCACCCAGGTACTTATTGATTATCTGTGATCTCCAACAGCTCAACAGACTGTAGGTTAAATGCAAATCTACTTATTCCTTCTCTTATCCAAATATTTAGATCCAAACAGTATAGTGTAAACTATAAACAATTGAATGAAAATACAAATCCATATGTATTTGTAAATTAGGCATACATAAAAATCAAACTCAGTTTTGCGCATATGCTATTATCAACAAACACCTCTCTTCCTTTAAACACTGTATACTACCGTTTATAAGCCATACTTCAGCTATAAAATTGTCTCAGCAGGCAACTTACGTGAGCTGGCCTCGAGGGAGCCCTCAAGAAGTGAGTGAATCACTTGTTATATTTGTATAGGAGTGTAATAAGTAATATCGGACCAAGAAGTCGGCCATATTGGACGGCCCTGCCACTTGCCTCTGCCGGATCAGAGATAACATCAAGCAATAGACATAGACGGATCTGGTAGACGAGAGCCAATGCTGGCGACTCACCCCTGGAAGTTGTGAGTTGGAATTCCAGTGGCACAACTTATTTTTTATTAACAATAAAATTAATTTAAATATTAATAAATATCGTAATATGATAAAATGCGATTTTATCAGCAGTTGATGTCACAAAATAAAAAAAAAAGATCAAGGTCTCTAGGGCCAACTCCGACACCATAGCCTAGAAAGCGAAAATCAAGCCAACTACAAGGGCTGCGAGGCTTACAGAACGCTTAAGTCCAGGACTGAACAATGTCATCGACCAGAAGAGAAAAAAATAGCAACAAGAAGCGGCCCAGCCAGAAATTTGAGGCCTTCTGTCACTTTTGCCGATACCGTTCGCACAGAGAGCAGTCACAGGCACCGCCCACTCCCTGTCCGCAAGATCATCTTCCCCACAGCATTCCGTTCATCCCGTCAACCCACAAACTCAATCCCATCCTCAACCACACATCTCGCATATTCCTCCACCTTCAAGTTCTTCAGATCTCACCCAGCCTTTTAAAATCATTCCTTACAGAGTTCAGAACCCTAATTACCCCTCTCATTTCCCTTCTTCTTACAAATCTTGTCTCCTACCTTATCCCCGCTAAACAAAATCCATAAGTGGATCCTTCAGACTCCTTATCCATTCTCCTTTGGAATGTGAATGGTGTTTGCACCCATACTAATGAACTGACAGCACTACTCCACGACAAGAACATCAAGTACCTCTCATTACTGAAACAAGACTTACGAGTAAACGACCATTTACCGTTCGACAGTACCAGACTTATTGAACTGATCACCCAGATGGAAAAGCTCATGCAGGTACCGCTGTCATTGTTTATAATTCCATTTCCCATCACATAGTTCCTTTGGTCGCACATGATTTCCTTCAGTCCACTGCAGTGTCAATCAGCACCTTCCCTTTCCCCCTTACTCTAGCATCAGTGTACTGCCCTCCCAATAAATCCATTTCTGATTCCCAATTCATCTCCTTTCTAGACTCCATCGGACATTGTTTCCTTGTGGGTGGGGACTTAACACTGGGGGTCAAGATCCATGAATACACGATGACGTTCATAGCTGTCTGCGCTCACACGGAAACATTGCTCCACAATCTCTCCTGACACAGCCACCTATTGGCCATCAGATCCCAACCGAAATCCAGATCTCCTTGTACAATAGTTAAGGAACACTAAACTATTCACTCACGTGCCTCGACGACATCTCCTCTGATCATAGCCCTTTAATATTAACATTTCCCTAAGACCAATTTACAAACTGCCTCCTCCTTCATTTATTAGGGGCCCAGTCGATTGGGACCACTTCCGCCAGCTTCTTACAGGTTCTGTAGACTGTAAAGTCTCAAAGTGTCCCTGGAAACATCCCTAGACGATGCAGTGCATTCTTTCACTACTCTGGTCCGGAGGTCGGCTTGGGATGCATCGTCGCCCCACAGTCATCCAAAAACTCACAATCAAAATCGTTTACCTCAGCATCTCAAAGACCTAATCCAATCCAAACGCCACTCCAGAAAAGTGTGGCAAAGATCCCGACATCCTGATCGTACAATCAGTACTGCAGATTGGTAAAGCAGCAATTGGCGTCCTTCTGTTCCGATTCTTTCAATTCCCACCTCTCCTCTCTGTCTACCAGGGATAACTCCCTGTGGAATGTAACTAAAAAATCCTAAAGTATCATCCTGTTTCACACCCACTCCATCATGATGATGGGTTCTGGGCGGCTTCGGATGGAGATAGGTTGGAAGAATTCGCTCTGCATCTTTCCCATACTTTCACACCTCACCTTTCTCATCAAAACCATACTCACAGCACAACTGTTGAAGATTTCCTCACTTCACCTATACCTCTCTCACTTCCACCAAAAGCTGTTAACCCCTCGGAGGTCAAATACCTTCTGAAAAACTTACCTTACCAAAAATCCCCTGGATATGATCTCCTTACTCCTCAAATTCTCAAACAGCTTCCTCCTAAAGCCTTAATCTTCCTAACTTACATCTATAATTGCATTATCCGAACGATGCACTTTCCTCTCCTCTCCTATACTTTCCTCCATTATTGTCCTATTCGCCAAACCCGGTAAACCACCCAATGACATCTCATCTTACCGTCCAATTAGCCTAATCCCTATCCTCTCAAAAATATTTGAGAAACTACTATTAAAACGTCTACTTCCAATTGTTGAATCTAAAAACCTTTTTCCTATACACCAGTTTGGTTTCCGTCAACGACATATCACTACTCAACAAGGCCTTCTCGTTGTTGATCACATTTCCTCAGCCCTTGAATCCAAACAGTATTGCACTGCTGCATTTCTGGACGTAGCTCAAGCTTTTGACAGGGTTTGGCCCGCAGGTTTGCTTTATAAGCTCAAAAGATATTTACCACAGACCCTTTTCCTAATCCTAAAGTCCTACCTTTCAAACCGCTTCTTCCAAGTCCGCTGTGGTTTAGAATATTCTAACTACTATCCCACAAAAGCAGGAGTTCCACAGAGCAGTGTCCTTGGTCCCATCCTCTATAACCTATACACTGCTTATGCCCCCTATACCCCCAATACCTTCTTGGCAACATTTGCAGGTGACGTCTCAATCAGACCCCGATATAGCATCCCATAACCTTCAAAAACACCTTGATGAGATCGAGTATTGGTGCTACTAATGGCTAATCAAAGTTAATGAAGCAAAATGTTCCCACAATACCTTTACCCTCTGCCGCAAGTTCTGTCCACTAGTTTTTTAAATTCGATTCCTCTTCCTGCATCCAAGTCAGTGCGGTATTTAGGCTTCCACCTCGACAAACGACTGACTTGGAACCCACATACAAGGCTAAAAGGCCAAGAACTAAGCAGACGCTTTGGACAACTTCCTAAGGACATCCCAGCTCTCAATAATTATCATAGAAAATAAATTACTAATATACAAAGTCTATTGAGACCAATTAGTCCAACAGCAAAAAAGTCGAACATCAACTGTATCCAATCCTTTCAATCAAAAGTCCTGAGAACAATAGTAAATGCCCCCTTATTACATCAGCAACAAAGCCCTTCATAACGATCTTAATATACCCTGCATTCTTGAACTCATCCCTTCCAAATTCATGAAATTCCGTAGTAACCTATCCAACCACCCTAATCCTGTAGTACAGTCATTGCACTGTTCCACTCATCCCTATAACCTCATCGGAGACTGAAACGGCAGTGACCTCGTGACCTGCTATAAATGCGTGACAGTGGGAGTCCTGGCAATGGCCAGTATCTCCAATCATGTCCTGAGCGTATGTGGCTCTCACGCTCTTCGTCGGCCTCCACCGGCTCGTATCCGGTGACGTGGCTGACGGAGGAGCGTGGGAGACTTCCCAAGACTCCGCTTCCTCTTTCACATGCAAGGGAGGTGACAACCATGTGGACATGGGAGGCCCTTGGGCTGTTTGTAAACATAGTATGAATGAGAACATTTATCTCAATTACTTATTGCCTATTAAGTAGTAAATAAGGCAGATTGTAATTTTATCATAATAAATAAAAAAATCAAATTAGGGATATAGACTAGGCTGCTTAGAACAGATTAGAAAGTTTAGTTAAAGTTAAACGTTTAGGTTGGCACTGCTTGTTTATTACTCAGCTGAGGACTGCCACGCTGCTGTTTTCAGAGCTACAGTATGGTGGTTCATGTTTACATTGTGTATTTTTAATAAACATTTCATTTCAACCAGGTTGTCACTGTATGCTTCTTTCAATGATCTTCAATAAGACAAATTGTGATGAGGTGAAAGTTTCTTTAGTTATATTAGTGCAATGTGGTGATATTAGTGCTTAACCTTAATGGGGCCTATCGGCCTTTGTTTACATTAACACTGAGCAAATATGGGGAGCTCTCCTGGTCAACAATCATTGTAGGTAAAGTTCTTATTTTTTTTTCCATTTTCACTTTATAATGGATGAGGACCAGTTTTCTGTAAACCTTTTCTCAGGCATCGCAAAATCAACATCAGCTGATTGGACAGCTACTTATTGCTAGCACCAACATTCATAGCAATGTCACACTTTTTGAACATCTTGGTTCAATAGTTGAGAAATTCTAGTCTTACCTAGATTAATTTGAAAACAATGATGCAATGATAAATATGAACAATGAGACCAAAAGGATAAGTTACTGATTTCTGCAATAGATAGGGCTATGAACTATTCACAGCTATCCGCTATAATAACTTAGCTGCTTACCCAGGTTCCTCAAATACTATTGAAAGAACTAGAGTACATGTCTCTTAGCAGAATTTGCTGAAATACTAACCTCAGCCACGAAGGTGGTTGTTTCACAACATTATTTTTTCTCCTGCTATCAATGTGACTGTGAATGATCTGTTAAATGTTCATGCATGAAAAACATCTTTGTTTCTGACTTGTTCCTAAGGGCCCTTTTTGTCAGGGGGATCCGTAATGATTGGATTTGTGAGCTCTTTCTGCAGGCAAACATGACAGAATTTGACATAGTTCTGGAAAAAGCACTTGCATTAGAAGTAACCAAAATTCATTACAAAGAACTGGGTCACAGTTCTTTATAATAAGAAAATATTTCTTCTTCTTCTTCTTATTATTATTATTATTATTATTAATCCAGAAAAGATTTCTGGCACTAGTGTTATCAGAAAATTCACACTTCTTATATAATAGTGAATTATTTAATTTTAATATGTTGTCATGAACAGATTTCAGGTAACGCTTGAAGAAGGAGAAAGTGAAGAGGGGACTACAATGTGACGCTCACTAGCTCACCTCTGTCATAAACTTACCCAAAAGGTCAGCTATATTTATTTATATTCTTTAGATCATAAGTGAAAACTTTTATAGTGAGTAGCTTTAAAAAAATTAAATAAACCTTTAGAATTTCAGTGGAGTATGATTGTCTGGGTAATTGGGGTTGAGAGCCCTTAAGAAAAGAAAGATCTGCGGATAATGATAATTTAATGATTAAAAGGTTAAGAAAAAATTCAACATTTTTCTTTGCAATTGGAACACAAGTTATGTATATTGTTAGTAATAACCAAGTTTAATGTCAAAAGCATTAGAAAAAAAACATGACTTAGAGGAAAGGCCTGGGAAACAACTGTAAAAGGTAGAGGATGAGGAGACTCAGGGCACTCTGGATGTGAGTGCTGGATCCGAGCAAGGATGACACTGTATTTTATGGGATCTGAGCGGGAGGTACTATTTGTCCTGAAGAATGTTAAGTAGTTAGTGTGTTTTGCATATCACACAAAAAAAAAATAATTATCATTTTATCCCATCATTATAAAATATGTATTTATTGTAATGTTATTTTTAAGGAGATTTAAGTTATCATACTGGACTATAATTTGTGAATAATTGGAATTAATCCTATATTTTAGTTTATGGTTACACCGGTTTCAGTTCAAGTGGTTTTCTGGTTTTGTTAATTATTACACTGGATTCGTAAAGCCAGTTTAAGATTGCTGACTAGGCTGTTTGTTTGAATGTGATTAGATTGTTGCTATGGTGATTAGCAGTAATTTGAAAGAAGTGAAAAGAAACTATGAAAAATTTGTGAAATTCAATAAAAATAAGAAGAAAAATATGTTTGAAGATTCGGCTAAGGGCTACAAGGAAAGCAAAGATAGGCTAACTGCTATGACTTGGAGCAATGCATCAGGGAAACATAAGTTTCCTCTAGTCATTGTAGGGAAATCCAAGAATCCCCAAGCACAAAAAAATGTGCACCACAATTCGTTGCCAGTAGTTTACCAGAAAAAGCAATTTTACTGATCGACAATGCTTCATCTCATCTGGGAGAAGAAGAACCTGTGAGTGGAGGGATTAAAGTGAAATTTCTTCCACCAAACATAACCCCAATGCAGCAGCCTATGGACTAAGGGAGTCCTTGAAAACCTCTAAAGAGTTTACGGAAAAGAACTGCTTGGTTAAATAATTGTAGAGGAATGGGAAAAAAGTGCGATTGATTTGTTGAAAACAATCAATAACAGAGATATTATTTACATGGTTGCTGATGCTTGAAATTGCATCACAAAAATCTTTGAAAGAAATATAGAAAAAACAAAACAAAATGTTTCTACTACAAACAAAATGGTAAGCAATGATTTGGTCCAAGTTGCTGAAGACAAATTTTGCGAATGTTAGGAACAATAAGTGGGTTCTGAGATGTTGATATAGAAGATGTTAGTGGCTAAAAGACAATAATGGCCATTCCTACGGCACTATGAGGGAAACAGAAATTGTAGTGGCATGCACATCTACAGCAGGCAGTGAGGAAGTCAGACAGAAGACGTAGACAAGGAGGGAGTGATCCCATTGCCTCATCGGACGACACATGCAGATGCTGCGCACCAGCTAACAAACATTATGGCATACTTGAACCATTAGCCCGACACCACTCCAGCTGAATTATTAATGATTAAGCGTTTGTGTGATCGTGCTTCATTCACATGTGTTTGAAACAGAAGATGGACCAATTATTTGCTATGAAATGATGTGAACAGTTATTTTTATATTTTTTAATGTCTTGTAAACAATAGATAGGTAATTATGTTTCAAAACATAGTTTTTTTTATCGTAATGAACGGTAAGTCTGCTTATTTAAGGATTTTGTTTTGCTTATTACACACATTTCCCGGATTATTTGGATTTTCAATTGTCCGGATTGTGTTTGGCTCCAATAGTCCAGATAAACAAGGTCCTTGTGTATATATATGTATATCTGAGAGATGCGGTATCAGAGATAGCCATATCAGGATCCATAATGGAAAACACAAGAGTTAGATAACTGTTTAATGAGTTATATATTGTTGTGATATTTTAAAATGATGATTTTTAATAGTGTTTGTTTAAATAAACTCGAAATTAGCGAGCATTGAATAACGTAATAACGATCCGTGATTCATTTTTGAAAGTATGAACGTTTTTATTGTCGTCATATTAATTATTAATAATTGAAATAAAAATAATATCATATTTAATATAAACATTTATTATATAAACTTCTAATTTAAGCAAAGTATAAATATTCAAAACAACTGGCATTAAATAACCAGTTGAAAGTCAAGAAGGCAGCGGGAGGTAGTATAAATAAACCGGCATGAACACAAAAACGGGATTCTTCTCTCATTCTTTCGTCCGAAGGCAGGCAGAGCAGGTAGCATCCTTGCGAAGGCACGGCGACCCACCGCCTCGTGGGCACACTTTCACTCAACACGAAGACCAAGGATGCGCAAGTATGACGATTCGGATCAAGCAAAAGAAGACTACCAACGAAGATATATCCACAAGAAGCACTGGCCAGTATTAGTATAGAGTTACGAATAATTACAAGGTACCATTTTTAATGTTAGTTTTAATAGTATTCTTTATTACGTACGTATTTTATATTTTTGTATATCAATTTTAGTTATTCAATGTGTTATAAATAAAACCAATATTCCTTTGCCAGAAGTTTCCTATATAATTATTAACAGAACCCTGATATAACGTTAAAGTTATTAAATATAAAGTTTTTTAAAATTATATGAAAGAAAATATAATTAAAATATTATTAATAAATAAGCAAATATTAGAATAATATATACTACAACAGAGTACTTAAGCAAGGAAGCGGTTCCCTTAACAGTTCAAACTGAACTGTACAAGTCACCATTATAGAATGACCTGGGCAGAGGCCCTTCCTTACATTAAATAGTTTCAGGGTGCTCCGCTAGAAGATGCTCTGGGTGTAGTCCTTGGATGCACACTTGCTGGTTGTTTATATCTGCCCCCCGCATTTATGTTTTACAATTATTATTATCAGATTTCATTCTATGAAAATTTCATGTAAATATAAGCACATGTATAAATTCATTTAATTTTTTAACAGATAATAAACAGAATAAAAGATACATTATTTTTTTTATAAATGTACTTGAGAAATATTTACTGTATTTATCATTAAAAAATATCGCAATTTAAATTTTTTTATTTTGTTACTATAAGATTTTTCTAGCATGCGTGTTTTAGAAAAGTGAAAAATCTAAGTATTTAATTGAATTCCACCATGTCAACATTCATTTTTTTTTTTTTAATTACGTTTGGAACCCATGATTAACAATCTCTCCACAAATAATCTGGACTCCTTTGTATTTTTAAAAACATTAATTCTAGTTTTCTGTTATCATCAATATGATTTCTAAGTTACCCTGTGATTCCAGGTGCAGCTATGGTGGAGATCGAAATAGACCGTCTTCCCCTCAACAGAATCTCACTTCATGCTGTATCCAATCAAAATATATAAATTTATATATATAATTTTCATGTCTTTAGGCGCTGGTCGCCTGATGACTTTGTGTGACAAAATATCGAAAAACCCCACAAAAAAAAGTTTTTCTTTTTTCCTTTTCACTAAGCGCTATGTTCTCTTAAGTACGTGTATACACACATACACCCCATACAAATACGCTACGTTCAGTTTCATTTATATATGGTTCTAATTAAGCATATATAATTGAAATTTTTTTTGGAAATGTGTATAGTTCATATAAAAAAAAAGAATATAACAAATATTAATGCGTGTTCTTAAAATATGCAGGGTCTGTTTTTTAAAATAAAACTTTAACTACAAAGTTGTATGGATCTAAGTATCTGTATATTCTTCATTTGTTTACAATCTTCTTTTTTTTTAATTGCCTATAATGTTTGGAAAAGTCATGATAATGAGTTTTTTTTTATGGAACAATTATATCAATTGATGATTGGGTTGAATGCACCCGTGAAGTTTGAAATTCAAAATGACTTTTTTTGTACATTTTAAAAATTATACTTCTTATTATTGTTACAAAAAGATTTAAATTAAAAAAGTATATATTTTTACTCCCTAGCAATAAGTTTCTCGACCAAAATATCCTAATGTGTAAGAGTTCATTATCATGGGGTTTTCTTTATCATTATCAACAAAAATTAAGTAGCGTGTTTTATTATTTTAAAAAATCTTATAGTCACTTTTAAAACTTAAAATATGAACTTTTTAACATTAGCCTTTTTTTTACATAGTGAAAAGTTGGTAAAGAAAAAGTGTTGAGTGTTTCATTTCCCCCCTCCTCATATTATGGCGTTGGCTAGTTATTTTCTCCTTCAAGAAATGTTGTATATAGTTACCTAAAGTTACCAATTTGGTATATTGAAAGTTTATGTGTAAGTGTTATATTTAAAGTTAAAAATGAATACATTGGCAAAATAATTTGCCTTATTTTCGAAGGATGTCTTATATGTTAGATATGAGTTCTATAGAATATTTCTCCTCATAAGAATTAATAATTTAGAAAAGAATGTAGATGTGTTAATCAAGTACAGGAAAAGAAATGAACAGTTTTAGATAGAGAAACTTGTCTCTCTTATTTTTAAAGTATTACTCATGTTACCTATGTGAATTTGACATTACAGAAAATGTTTATTTAAGTTGCTGATATGTTTTATGTTATGATATAGGTATTTATCATGATTTCAATGTTTGTTTTAATACAGGAGTGAAATCTGTGATAAAGTTCAACATTATGTTATGTTTGAGGTTTTTTTTTTAATTTATGACAAAAACATACCCATGTAAAACCACCCAAGTCCGAATATTAGAATCTATGGTTGTCAAAATACTTAGTAAATATTTTTATTCTGACTTTAAACAGATCAGCAACCTAGCCAACGCCGCATGTTTTTTGTGTTACCTAATATCACCTTTATGTTAATTGACTTTGTCTTTGTTTTTCCTTTTTTTTTTTTGTATATTTAGCTCGAGGCACTGTACTGGCTACAGACCTTATAATCTTAGTTTATTTTACACGATAGCATTGTCATTATTATATATTTAAACATGTTTCCTTTCTTAATACTTATATTATTCTGTTAGAGTATAATTATAAGACATATGTTTTAAGGGGGAAAACCTAAGAGTTCTTTTAACATAGCACAAATGTGGCAATGCAACAGCATGTTTTGTACCTGAGTATATATACCTTTGTAAGTATTAGTTTTAACAAATATTTAAAAATAACAAATCATTAATTTTAGTGAACATTTTATTAAATTTCCTCTTTTATTTTTTTCTCACTCAATGGATATTAATTACACTTAATCTGTTC
This sequence comes from Acanthosoma haemorrhoidale, assembly GCA_930367205.1. Lineage (NCBI taxonomy): Eukaryota > Metazoa > Arthropoda > Insecta > Hemiptera > Acanthosomatidae > Acanthosoma > Acanthosoma haemorrhoidale. The sequence goes on from OV884011.1 coordinate 75,565,609, forward strand.
AATATTTTAGTTATCTATAATGTTGTTATAAAAGTATTTTTAATTATTTAAAAAGATTACTACTAAAATTTAAAATGGTAGAAACCTGTAATTTATATTATAATAATGATACTTTTCTTTTATTGTAATGGTTCCAAAGTCTTATAAGAAACATCAGCCCTTATTCAATATTAATAAATCACAGTATCAAACAAATCCAGTGCTTTAAAAAAAATTGATTCGACAATTTAAACCTCATAATCACATTTCTTTTTTTTTATCATTGATTGTTTTATTATTATAACATAACTCAGCTGCTAAAATGAAGGGAAAAAAAAAGATAAATGTTTTGATTCTTTGATTTTTTTTCCTTAAAACATATGTTTTCTAAAAGTGTAAATTGTGTACACTGTATAAATGTACACTGGAAACTGGTATGAATTGTAAATACACAGTTAGTCAGGTGAACAGGAAAGAGCATATCGTATTTCGCCTGGCTCAAACAAAACATTAAAAAAAAAATTGCAAAAAATATTTGTTTGAACAAAAAGAAAAAAAAAAGATTTTGGAGTCTTAAAGTACCTTGGTCTCGCCCACCCTTTATCATATTGTGTATAGTTAGAGAAATCTTTGAAAAGAAAACTGTAGATCTTATTCGTTTATCATTCCTCAAGTTTCACTGTCAGCTGTATTTACAATAATTTAAAAGAATAAAAAAGTTCTAGTAACTATACTCAGGGATATCATTGGAGTTAAATCAGCTGATTTATGAAATGAGGCGATGAACAAGAAAGAACCAAGCGTTTTACCAACCTGAGGCCTACTGTAATTCCCCTTACTTTTTGTAGACTTCCCTTTTTCCTCATTTGGGAAAACAATTTTTTTGATTCAAACCTGAATTTCTAAAGCTTCGTGTTGGGCTTTACTTTGTAAATACCCAAAATATCCCCTACAATTGTATCTGTGTCAAGTAGTTAATGTATATAATTTCCCACAACCACCATTAAGGTGTGACAATGTGTTTCCTTTCCAGGGATGTTTCAGATCAAAATATCCCATCTATCAGAAAAATCGTGTAAAATAAAATATATATATAGTACTCGTTGTATTATTTATTATAGTCCTCTGGCTTCATACAAACATTCAATAACAATTTTTAAAATAACTGTAATATTTTTTTGTAATATATCTATTATTATTACTATCCCTTGGCAAATTAAATAAATATATGAGTGAATTATTTTTTGGCATGTTGACATAGGAAAAAAGTTATTGATTAAATTTCCATCAAATGTTTTAACAGACAAAATTTGGTTTGACTAAAGTTTGTGTCTGGAAGAAGAAGCCTAAGAATTAGGTAAATTTTAAATATGTGGTAAGCAGACATATTGCTTCCATCCTCGATCCCTAACCAGGAGGACCTGATGCAGCTATACACATAGTATTGTCTATTCATGAATATTCTAAAAACCAACCTTCTTTCAGCAACCAAAACCGATATTTCAAAAGATGGTCCATGTATGAATGAATGAACTTGCAGTTAAATAAATGAAGTCCATACATCATAAGAACTTGTTTATTCCATACATGTAACATTATCATTTCAACACTGATAAAACAAGTAAAGGAAGGAGTATTTGGTCTGGATGGAGTTAAATTGTGTTCAGAAATCTAAACTCCTGCAAAAAGGTAACAAAACTACTGCTACACCATATCACCATCATTTTCCAAAAGACTTTAAATATTTCAGCCAAGTATTTCATTTAACAACTTTTTTTTTCAAATGTGCTTTCCCGTATAAGTTATACCACAGCTAGCCAGCTCACCAGCTCTGGGAATGAAAAGATACCACACCAAATCAACCAATAAAATTTAAAAGAAGCATTACAAAATTTGGCCCATTCATTCTAATAACATGTATATGTAACAAATATTTTGTTTCAAAAAATTTCAAAATTTCGTTTGTTTTTGAAAAAATAACTTGATTGATTTTGTAAATTCAAATGAATGCCAAATTAAAGCCCTTGAAATTCTGAAAAGAATGGCACTATTTTCAGCTTTCTAGAGCAAATAGTTATATGCTTTTGAATGTTTAAAAAAACAGTCGATTTTTTGTTTTTTAAATATTTACCACTCAAAAACTAAAAATGATAGTGCTATATATGTACAAACAATCATTGATTTCCGAGACTTCAAGTTCCAGAACATTGGTTGATTAGACGTGGAATGACCCTCAGCTAATTATTTATTCCCCAGCCTATTAATTCAGGACTATTTCGGAACCTTTTGGTTGACTGACACTAAAATGGATTTTTTAAAATAAATAGTTATCTTGAAAGTTTCACTTTATTAATACGTAATTAACTTATTTAGTTATGATAAAATAATCAGAATATAATTGCAAGCTGTTAGCTGTAAGCTAGTTTTGTAACTAATCATGCACTTGCTCCAAGATAACTTTTGTCCTTCAAGGACCACTTTGGGCCATGAATCTTGAATGTGATGAGAAAACAGTGAAGAGGCTACGCTTTTTCCCTTCATGTCTACAAATAATTACTTCAGAACAACCCATGTACTCAGCTTTCCCCTAATCTTCAGGCATTACTAGTTTTATCCTTGGGCTGGAACAGCAACACATTGCAACTACACTAATAATGACCTCTGCGATAAGATCTATTCACCCCTGACAGTGTCCCTACTACTTACTATTTATGGGATTTTCATCTATATAAGTCATAAACAGTCACAGTCCCCATAAAACAACCACTCTACTAAGAAGAACCCTCTATAGTCTCCATACTACTTCCTCATCCAACTACTTGCTTTATAAACTTCAACAGCTGTCACTATTCTGTATTTCCAGAATTCAATCTGCCATCAGTCATCCTGGGTTGATGATTCAAACGGAATCATGTCCTTTTTCTTCTACCTCCTTATCATCCTTGGCAATCTTTCAGATGTACTGTTACATAATTTAGTCATCTTAGTTGATTCTCTTCATACAATTAACAATGTCAAGCCATGCCAGGTTTATAGTGCACTATTTAGACCCTGAGCTTCTGTAAAACAACTGCGGTGAATAAAAAAAATGAAAATTTTGGTGTCACTTGTAAATTCAAAATATAGCCCATTGTGAATTACTGCCATTAACTTTCTTCAGCCAGTTGTTCATATCATGCTTATGGTCTTAGGATGGGTTTAAAAAAACTCCTGTACCAAAATTCCGGCTTCTGCGAAATTATCACTTTTTCTCCTTGAAGAAAGTGGGCTATAGATTGGTCCAAGTGATAATCTGATGGTGCGAGATCTGAACTTTATAAATGTGGCAGTAGTTCAATCCAATAAAGATCTTCCAACTTTTATTTGTTTTGGTGAAAAGTGTGTGATTGAGCGTTATCTTGACAATTTCACTTCCATTCATTCCAACTGTTCGTTGTAAAGTACAGAGTTAATACAACAAACAAGTGGTGAATAAATATTTTATGGTTCCAAAAAAACACACGGCGTGGATTTGTTTTGTTTTAAACCCGCCCCCTTTCAGCAACTGCAATAGGAGCCAATTGACCACGATCCAGTCATTGACAATGGGTCTGGATTTTACGAGTAAACCCACTTTCATTGATTGTAATAATCCTTTGGTAAAATATCATATTAGAAGTGTTTTAATAAGATTTTCGCAAGTTTCCACGCTCTCTTTGGATCTGTGGTGTAAGTTCATACGGGACTACTCAGGAGCTCTTTTTCAACCTCGCATTTTGTAGAGATTACAACTAACCAAGCCTTTCGACTCTAAACACTCCCTGGCAAGTTTACGAGTTAGATTCAGCTTGCTGTAGAAACTCACCAATACCCTTTAAGATTGCTCATGAACTCTTCTCCCTTTCCAAAAACGTATCTACAATGCAGCTGTACATTTGCAAGAAATTTCTCAAAGTTACGAGATTTTGTAAGAAACCTTTCTTTGTATACAGAAGACTTTATCGGGGCACCCGAATGTTTATCATCAACCATAGTAGATATTGTTGTACAAAAGAGCATTAATTATAGGCCAAAAGTACATAGAATTTACAGTCCTTAGAATTTGAAATTAGAAAAAATGATCATTTAGCCCTGGAGATTGTTCTTAACACAGGTTGTTGTTTTTTTCAGCGTCAACCAAAAGGGTCAGTGATGTATGTCCACTAATCGTCTGGCAACGGTCCCTTCCTAAACTTTTTCCACTCTTCCTTACTTCGTCTTTCTTGAAGTATTTATGTAGGCAGGTAAGCAATTTGTTATTGTTTTTTTAACCCTTCGGTAGCCTTCGCGCGCCAGTGCTGCTACCTTGTCTCCTCTCTGTATATAATGTATTTTTTTCCAACATCTGTCAATTGCAGGTGGTTGAACATGGATGGAGAAAGGACAAGAGTTCTTATTGTTTAACGCTCTGACCTCTTTTTCCATTACTAAGATAAGCAAGTTTTGAGGTAGTGGAACTTTTCGGCCTTTACTCACTCACTTCTGCTTGTAGATAGAACCTCCTTCACTATCCTCGTCCATTGGAGTTATTGGTTGGAGCAAATCCTCCATTAACTAATAGCCTTCTGCTGGATATCCATCTCGATATCATCCAACCACCTCAGCTGGGGTCTTCCCCTTGATCACTTCCCTTCACCAGGTCTCCTGTTAAATATCTTATTCAGCACTCTTTCTTTTTCCATAGGTTATCCATGTCCGTAGTCTTTCACGCTCAATTCTGTTAACTTATTCCGATCTGTTGTTTTTGTCTGTCAAAGGATCGCATTTGTCCTTGTACTTTTGCAAGGGACCAAAATTCGAAGATTTATTTTCTCCAAGTTTAAAACGCTCATGAACTACAGGCATCCTCCATCTTCCGTAAATAACCACTGGTAGTATTATAGTTGTAAATAATACAGTAAACAGTTAAAATATGTTTACTCCTCTTGAGAGGCCAGGGGATAATAGCCCCTTTTAGAGAGGGGGGGGGATAAAATAAAGGGATAAAACCCCCTATTTCCAGCCATTCTTCTGGCTTTGATTTCTTGTCCAGGGTCATCCCTACTGGTAAGGGCAGAGGGCGCTTGAAATATTTAATAGTCTCAAGAAGCCGCCTTCCCAATTGTTCAATCCTGGACGCCTCCATTTATTATCTCTTTAGGGTCCTCATTTCAATACGTATTATTTTATTCTTTTAGAAATCCTTTAGCTTCTGAAATGGCACCAGAAAATGCAGCCATATTCGGGACTATGATTAGAAATTCATCCCTAAAGACTATGTCTTGTGTTAGAAGCTTTTAAATATATGTTTCTGGGAATATTCTTGTTCTAAGGTAGTATTGGAGAGTACAGGGAAAATAAATCTGGCTATCTCAGACCACTGCTTACTTCAAACTCCTCTGAAACCTATTTTCCAGTTTATTGGACACTTCGTTCCACTCGGCGTCAGCTAAACTAACGTAAAAAAAAAAAACCTAGAAAATTCCTATCTAGAGGTAACATAATTAGCTTTGTTGGTCGAATGTCTACATTTTTCTACTCCTAAGACTCATTTGAGTCTCCGAAGCTTTATTAAGAGGACCACATCACGTTTGCTAGACAGCTTATATGTGGTTATTTTTGCTACAGTCATATAACACTTTTAAAGCATTACTTTGGTACGGCTCTATCAAGGTGCCATTTATACTCATGCGCATGGCTGAAATGGCTTTTGTTTACACTAGTTATTATTTTTGTACATCTATTCAAACTCTGTTAGAAAATCTAACTGTTAGAGAATAATGTAACCCAGATACATAATTAATTTTACTTGCTAAAATGAACAAGAACTAGTGCCGACTTATTTTCTTGCTTATCATTCTCAAGCTGCCGGAGCCTTAAATGAACTTTATTAAGAGGACATTACGTTAGCTAGAAAGCTTATATGAAGTTATTTTTCCACAAGTCATGTAAGGTTTTTAAAGCATTACTTTGGTACGGCTCTATCAAGGTGCTAAATATATTCTATTTCCAATAGCTACATATTGAAGGGTCCATAGAAACTAAGAATTTGCACCATAAACCTATGACCTTACACTAAATCTCCAAATCTCTTGTCACTTTTTTTAATCTAAGACGAAGTGTTAATATATATATATATATGAACTAGGATAGTATAATATAGTATAGTATAGTAGTAGTATAGATGAACTAGGTTTGATAACAAGTAAAATACGTAGGTTGCTTATTGGTTGTCACTTCTTATGTTATCATAAGCACTTCGGAAGCGGATGAAAAGTAGTTAGAATTACCTCAATTATGCCGATTGCATATCATTCATTGTAAGTCTTACAAAATTTCAAATGTTTACTCTGTGAACGTTAGAAACCATAGCCAAATGCCAGTATTACGAGTATTTAAGTGATGGACTGAGTAACTTTTAATTTTAATAAACTGGGAATTCATTGCTAGCGGTAAATATGTATGAGTGGTTTGTTGGGATATCGACTTAGGCTGGTGAAAGCGAGATGTTAGATTTAATCAACGTATGTGTATTTTTTGAAGTATGAGTTAAGTAACCAACATCTCTCTTCCATTCTGCAATCTTCCCATAAGTAGGTCCTGAAACAGACCTATATTGTATTATGTCAAAACGTTGTACGTTAATAAATTTGGGGAAAATCTAGCATCTTTCTTTCATCAGGTTAAAAAGACAACCCAACAAACCACTCATGTATTAATGGCCATAACTAAGTTTATGGAAAAATGATAGTTGAATATACATAAATAAATGTCTATTAAAGAGATATTTTCTCACATTATTTATTTTTTCGTTCAGAAATATCTATATGCTCTGGTAACACTACGTCACTTGTTTTCCTCTCCCACCCCTCCCAGTCTTTAACAAGAATGGTCTGGCAAATCACTCCCTCTCCCACATTCCAAATGTTATGAGCACACACTAATACGTCCCCGAAACCTTTCTAAATATATTCTTGTCAAGCAAAGCACACTCCTTATTAAAGATTCGATTTGGCTTCACTTATATTTACAATTTATTAATAATTATTTAGACAAAAGTATTGCGATATGATGGTGGTCAGTCATAAATAATAATGAAAATACCTATTTGAAGAAATTTCAAAATTAATATTTTCTGATCCCAAAGAAGTCTATTATTAGTAAATTTAACCCATCAATGATTTTATTTTAGAAATGAATTGGGATATCAAATAACTAGTAATAATAAGATGTCGAAGAAAGTTTTAAATAACTTGTTTCGAAGTTAAAATATAATTTAATTATGAATACCAAACCAGCAGGCACTTTCTAATAACATCATTATAAAAATATTATTAGGTATAGGTATTATTACATTATTAGGTATATATAAAAGAAAAAATATATTTTGTAAATATTTCGTTTTGTTACTGAAACCTAAACAACACTGAATTCGTCCCGCGCAATCTAAGTTTTGGCGGGCCGTAGCACATTGCGGTTGCGAATGGTTTGTGCGGTGTTGTAAAGATAGATTTATCTCATTTGCCCCGGGGTTTTAATTTTTAGTATGTGTTTTAATTAGTTTTCACTCAAAAGTTGCCGCAAAAATCGGTGAAATGGAAGAATCATACGAGGGTTGTCTGGATTTCGTTTTAAGTCCACAGGTCGAGCCTACGGATAGAATGTACCCTGTTACACCTATAGAAAATCTGAATAAATCCGAGAGTCGTCGTGGTAGGCCAAAAGCAGCGATGATTTCTAATCTTATTATGGAAGGAGCAGTGTCCAAAAATGGCATCAGGTGTGATATTTGTTCCAGAGTTTTCCCCAGAGACAAATCCCTTCAAGCACACAGGAGGGTACATACAGGTAACGCTTTGTATTTATCTCTTATTCACTGTATTGTTAAGAAACAAATGTTGTGTGATTATGCTATTGAAATTTTTCTGGTTCAGGGTTGATTTTCACTAATTTGCAATATTTTCAAGGATAGTTGAGATCAGTTGTGGTTAGTTGTTCACATTATGTTAACTAGGTTATGTGCAGTTTGAGCATTGAGAAAAGTTTATGCTAAGAATTGCATTATGTTCGTTCAACTTTCACATTAAAGGGATTGCCTGCCTTGAAATCGGGTCACAATTGTTTGTAATTTTGATAAATGCTCATTGGTTGAAATTAATTGTTTCTTAAATAATTTAAATATCTGCTTAAAATAAGCTCTAGCCCATTCAATTAAATTATATTTTAATAACATTAATCCATCCTGTGCCTACAAAGTTTCGTTCATCAAGTATAAATATAATAAAGAAATAATTTTACTTATTTACAGGATTTGAATTTTTAATTTGTGAGGATTTGAACTAATTTCAGACATTATCTATGTGTGGTAAATAATCCATTATTTTGTTGAATATTAGCTGCCAAAGGAAAAAAAAACCTCAGTAAATAATAAAATATAATCCCTGATTTGTTGCTATCTTTTTTCTTTGGATAACAATTGTTAAATGGCAACTTACATTAAAATATGGATAGGGGATAACATTTGCCTCGTATCTATAAATGCATTTATATTGATAAATAAAATCATTAAGCTAAGAATAATTTTTAGGTGAACGGCCATATTCATGTGATTATCCCGGGTGTTCAAGAAAGTTCAAGCAAAGTGGTCAGTTAAAAACACATCAAAGGCTACACACTGGCGAAAGACCTTTTCTTTGTTCCGTAGAAGGGTGAGTTAATTATTACATTTAATAGAAATTAAAATAATTTCCTTTTGATCTCAATAATTATAACGATTGATTATATGTTTCCCAATATGAGAGCACTGATTTAACAATAACTACTGGGGACTATAATCAATAAAATTTAATGAAGATTGATGCTGCAGGCAGTATGATCATTCTAAAACCCTCTTGTCTTCAACAGAGTTATTGTTTCCAAAAAGTGTCAGAATGGCACAACCCCATTACTAAGTTAGCAATGTATATACAGTCTTAATAATTTATATTTAATTTCTAAAAAAAATTGTTCATGATCAACAGGTGCAACAGCAGGTTTACTCATGCAAACAGGCACTGTACGGCTCACCCAAGTGCGTCGCTAGTGAGATGCGATGATTTTGCACTTCTTGATTCTTCTGAGTCAAACCAATCTGACGAAGTTAGGCAGTGGCTTATTAAGTGAGTAATTACTGTTTTATGGTTCAGTATCATTAGTTATCGATATAATCACAAAGTATGAAGTCTAGCAGTTGTTTTTTTACATAAATATTTATCCTCAAATGGTCCATCAATATATTATTTTAATCACCAAAACCTAACAGAAAGCAATCGTCTTCAAACTTTCCTCTATATTAGTTGTTAAAAATTCAAGTATTGTGAAAATTTTGTCTTTTCCCATGTTTGTTTCATATTCATAAGAATTCACTTTATACATAAGGGGCTGATAGGCTTAGCAATTTGCAAAATGTATCACAGATTACTTTTACATAATGTAATATATGCTTGGGCATACTATGCATACATTGATAATAGAGTAATTTGCCCCTCGTCGCCAATCATTATATCACAGTATTATAAGTGCACTTGTATTCTAACACACTTAAGCCCAAACAAATATTTTAAGTTCTTTGTAACAGGTTGAGTTTATATTTTATTTCCAAGTTATTGCTCCAAGTCCTTGACCCCGCCATTATATTATTTCATTGGCTAATAATTAATAATAATACGGTCTATGCCACCACAAAATTGTCGGTGCAAAAGCATTTTTTACTTAACCCAATCCTTACAGTTGGGTAAAGTGTGACCCATCCTACGTGGGCAGATTACATTACCCTAACAAAATTAGCATTTCATCATCCTCAACTCATCATTTAATGGTATGGGGTAGAAGATAACCTTAGATTTTGTGATCGAAGCTAATTTTCAATACTTTCCCTAAATGACAACTTTTGATAAGTCACGTTGCTTCCATTGAAATATTTTATAAAATTATGATGTATAGTTCGGTGAATATAAACTTGTCCTGCATCTATAGAAGTTGCAGAATTTTCTTTGTTATAGAGCTAATGACTTGTTTTATTCCAGATAAAAATTTCTTATACATTAAAGCACACAGACAACTATTTTATCCATTTATTTCATTCTTATTGCTATTATCAGTTATTTCTTTTAAGTTTCCATATTTATAAATTTCAGGCGAAGTCATTTTTTTTTTTTTTAATTTCAAAACCACTTTATTTATATAAGTACAATGAACAAATAATTTTTGATTTACGTTTTTCTCCTCTTGCTGCATACGCAGATGCATTCGAAGGAGGGCATAAATATAATGCAATGCAGATTGATGTTAAAAAGTCAAACACATACACAACACTAGGTGATGAGGCTCACCTTCAGCGAGTCACATGTTTTTTTTGGTTTTTTTCATAACCTCTTTATTAATAAGTGTACAATGAACAAAAATAAATAAATTTGTATTTACATCTTTCTCCTCGTGCTGCATACACAGATACAGTCGAAGGAGTGCATAAATATAATACATTTTCTTTTTGAAGTTAAAAGTCCAATAAAACACATACTAGGTGATAAGACTCACCTTCAGCTTGCAACCATGGGAACACTATAACTCTAAAAGTTCCAGCCGGGACAGCGTCCTGGGAGCAGGGGTTATCGTGTTAACACCGGGTTTGTCAAGTATTGCAGAGAGTCGAAAAATTTGATATGTCTATGTTGGATGAATTCATCTACCATAGGCAGCTCAAAGATCTCTGAAGCTCAGTTGCTGTCACATATTTTTTTGGTTTTTTTTTTTTTTCAAAACCTTTATTATTTACAATGAACAAAAAATTATTGGATTACAATTTGCTCCTCCTACTGCAGACCCAGATGCATTCGAAGGAGTGAATAAATATGATACATTTCAACGTCACATGTTTAACCTAAGAAGTGCTTTTATAGTAAGATATAACCTTATATTACCTCCTCACCCCTACCTCTTTGGTATTGCTATGAGTAATCAAGTAAGAAGGTAGCAATAATGGCGCGTATTTGTAGAAGTTAGCGATTTGTTTGTTTAAACAGTGTAATTAGTCATGAAATGCTTATTTTTTAAATGATTTTAGTGGCATCCTGATTATCTGTTAACTGAAACAATTTTCCGTCTTTAAAAATAAACTATTTTTGGGCCGAATTTAGTTTATCCTTACTAATTATTCTTCACTATGGCCAATTTGTTAAAAGACGTTACGATCGATAGAAATATGCCGACCAAACTTCTTATGGAAAACCATGTTAAGTTCATATTAGGTTATGGAGCTAATAAAGAGGATTATGAATCCTGCCTTACTGAACACTTAAGGGTATCTGGTATGTACTGGATCCTCACAACGTTCGCTGTTACCAAGCAAATGGATCATGTTGACAAGAAGCAATTCATTGACTTTATAAATGAATGTTTTGATGAAAAAAGTGGTGGAATTGGTGCTTGCCTTAACCATGATGCACACATTTTGTATACACTGAGTGCAGTTCAGATAGCTTGTATATTAAGATCATTAGATGAACTACCAGTTGAGAAAATAGTAAGTTTTGTGGCTAATCTTCAAAATGAAGATGGTAGTTTCATGGGTGACAAATGGGGAGAAGTTGACACCAGATTTTCATTTTGTGCCATTGCATGCCTATCACTTATTGGCCGCTTAGATGCAATTAACGTTAACAAAGCAGTTGATTTCATCTTAAGTTGTCAGAACTTTGATGGTGGTTTCGGATCTCAACTTAACTCTGAAAGTCATGCTGGTTTGATCTATTGTTGTGTTGGAGTTCTATCAATCACTCAAAACTTACATCGGATCGATGCTGACCAGCTAGGCTGGTGGTTATGTGAGCGTCAGCTACCTTCAGGAGGACTTAATGGTAGACCGGAGAAACTACCTGATGTGTGCTATTCTTGGTGGGTTTTGGCATCTCTGAACATGCTCGGAAGGCAACATTGGATTGACAAAGACCTTCTTAAGAAATACATTCTTGCCAGTCAGGATACTGAAGGAGGCTTCAGCGATCGGCCAGGAGATATGCCAGATCCATTCCATACTTTATTTGGCATAGCTGCTCTTTCACTTCTAGGAGAACCGGAATTAGCAAAAATTAATCCCACTTATTGTATGCCCCAATACATCATTGATGAACTGCATTTAGAACCACAAATAATGCAGTCACAACTGTAACCTGATTGAAAAGTTTTTAGTTATGATAAATAATTGGACAAATTATGTAAACTTCAGTACATTTTTGCACTTCATAGTGGTATAAGCTTTTTTGTCTTAGTGAATATACATTTTATTATTTTTATGTAAATTTTACAAAAATGTAAATTGAGACAAATACACTTACATTTTTATAATGTACTTCATTATATGATATACCATTATTCTGAAGTTTTTGAATGAATTGTTTAGTAATGAATGGTCACATATAACTCATTTGTAATTTATTCAAATTTTATCATTTTGGTCAGCCTTCAAAATAGCTTAGCTGATTTAAAAAATAAATTGTGGGGAGACATAAGATACTTGTTTTATTTCTTAATAAAATTGTTTATTTAAAGCGTTTTGACTAACTTCTTGATTTATTTTTCCTAAGTGCATGTATGTTGTTTATTTTATTAATTATTTCCTAAGATTCCATCTGAAATTTATTTAACTTAAGCCTCCCTTTTTTATCATACTATTTAAATTTCTTGACTAGTTGGAAATTTTGGTTTAAAACTACTAATGAACTTTAGGCGATCATGTTTTAAAATGATAAAATCTGTCTTTTTATCATTGTAATAATTTCTAATTATAGATTGACTCCTCTATTCTTAATAACGTACTTTCCGTTTTATGCTTACATTTTGGTATATTAATTCTAAGGCATTAAAAGATTTAGTTACTGATAAATATGTTTAGCAAGATCTGTTTAAATTCCCAAAATTATAAGATGAGTGAAAACATAAATGTAATAGTTTTGAGTTGTATTTAAACCTTACTCTATAAGAGCAAAAGCCAAGCATTGTTTAATTAATACAAAAATCTGTTTTTAAGATGCAATTACGGTGATATGATGTAGTAAAAAGCACCTTCAAGCCACTACTCAACTTTTTCTTCAGTTCGGCAGATTCCTTCATCTGATTGTATCATTCTCATTATTATTGCAGCTGTTTTATATGATTTAAATTACTGATTGCTATCTTACAAATTTAAATATAAATTTTTAGTGCTTTTATTGTAAAATAATAAAAACAACCCAAAAATTAAACTAAAAAAATTTATATTATCAAATGGTGGTATTTAATTTCTTCAGTGAATGCATGAGACAGTTTGCAGCTAGAGCCCAACCAATACAGATGATCCTAAAAGTTGAAAAAAAAAAATTTATATTTCCTGTATTCAGTGAAATCAATGATTATTGATGAATGAAATTATTGATGATTTAACCTGTTCTCTAAATAACTAACTAATTGATTGAAGTATATTTGTAGTAGTATAAATGTATGTGTTTGAAATGATGTATATAGAAAGTGAATACAAAATATCTATAAAGTACCATTTTTTTCTTAAATACTGATTTATATTATAGAAAATGGTTAGTGCCTGAAATTTTATAAAAAAAAATTTTAAATTGCTGCCGTTTAATTTGACTTCAATCCTTGGGTTAAAAAGCAGAAGTTTTAACTGTGGCTTAGGAAAGCTGGAATGTTCATAAAGGAAAGCTGGACTACATTTTTCATATTTTCTAAGGAAAGATAATTTGCTTGTGGTACATTTTTAAAGACTCTCCCTCTGGGCTTGGGGTTTCTGCACTATAACACTTCTTTTTTTCATTTTTACCGAGTCTTTTCTTTTTTTGCTCTGTACAAGCCACTTTGCTTATTTCAGGTATGTGTTGTCCTTGGACTTATTTTAGGTGTGATACCTACTGGTTATGTTTGTCTTTATTTGGAATCTTTAGTCACAATTCTTGTAAATTTATGTTATGTATTCTTGTGAAAGATGTTAGTTACTAATCCTTTTTTTTTTTTTTTAATTGTGCTTAGGAATGACCTTATGTACTACATTGAAGTCAAGGTCATGCTTAGGTTGCCTGCCACCTCCTCACCTTTTTTTAATTTTCTTTTATGAAAAGTTTCATCGAAGTTCTTTTCTTTTAAGGTACCGTGCAGAAAGGCGAGAAGCAAGATCATCAGATAAGAAGAGGAATGATTCCCCACGAAGAGATAAGACTCCAACATTAAGTGACATGACCAATGTAGACAGGGAGAACAGGACACCAGGTCTGACCCGAAAATCACTCTTTGGAACCCCCGATTCTCCTCGTAAAAGTGGGCAATTCCCCAAGAAGAGGTAAGTTATAGAAGGAAACTATTGGTTGATAAATATTATTTTTATTGATTGTGCTATATCGTACTCAATTTTTTTTAAGAATGGGGCAAGAGATTAATCAGAAATTTGTGAGATAATAAGTTAGTCCATGTTTACCTTTAAAAATTGTATCGAATTGAAAAAAGAACAAACTTTTATCTCATTACATTTTTTTGTAAATACATTACTCCTTTCTATTCACAAGTGTTAATTTGGTATTTTTCAGGATTCTTATATAATGTGTTTTCCCACAAATTTTTGTATAGTTATACCCTGCTTTATGTGAGAGATACGTTCCTCAGATATTCAGTTAAAATGAAAATCCCGCTTAGCATAGTATGACTTTACAATAATACATTGTTTTAGTACTTTGCTTTTACCAAATCAAAGTTGGCTATAAACATGATAAAATATGCATTTAAGTATAAAGGTTTTGATAAATATTCATAATATGTAATCTGTAAGCCGTTTTAATTTTAAAGATAGGCATTAAAAGATATATTATCGATTTCATTATGTTGGACGATTTCCACCAATCTGCCTTAAAAGCAGTGATTGCTCCTTGATCCATAGACTGCAGTGATGAAGTTTTATTGGGTAGAAAAAACAGCTTTGACAGGAAAATCAGTTTGGAAGTCTTCCAAAGTAACATAATGTCCTGGTGCATTATCCAGAACTAACAGGGCTTTATGTTCTAAGTCATTCTATTCACAGTATTTTATCACTGGGGAGGGGATGAAATGGTTAAGATACCAATCATTAAACTCAGCCATTGTTACCCATGCCTTCTTGTTTGATGTCCATATGATTTTCAGAGTTGTAAAACAAAAGAAGTGTAAGTTGATCTTTGGCCACTTGGAAGCCAGCCACTCATTTTTAGAAATAAGTGCATGATGGTAACTTTTTCCAAAACGCCCCTGTCTCATCCACATTGAAAATAAGGTTAGGGGGATAATAGTTCACCTGTTCACCAAATCCTTAAAGGTGGAAAGATATTTATCAGCTGCTTCCATGTCAGCACTGGTTGATTCGCCTTGAAGTCGATAGCTGTGAAGGTTTGAACAACATTTGAATCTATCAAACCAATCTCTTCTCTACCTGCCTTGAATTCAATGGTCGAAAATTCTTCCTCGTTTTGTTTAATGTCTTCAGACAGGAACTTAGCTTTAACCATGATAACAGCCTGGCTTAAAGACATTTGTCAGTGGTTCACCTCTGTAACCCAAACTGATAATAGGTGTTCCATTTTTTCCATAATAGAGAATCTAGACCGATTTACTTTTGTATTAGCAATAGACGTACACGGGGGCTGGCTGATTTTGTACAAACGGTCAACTCAGATATGTTAAATCACGATTGCCACCTGTTGCACCAACACTTAACTCCATTCTATAGAAATTTTTCATTTTTATTTATAATGTCAAGGATTTATATTTAACTGATTTTTACACGTGTTCTAACTGACTTAAAACTAAACTGGGGAAAAAAACTTATTCCCAATGTTATGAAAACTTTTAAAGGGGGAGGGAGGGAGGAGATAATGGTTTCCTAAGAAAAATATCTGAGACTTATATGGGTGCAGAATCCTTGTACTTATAGTATTGAGTCGAATCCACATTAGTAGTGTAATGTAATGAGGTGTGTATTTTTCATTTTAAAAATAACAAATTGTAGTAAATTCACATTACTCAGGGTCATGCAAAGTGGTGGGGTATAACTGTTATTTATTTGGGTGGGCAGCTGATAAATTATAGTCAAAATGTTGTTTAAAGTGTGAAAAATCATCGAAAAGACGCCCAACTATCTGTAGTAGCTCTATATAGTAGTTATGGATAATAGTTGCTTCAAAATTATTAATGAAATAGTTATAGTTGTTATAATTCCTTTTCACAATTATCTTATTGTTTTTTCTAGGTGGTTGAGGATAGCCAGTAGAGAGCAGGAAAGCCTCGCTAACTTGTGCAGACCTACAGTTTTACGACATGCTGGTTGCCTGTCTCCTCCACCTTCTACCAACACTACCTACCAATGGCTAGGAGGCTCCCCTGCGTGGGCTACCTCCACACCTACCCGCAACTGCAGTCCACCAACTCCTCCACACTCTGCAGATAGGCACATCAAAGTTGAAGAGGAGGGGCAAGAAGTTCTTGCTGTCCCGCTCGCTAATGACAGCTTTAATTCCAGTTTTGAAATTAACAATCATTCAGATCCATTTAATGAGCAAGCTTTCAATGTTGATTACGCTACATGAATTTACTAACCCTCTGATTTCCAGTAACTGAGTTTAATCTGTTATATTTTTTTATTTTTTTCGATTCCCCTATGGGGAACCCCAGTTCCCCTCTACACCTCCCAAGGTGTAGAGAATATAAGTATGGGGTGCTAATTACATCAACCTGCTAGGGAGGAAGTTCTGGCATGCTTCAGAATAAATGAGGGGGGTGTGACTATCAAAAGAAAGTTATCAAGCAGCTAGCAATTCCGGTGGATCCACCAGCAATGTATCGTTGTTAAGTCACTGGAGGTCTTAAGAAGTTCCATGGTGTTCGGAAATTCAAAATTTCTAAAGTTAAGGTTACATTTTGAATCACTTATTTATGTTACCAGTGAATTTTTTTTTATCCAATGCCAATGTATTTCTGTGGTGTGTTCATGTATGCACCAAGTCCAATAAACGGTTGCTAACTAAAACCTATGTTGGGCTACCCCTGAGTCCCAGTGAATATGCATACTAAATCGTTGTTCCTTGAAATATGTACTAGTTGTTATTATTTAGCTGTTTAAATAAAAGAAAACAGGGAAGGTATTCGAAGAAACATCACTGTGCAGTACCTAATTTCCTTGTTTTTCTTTTGTGAGGTGACTTATTATAAATATGACTATAAATATCTGTTACTGGTTTTACAGCGAGTTCTATAGCCGATAACATCAAATCAAGCAAGCTATTAATTAATTATTTAGTATCACAAATTAAGATGTCTCATTTGTATGAAAATTTTGATTTTCTTTTCTACATAAGTACAATAGACTCTCCCTTTACCTCCATGAATATATTATCTTGCATTTTTTCACACTATTCAAACAAAATTTAAAAGTAAAAACGTAACCAATGTTTGTGTCTCTCCCATGAGAAAAATATGCTTCCAGTCTAGTGATTCGAACATCGAACCTTTATATCATTAGGCGGTTACCGCGACAATCCCATTATAAAGCTTTGTTGTTATTTTTGCTGATTTGGCAGTATGTCGATCCCTATAGGCAGTAAAGAGACAGTCTACTGTACTTATAGCAAGGTTCATGCTGTGCTTATTGGTTCTTGGTATTATCGCTTAGCAACATGCTTGCCCTTGCCCTAAGGTTGTCCATAAGAGTTCAATCCTCCTTTTGCATGTTGCTCTCTTTCTCTCATATTTGACATTTTCATAGTATGTTCAAAAATTTAAATAATAATAAATATGATAAAAACCAACATATTTTATGTATAAATCTTAAGCCGATTCACCACTGAACCTACTGATGTGTTGTCCGGTAATAATTGCGGCTTAGTAAAAAACAAAACAATAACTGCTATTTTAAATGAGATTTAATCATTTGAAATATGATCCATCACAATCAATCAATGCTCTTTTGCCAACTTGTTGAAATCCTTTTCATACCCTCTGAATGTCAATAGAAATCATTATACTTTAAATTTTAAGTATATTTTCATATGTTTTGCCAACTAATCTAGTAGAAATAATATCAATAATATAGGGAAAAACTATAAATTTATATAGTTTAGAGGATCAGGTAGAATGATTAGCTCCAATCATGTTTACAAAATAAGGCTTGCAACGTCGTAATCGTTCAATTCATGAAGTACCTATTTTTTCACTTTGTTGATTGCCACAAGGTGGTCAGCAATGGTTCATTTTTTCAATTGAAGTTTCCTCACAAGTTCTCTAACAGTTGTTCTTGGTTTTTCCTCGTACCAACATTTGCAGATGATCGCCTACAGAAGTTCTTCTACAGCCTTTTATCTCTTCAAGGGTGAAATCTTCATCACAAAATTATTGAAACCACTAATGACAACAGTTCATAATACAATATTTTGTATTAAACTTGACAAGAAAATTTGAAATCCTACATTATTTTCCGGACAACCCTTTATTTTAAAAAAATATCCGAATATTATACATTAAAACCTATTGAATTTTCAACACAAATAGTCAGTACTTCCTGATTTTGTGTCACCGCCTATAGAATCGCTAGTAAAAATTCACTTCTATTTTGGAGACGTACACTTTTTGAAAAGTGAACTTTACCTTAAAGCTAAGATATAGGTTTTGTATGATGAAAGGGCATATATGTTTAATGATAAATTTATCTCATGGTTGCAAGTATAAAAATGTAGGAAAAAACAATACAGAGAATACTTCAATTATTTTACTGAGAGTTGAACATTTGTTGTATTACATATTTTGTTAATTAATATTTTTGTACTCAATTTCATTAAAATAATAATAATTGGTTTATGTATTAAAAAAATGTTATCAAGTGTATTTTAGTATTTAACTTCTTATTTTAATGATAAACATTAGTTAATTATTTTCATATGTTTTGCCAACTAATCTCGTAGAAAGAATATCAATAATATAGGGAAAACTATGCTAATTAAAATGCTTTTATATTATATTTTTATAACTAATTGTTTTATATTTACCGAAGTAATATGTTGAAATTGTCAATTTAAAGGATATGTACAAACGACACGCACAACATAAAATGTAATTTTTAGTACAAAGCACTTGTTTGTAATATATTCCTAATTGTTTGATTTTTTTTTTTTTTTTTTTATGGCTTATGGGTAAGATATATTTAACTTTTCCTATCATTGTTTATACAGCATTCATTCTGTATGATAGATTTTAATCAACATGTTAAATGCTTAGAAATTCTGTACTTTTTAGTGGACCATTGTAGTGTAAATTTTTCATTTAATTCTATTCAATGTTGAAATTTTGTTAAAAATAAGCTTTGGTGGGTCCAGGTTGTAGCTACTACCAAAGATGCCTGATGGAAAAAATTGATATTATTGTTTTATGGTTGTTATTAAAAGTATTTTTTTTTTTAAACTGTGATAAAACAAAGAATCTCGAAGAATCATCACAGTTTATTTGATGTGGTTACTAATCACGAGTTATTGTTATCCAAATCGGTACCAGAGAAAGATTTGGAAAGTCTTGAGAAGTGGCACTCATTAAAATAAAGGGGTGGTGTGGTTGAGGTATTTGTAATGGGTTCTAGTCCCAAGTGTTGTTTCGAGTCAAGAGAGAAATGTTTTTAAAACTTATGTACAAAATGTATAGGATTATAAAACAAAAAGAGTATATGTGAGATGTTAAAAAGATTTATCTTGTATATTAATAAATTAATTATGAGAAATAATATGATGCGCTTTATTTACTGTTTAACATTGTATATTGTTTAAATAATTGTATCTGTGAAGCTAAGCACAATAAAATATTTTATGCACTAGTAATTTTTCTGATTTTGTTTACACTCTGTAAATATTATACGAACCGTTACATATTAATTCAAGTATATTGTTGTGATATTTTAAAATGATGATTTTTAATAGTGTTTGTTTAAATAAACTCGAAATTAGCGAGCATTGAATAACGATCCGTGATTCATTTTTGAAAGTATGAACGTTTTTACTGTCGTCATATTAATTATTAATAATTGAAATAAAAATAATATCATATTTAATATAAACATTTATTATATAAACTTCTAATTTAAGCAAAGTAATAAATATCCGAACAACCAAAGAGATGAAGAGTCAAGAAGGCAGTGGTAGGTAATATAAAGATCCGCAGGACAAGGAAAAGCTCTCATTCTTTCGTCAGGAGCCCACATTCGTTCTTCAGAAGGCAGGCAGAGAAGGAAGCCCCTGGCTACCTGTAGCCACCAACCCACGCTAAGGCGCCTCGTGGCTCATCAGAAGAGACTTTCACTTTCACTCGTCACGAAGACGTCTGAACCACACGCGCGGAGATTAGAACAAGCATGCTGATCCGCGGAACCACACGAAGATCAACACAAAGATACACTGGCCAGTATAATACGTAATTTTAATCTTAACAGTAATTTTTAGTACGTACGTAATTTATTATTTGTATATCAATTTTTATATCTTAATGTGTGTAAATGAATCCAATAAACCTTTTGCCAGAAGTTTCCTAGATAATTATTAACAGAACCCTGAATTAACGTAAAAGTTATAAAATATAAAAGTTTTTTAAATTATATGAAAAAGAATATATAATTAAAATTAAATATTATTAATGCATCAAGCAAATATTAGAATATTTGGCGCCCGTAAACAAGGAAATGTTAATTGAGGAAATCTGGTTAAAGGATTGATTGGATAAAGTGTGTCACGAAAAATTGTTTTAAATTTGATATAAAGGTTAGGTCAAAAAGTGTTAAAAAATTGTATTTGTGGTAGGAATTTGTATTGTTAAATTCAGTCATGGAAAGCGTAGATAAATCGAGTCGCGAGGAAAGTGAGATGCAAAAGTTATTTAAATTAATGATGGAAAAATTAGACGAAAATAAACGTGATATAAATGAAAAATTGGACGAACATGCACGTGATATAAACCGTATGATTGACGAAACATTTGCCGAAAATAAACGTAGTATTGACGAAAATAAACGTAGTATAGATATTAACGAAACATGTAATGAAAATAAACGTAGTATTGACGAACAAAATAACGTAAATAAACGTAGTATTGACGAAAATAAACGTAGTATAGATATTAACGAAACATGTAATGAAAATAAACGTAGTATTGACGAACAAAATAACGTAAATAAACGTAGTATTGACGAAAATAAACGTAGTATAGATATTAACGAAACATGTAATGAAAATAAACGTAGTATTGACGAACAAAATAACGTAAATAAACGTAGTATAGATGAAAAAATAGACAATAATCAAGAGATCATTGAACCAAATAAACAAAATTCTTTCAAACAGTCCAAAGCACAACTGGATGAAAAAATACATCCTCTAAAAAGGGAAATTAAATTTAAGAAACAAAAAACGTGCATAAATAATGAACCGGTAATTGGTCCTGACGAAAGACAAATAATTAACAGTCATGATAATTTAGAGAATCAGCAATTAAAAAATTCAGACCCAATAGAAATTATAAATAGATTTAAAAGTACAATATTTAAAAATTTGAATTGGAACAGAGTCAAATTTAACATTTTATATCATGCTAGTGAAATTCCCCTTGGCGAGTTAAATATAAACAGCATACAAATAAACAAATTGACCAAATTTAAAAATAACCACAGGGATGTTTTTAGTACAATCGAATATAATTATAAAAAGAAGAAAAAAAATAGCTATACTTTATTATTATGAAATAATGATAATCGGAGAAATATAAAAAAGTAAAAAAAAAAAAAAAAAAATTTAAAATTAATAGAAAAATCTATTATTAAAAAATGGCAATTAGGCACGTGTAAAGTTTAGGAATTAAAGTTTATTATAGTGTAAAATCAAAGTTAAAATTATGGTAAAAGATATAGAAAAACTAGACATTTAAAATCAATTGGAATAATTTAATATAACAGCAATCAGGCCCATGTAAAAAATTTGAAATTAAAGTTTATTATAGAGTATTAAAGTGTTAAAATGTTTAGTTGTAAAATAAAATTTGAAAATATGGTAAAAGACATTGAAAAGCTTGAAATTAAAATCAATTGAAATAATTTATTATAAGATAACATCAATCACATGTGTAAGAATTTGGAAATTTAAAGTTTATTATATTGTATTAAAATGTTAGAATGTTTAACTATACAATCAAAGTTGAAAATGTGAAAGTCTAAATCTAAAGACTAGAGAATTAAATTTAATTTAGAAATCTTATTATGAAAATAATCTCAATCAAGCAAGGTAAAGACTTGAAAATGAAAAATTATTGTAATAATTGAATGTTAAAATCTCTGTATAGTACATGTAAAATTTTGGTGACATACATTTTGGTATTGTAATTTAGTTATAAGAAAATACAAATAATTAATATGATGAGCAAGTAAATGTAAGATCAATAGTAAAGCAAACAAAAATTTTTTTAGACAAGCTCAAAAAATTTTTTAAATCGGAGCGGACCCGAATGTTGTGATATTTTAAAATGATGATTTTTAATAGTGTTTGTTTAAATAAACTCGAAATTAGCGAGCATTGAATAACGATCCGTGATTCATTTTTGAAAGTATGAACGTTTTTACTGTCGTCATATTAATTATTAATAATTGAAATAAAAATAATATCATATTTAATATAAACATTTATTATATAAACTTCTAATTTAAGCAAAGTAATAAATATCCGAACAACCAAAGAGATGAAGAGTCAAGAAGGCAGTGGTAGGTAATATAAAGATCCGCAGGACAAGGAAAAGCTCTCATTCTTTCGTCAGGAGCCCACATTCGTTCTTCAGAAGGCAGGCAGAGAAGGAAGCCCCTGGCTACCTGTAGCCACCAACCCACGCTAAGGCGCCTCGTGGCTCATCAGAAGAGACTTTCACTTTCACTCGTCACGAAGACGTCTGAACCACACGCGCGGAGATTAGAACAAGCATGCTGATCCGCGGAACCACACGAAGATCAACACAAAGATACACTGGCCAGTATAATACGTAATTTTAATCTTAACAGTAATTTTTAGTACGTACGTAATTTATTATTTGTATATCAATTTTTATATCTTAATGTGTGTAAATGAATCCAATAAACCTTTTGCCAGAAGTTTCCTAGATAATTATTAACAGAACCCTGAATTAACGTAAAAGTTATAAAATATAAAAGTTTTTTAAATTATATGAAAAAGAATATATAATTAAAATTAAATATTATTAATGCATCAAGCAAATATTAGAATAATATATTTAAGTGTAGTATGATGCTCTACATAATTAAGGGTTTTATTTATTACAGTTAGTTACAAGATCAATTTTTATTGGTATTTTTAGTAATAGGTCATTAATGACCTATAGTCATTAAGTCCTACTTAATATTTATTATTAATCAGGACATCAAGATCTTTACTACGATTAATTAAGTAAATTATTTTATTTTTTAATTACAAGTAATTGATTAATAATTCTGTGGTGAGAGTAGGAGGGGGTAAGAACCTTTTTTATGACTTACGGAAAACACAAAGAATGAAACTTCAAGATATTTTCACAAATCAGGTTTTTTATTTTATGACAAGACATGTTTTCTAAAAGCATTTGAAACGGTTCTTACCCCCTTTACTCGAGCACCAAGGAATTGATTCTTAATTATATGTCATAAGGTTGGTTTTATGTTTAACATTTTTGTAGTATGGTTAACTTTCATGCAGAGTATTAGTTGTAAAAACACAAGCTGTGAAAAAATTGTGAAGACATTTTGGTTGACAGTGATATTTAGAAATAACAACCCACAATTACATATTGTTAATCAACATAATAATTAATAAATGTCACTCATGTTTTATGGCGATGGCCATATTTTTCATGTCTTCCTTATATGTTAGTGTCTCTAATTTGAACAGGGACTCACAACAGAGAGACGTACACAGTCGAAAACAAGGGTTTCTGAATTTTGAAAAAAATCAAAACCCTTAAAAGCAATTTATTGACATTCCCTACAGTATATTTATTATCTTAGTTCATATAGATGTGCTAATGATTTAATTTAATTAAGTTACTATGTAAGTCTAAAATTTATGGATGGTAATAGGTGAATATGGGGGAGGGGATTTTAAGTATGCATGTTCATAATGGAAAAGGTTTGGTTGGGTAGTAGTTACTAAATGCAGTGCTTACTGACTTAATTGTCTTAAAGAAGATTTCAAACATTTCAGATCACACCTTGATTACTGGTGGAGGTAGAAGAAAACAAATAGTATCAACAGCGAGCAAGCTATTCAACACTAAAAAAAACTATAGGGAAGTCTCACAGGACATAAGGTTGATTGTGTATCATACCACACTCCACTCATTACTGACCTATTATAGCAAATCATGTGGACTCGTAGACAGATAAGTCATGGAATGTTGTAGAAATGATATTTATGAAAATGGAAGACAAAACTAGAATGGGGCTAGAAATACTATAAAAACAGAACTGATGCGGCTTAGTGAAATGATTGAAGCTTACAAAAAGGTGATATAATGAAATGTAATAATACTTGACAAGGAAGGACTTATGAGATAAAGTTAAAAGGAAGCTATAGCAAGACCTGGGAGGAAGCTATTCAAGCCTTTAATACTCCAGGGCAAGATTGGAGAAGAGAAGATTGCTCAAGACAGAGTTACTTGGATTAAGTTTTATAAAAAAAAAAAAAAGAATCATAATACTGCATCAGAAGGTAGAAGATAGGCACTATTCCTAGAAGAGTACAATAATAGAAAAAAATGAGGAATTGATACATGCTAGGTTTCTACAAAAGTTCATGAAAACTTTGCTGACTTTAATATATTAAATCCTTATTTGACTCTTCTGTTTGAATAATTAATTCAACTATTTGTCCTAACTATCTTTGCGTTCCATTAACTCTTTATCTGTCACAACCAAAAATTGTGGCAATAATGTAAAAAAGGATCGAGTTCAAAGGCGGAATGTTGTAGAAATTATGGGAGTTGAAGAAATTAGTTCAGTAGAAGATAAAGGGGGGCTGCGTCGAAATAAAGCTTGTTCAAACGCTTCTCAAATTATTACATTATTCAAATGCTGAGAATGCCAGTTTTGAAGACGCGTCTCGATCGGGTCGCCCTTCAGATATTGATGATGAATTACTATAGAGGTAAGCACAGACACGAGGATTAGTGGTATAATCGGGGCCTTCAGTACATAATTTTTCGAAATAAACTGGTTTTGTGTTCAAGAACTTTTGTAACACTAGAAGAATCCAATTATCTACTTTTTTTGGCAAGTCATACTCGATCTGATTTTATTACCTGCCTTTAATTAGATGTGATTTTTGCTGTACATTTTAAATATTTTATTCAATTTTTTGTTCAGCCTTTTCCTCCTCATACTAGTAGGCTATTGCTACTCTGGAACTTATGGGGAAAAATAGGACCTGCCTGCTTCACAGGGAGAACCAACGCGTAAAAAGTGTAGTATTTCTGAGAAATCGGCAAGGAAACTAAGAACCGATTTACAATAATTATTCAAAAAAACCGGAATTCTCCTTTTTCTTTTTTTTGGTATTATTATCAAAATGAAAAGGTTGACAACCTCTTCGGTTTCCGAGAAGACGCCGATGACTCAGATGTCCCTGTTACCAGATGGAGGGGTAGTCGGTTCGCAATAGTGACGTCATACCCGCCACTCCACTTTCTAAGAATCGATCTAAGGCCACTATAATAACATCGACTGTGTCAGTGGAAGATCAGTTGAGGCTTGTCATCCAGCCCATTCACAGGTAGTTCACTTAAGACTTTTAATTAATATTTTTGTGTATTGATAGTAATAATAAAAAGGTTATTGTTTGGAAATAGGATTATTTCTAGACTAGAATAGTTATTAAGTCTACCCTTCAATGAAATATCTTAGTTGTCACCTTCCGCTTTGGGCCTGATGTAGGTGTGTAATGAATGCCAATACATAATTCCTAAAAGATAATAGCTGGAAATCCAATGCTTTATTCCTTTTTTTTTTAAAAAAAGGGCTGAACAGTTTTATTTAACAGCCATTCGATGTGATAACATATCAATTTTAATGTACCCAATGAATGCCCACCAGCCTACTGGAACTCTCTTAAGTCATTCATCCTTTTAACAAATACATTTATATTCATAACGTTAGCCCTACCATAAAACGAATTTCTATCGATGACTTCTTTCGGCTTTATCAACATAAGTGACATACAATCAATCATTCAAAAATTTTAATTAACCATGAATACACTTTTAAGTTTTGCTGAATTTGGCTTAGATGGAAAGCATACGACTATAAACTATTATATTAATTACGTTTAAATGTAGCAATGGTGTCTAATGTAATGTTTAAAATACATCAAATGATTTTTAAATTCATTTTTATATTCATTCTTATAAAAGGAATAATAGTAGCTTTAGAGTTATACTCGAAAAGATACAAAATGACTGGAAATAACACTAACAGGCTTTCCACGCTGAACAAACAAGAGTTATTCTAGTATACAAAACGGAAAGTAGTCAGAATTCGCAATATTAAGACTTAAGTAATGGAGTAGTTTTAGTCCATGAAAACATTATCAAATACAAATATGAAATTCAGTGATAGACACCGAGAACCTATAATTCGATATTCATTAGTGGGAACAAATTGTAACCACAACAGATTTACTTAGTAGAGTCCGAGTATTAAATTAGCAAAATTGTATATAATGCGGTATTTAATTGGGGCCTAGGTTATAAAGTTGTAAACGAAAGGGTTAAATATATAAAACCCTAACCACCAATCACTTAGATACTGTAGAACCCACGCTCCAAAGGGCATTATGCCGCTAGCTGATCGCTTCATAGCCACCAGCATCAGAACACATTCAGCCCTTTTAATATTTGTATTACTGTGGAAATAAAATAACTATACTCGTAATTTCGTTCAAACAAAGGTATATCGTGGGAGATAGATAAAAAAAACATTTATTCAATACCCTCTTCACCAAATTCTAGTGATACCTCTTATTGGGTCCCAACTACATTAAAACATTAATATGAATAAATTTGCTAGAGAAATAAAAAACACAATATATATAATTAATATAAAAATACAACACTTATTAATTATTAATGATAGATTTAATCATCATTCTCTACCAACAGAGAAAATCAAAATCAAAATATTCTTATTACACTAAACGAAATATTACTGGTTGAAAATATATATAAAAAGACTTATAACCACTTGGTCTAAACTATTGAATTTCCTTCAAAAAAATTAAAAAATTTCCCGTTTTAAAGATATATTTTATCGCCTACCTATAGTAATTAATAAGGAAACTACAAATTTACAATTTACATAAAACAAAACTCTTCATTACTTTTTCATAACATACGGGGATTACCATATTACCCCACATTGCAATACATTTAAAAAATATTTTATAGGAATAATATTTGGTAAGCTAGATTTTTTTCATATGTGGTTGTGTTTCTTATTAGTTCTGAGTTCATATAACTAATAATAGACTCAGAATCAGTAGTTGGCAAAGAAAACAGGGTCAAAGTTTATCAATTAACCGGAATTTTCAAATTTTTGTAGAAGTCAACTTTTATATTTTATATATAATCATATATTCTCTTCTATATTCTATATATTATATATTCATAGATTCTCTTACAATGTTCTTTTTTTTTGTATCATTTGCTTATCTAGCATTTATGATTGTGGTTGAAGAGCTCATTCATGCCTTATACACAATTCCACTCATTCAATATCTTCAGTTCACTCCCTTGAAATCATTCATACAATATGTAAACACAAAATGTGCCTAGGAGCCCCCATGCTCCCGAAGATCCCCACAGTGACGACAGAGAAATCGAGGGCAACGAAGAACAAACCCCCTACCATCATCACCCCGCCTCATTCTCCGACCGGTCATTTATGACTAAGACCTGAAAGAGGGAAAAGAACTACAGAACAGAAGCTCAGGGTACGAGTGGGGATGGTAGCCAGTGTTATGGATAAGGGATTTTAATTAACTAGTTCATTGTAGTCAAATATCGTAACTATGTAAACAGCGAAAGTTAATTTATTCACTCTGAGAACCTTCAGAGGACCGTTTTTAATTATCTGTGTTTTTTTTTTGTTTTTTTTTTTTTTTTTTTCCAGAGCTCTCAAACTTAAAAATAGGAGTGTGGAAAAAATTATTTTTGGCTGGGAGTGCCTTTCTCTAAGGGGAGACCCCTACTTAAAGGATGTATGAGAAGGATATAGGGTGTGGAATGCCTAGAAAGGCGGAAGGAGTCAGGAAGGTAGTGAGAGTCTACCAAGGATTGAGCCTAGGCGATGGATTGTTGTGGGCCAGGCGAAGCCTGGCCCGAATTATCTGTGCATATGTGTACTCCTATTTAAGGTTGGAAGACCCACCCAGGCCTGAGAGAGCCACTAACTTCTATTTATAGAAAGTAAATAAACTCGTTGCCCATCTAGGGACCTGTACCCAGAAACTTCATGTGTATTATGAAACAACACCGTATGAGAGCCCGAAGTTTAAATTTGATGTTTTGTTTTTTTCAAAACCCCTGTTTTGTTTCCCATACATTGGAATTACAATGTTTAGAATCTGTTAGGAACAAATAAACTAAAATTGCACCTGGTGCTTGTATATTTTCTGAAGCTATGCTATATTTTATTTAGAATATGAAGTGACACAACTGATTAATTATTTAATGCATCTATATAATGTAAGTCTTTTTGATATTTGAAGGCTGTGAGGCCCACTCTCCATTAGGTTTGATGTGTGATCTATACTCATACGATCACGATCATTTAACCTATATAAATGAGCAGGTCTACCAACACCTAGTACTTGAGTTTAATTCAGAAGTCTTCTCTGTAGTCCATAGGCAGTTTAACTACAGTCATGTAGTGACTTGAACGATTCCCGATAGCCTACGATCAAGACGAAAAGGAAGCACAATCGTGCTCTAGTAGAAACCAATCCGCTGCAATATTTTAGGAAATAATAAATTAGGCGGTCTTGCAATGAAGGCTGTGCAACAACGGTTGCAAAAACCTGACTTTTTAGTTGCTTTTATAAGACTAGCGAATGGGAGGAATTTTAAATAAAAATGAATGGAAATCTCTCTTTAGTAGCCGCAAAAAGACCTTATACTAAAGCCACATACCAGATCCTTCTCCCAACCCAAGACCATAGATCTCGACTTGTGATAGATCTGGTGGTAGAATTGATCATTCCACTAAATAACTTGTTGATCTACATCTTTCTTTTTATTCTGGTAGGGGGTGATGGTCTGGAATGATTCGGAAAAAATCTGTACAACTCAGTATTTTATCATAGTCCAGGAAGACGGTGACTATGTGAATTTCGAAAATTTGCTTCTTGGGCTTAGCGCTGCAGCATTAAAATTAGTTTCGTAAATACAAATTTCTCTTCTCAACTTCTTTTAGTTTTGAAAATAAAATTTGTTCTTGAATTTTTGACAAGTACGAGATAAGGGATATAGGTCTGAAATCTTCAAGTTGATAGGATAGTACTCTGTTCTATGTTTTTTGGGATCGGAATTGCTAGACCGGTGACGCGGCTGCAGGAGGTGCGTAGACGACCTCCCTAGACTTCGCTTCCTCATTCACATAGGAGGGAGGTAACAATCATGTGAATTTGGGTGGTCTCTGGGCTGTTTGTAAATACTGTATGGATGAGCGAGTGGATGAAGGATTGTAAATATGACATGAGTGAGAACATTGAACACAATTACTTATTGCCCGATGAGGCAGATTGTAATTTTATCACAATAAAGAATTGATTTGTACTTTCTACTATTTAGCGTAGCATTTCATATGAAATGCCATCGATTTCAGGGGCTGATATTCAGTTGAGATTCGGCAAGCTGGATGTCACGTCTTCCGGTTCTAATGGTTCATTACAATTAGCCTAGTAATAAAAAATTATTTCGTAATCAAAAGTTATTTACCCATCCATGGTTTCCGTGATGTTTTCAAAGATTGAGGCACGTTATCAACTTATATTCCATGATATTATTTTGAACATTAAAGCCTTAGCTGTTAACTTATCATTTTTAAATAGTTAGTAAAGGCTACAAAAAACGTGTAGTTTAGTTAGGTCTTAACTTATTTAAAATCCAGTCCTGCTTTCGACCTCGGAAAAACGTCTTTTGGTTTTTACAGGCGTGGTTTTTAGATGGATGATATAAAAAACAAATATTTTTGAAAAAAACTATAACTTCCCAAAGGCTAACAATTATTATTAATGAATATTACGACCTTGAAGTACAGTCATTGGGGTGATTCAGCATTCATTATGAATATTAATTATGATGTTTTAATAGTTTGCAACCGTTCTTACTCCTGATTTCAAACAATCATTCTGGGTAAACATCCGGATGAGTAAAAAACGTTTTGTTACATTGTATAATATAGCGTCGGGTAAACATGATTAGTCATACCATCATATATATTTATCAATTATGATAATAATGATTGATTCACGGCACGGGGCAGTAGGACAGTTTTTCATTTTAGTACGATGATAACCGAAATATTTAAAAAAAAAATATTTATAAACCAAATAAAGGTCGCAGAAATTGAAAAAAAAATTAACTGACGGCGAAGTACCTTGTATGTTTGATTTAAACAAACCTTATTTCAGCCTTGGATCCCTTGGTCAATGAAAATTTCATTTCATTGTTTCACAAAATAAATAAATCTTTCAATAGCTTAACTCAGCAGAAGACATTAAAAACCGGATTCCTATTTTTGGCTCTTGAAAATTTATGTTTTGAAATATTTTTAAATTTATTTTTGCATAATCCTTTTCTAATGTGTAATTTGTGTTAAATATTCTTAAAAAACCTCTGAAGTCAGTAAAACGGGTCCTCCATTCACGCTTCATTTGGTTTTTCACTATTTCCCGTTAATATATTTCAACCAAAAACTAGAAAGCAAATTTTGCGGTGCTATGGAGTATTTCAGATGGTTTGTATAATTTTATTGTATATGAAAAAATACCATACATCGCCTGCCCTAAGGCGTTATCACGTAGTATAATCTTTATGTTGAGATCTTTTTATAAGGTTAAAGCAAATGCTAGCTTTTGCCATCTATTTCTGAACGGTTTAAATAATAATTGTATTTTTTTTAATAGGTCTATTCTAAAGTGCTTTTAACATAGCATAAAAGCATTGGCGTGTAACGACGTCAAACGGGTGTAATTACGGTTGGCGTGTGTTGATAATTGCCATCTTCCTTTCTAAAGGACTTTTTTTTGTAAGTCCACTCTATTAAAATAATAACTATTTCAAAAGAGAGAAAAAAAAAATGTTTTCAGCTATATACTAACTATATACTAGTGGATACTGACTCATGAAACTGATTTTATCATATAAAAATATGAGTTAAAAATTTAATCTTGTGTAAAGTTCTCGTATGGCTTGTTAGTTAGATATCAACACGTTGCAAGATGTTGAAATATATGACTAATAGAAGACGTTGCATCTGCGTATAGCAGAAAGAGGAGAAAAAATTTGTCAATTATTTTGTTCATATTTTTACACATTGTATTAAAATTTAAAGGGGTTTAGAGAAAAAAATAAAAAATAGAAGACACATTTTTGTTGTTGTATGGTTATTATTATGTTTAGTATTATTGGTATAAGCGGAAGTTCCATAAATAATTCCATGCCTAGAGGCCTAACAGGGGGTATATTGATATATAACATGCTCATATAATTGCTGGGTATAAATTATAACATAAATTGACTATTTTTATTTAAAAAAATTACAAAATTGAAATATTTACAAATTGAAGGGTTTGCTGCAAAAAGGAGGTAGCTCCAATTTTTCCATTTGTTGGGAAACCAAACAAAACGTTTAAAAAATTCAAATTTTAAGTTATGTAAAAATATTGTTGTTGCTTACTTTCAATTATGGTGTTTACATATTACGATTGGAGCTGCATCCTTTTTGTGCCAAATAAAAGAGGTTTTTTTTTGACACAAGAAAGTGTTTCTAACTCCCAACAGCTATGGGATGGAGCTACCTCCTTTTTGCAGCGAACCCTTCAATTGCAATCAAGCTCTCTTCCATGACTAGTCAACCAGTTTATTTCTTGATTTATACATTGCACTATCATTTAAATATTCCATCTTTTACAATTATATCTTGGAGTACGTGAATTTGAACTGATATTAAAAAAATAAACACGTTCTTCTGGGACATTGTCCCCTAAAATTGACAAAAAGGAAGACATAAGCATGTCTAGATGACAAAAGAATATAACGTTAAACTGATGTGATTAACTTAAAAATAATAAGGGCCCACACCAGCCTGATTGATGATACAATATGTGATGACTTCAATAAATCAACATCATAAGATGGAAACAAAAAGCATAAATGAGTAGAGGTGAAAAACATTCTCTGACAATCGGAACTAAGAAAATAATGAAAATGTATCAATTATAACAAGGGGGGAAATAGTGTGAGTTGCTGGAATCTATTGAAATAGGATATTAATAAAATTACTAACAAATAAATAATAAGAATAATAACGGCGAATTATGAATTGTTAAATTCGAGGGAGATATGGTACTGGTAATGTTATTAATATCATATTCCATGAATTGATTTCTGGACGGGACAAACCAATTAAAAAATAATTTCTGTAGACATGGATGCCAATGTTTGTTTGTTGTTGTTTTTTTTTTGGGGGGGGGGGTTGGTAATGCATAGGTTTCCAGCTATGTTTCAACTTGAACTTGGATCGCTGACTTCATTCTTCTGAAACACCAAGAAATAAATTTCAGTGAGTCGCGCGATAAAATAAAATATTTACGGGACAATGATCAGGCCTATGGCAGTATTGATCCCTAGATAACCTAACTGTGATAATAATAGCAGGTTGTGGGGGGGGGAGAGATTAGCTCATATAATTAACACTTGCCAGCAATCTATTAGATCTTACTACCGCGTTCGTGAAAGTTCAGTCACTAATAGGTAAATCGAGAGAGGCAGATGCGGGCTATTAGTCACTGAAGTACCTGTTTGTATATTACATGTATGGGGAATACCGGATTCCTTGTTTCCTTGTATGGGCTATGTAGCTCAAACGTGCAAATGTATGGTAAATGCATGGTAGTTTACGTTGACATACCCCGATGATTGTTCAGAATCGAAAACGGCCATTCCAAAGCAATCGATCCAGAAAGAATTACGTTTGATAATGACTTATAATCTACATTATTTTCTTAAATTTAAAATATTTATTTTCCATTACAATGCAAAACATGGCCTTGATCTGTGCCCGTCATATCACTGACTCTTTTAACCTCTAGTCATTTTAGTGTTAGATTTATTCTAGTCGAATTAGCGGAATTTGTTTTATTCATTATGTCAAAGATTATTTTTATTGTCCTTTTTGTTACATCAATTAGAACTGAATTATATATTTTTAAATATATTTAAGATATATATGTACAAGGTTTGATCAAAAAGTAACGAGAATTTTTGTTTATCTTAAACAATTTTTATTTATTCATCGATAGCAATTTTGTGCCCTTCAAAGTAATCCCCCTCAGATATAATATATGTGCCAGCGCTTTTTCCAATCTTCGAAGCACTTTTCGATATAGCTCTTAAGTCCTTCAGCGATTATTATTTTATCTCATCAATGGTGTCAAAACATCGTCCTGTCAAGTTTTTTTATTCATCTTTGGGAACAAAAAGAAGTCGCAGAGAGCCATGTAAGGCATACAAATTACAAACAATCAGTGAGGCGTGAGCGGGAGCGATATCTTGATGCAATTTCCACGAATTGTTTTCGGACAATTCCGGTCATTTTCGTCGGATCGCTTCACGTCAACGGCACATTATTTCCAAGTCTACTTTAATGACTGTACGACCTTCTGGCTGGAACTCTTGATCCACTAAGCTTTTTGATCAAACCTCTTATCTATATACATATATAAACAAAAAAATTGGGTAGGTCGATATAAAACAAACTATTTTGTAGAATTACCTTTTTTTTTTTAATGCCTTTGAATTTATTTCTCGTAACTAAACAAAAAGGCTCTTCCCCTTGGGGTTTCCCCTGGTTTAGTTGGTGCAAACAAAAGTTTGGTAGGTAAAACGAAAAATAACTATTCATGGAATGCACTATTAAACAGAATCAGTGAAGCACTGAGTGGAAGTGAAGAATATACACCAAGGGACTGTCCTCTAACTGTTCTTAAACGATCTGATACAACCTTCCTGTGTTAGCCTCTGAGTCACCTCATTTGTCTTCGTGGCAATCGTCTCACACCGTCGGAGGCTTCGGGGATTTGCGTAATTCTAGCTCATTGCCAGATATCGCATGTTATTTAGCCAAATTCAGTGTCATCGTATGCAAACTGCCATGCGATTAGTGGTTTCCAGCTGACCCAATTAACTGATACAAAAATATTATACTCCCCATATCATGGAAGATGTTATTACTTGTCGATGCAAGGAGACAAGATATTATTTCAGCGATTTTTTTTTTACAAATTTAACACTAAAATTTGTTTAATTTAATCGTGAACAAATTGTATATTTGAAGTATAAATAAACCAAATAAAGGAAGTATTAATTGAAGAAATAAAACCGAGAGATGCCTAAGTTTATTGTATTATTGTGAAACAAATTATAAGTAATTTGTCCCAACCATCTTGGTTCCTGAAAATTGTCTATTAAAAAAAAAAAAAAGTACACAGCAAAAATATTGACATAAAAGAAACGTATCAAGTGCGCGATTTTCTATTGATGGTTTCGAAACCTTTTTTTTTCGAGACATCTTTGGACTTAAATTTGACGTCTTTAAATGCGTCCTTAACACGAAAATCTAACTAAACAAACAGCTCATTCATTCTACAAATAGCAAAAAATAATTTAAAAAAAAATTCTTGAATCGAGAAAAAGAAGAAGTTTCAAACCTGCTGAAATTCCATACTATGCCTTCAATTTAGGTTTGTATAGAAAATAATTTCTTTCCTTGAAATATAACGTTACATTTTAAGCATTTTCTAAACAGCTTTAAATGTCAGTAAACATTGTCTAAACATGCTATAATACCTTGTGAAATTTTTACGTTCATTATAATAATTGGTTTTGACAACTTAAATTCACCTAGTAGAGTTTTGTAGTTTGAGTGATGAACCCCCTGCTGTGAACTGGCGTGAGAGTCCCTGCGGGAAGTGGCTCAGTTGGTTTTTTTTGTAGGCCCAGTCTAGATAATAGTTCTTTTCAACTGCAGGCTGCTTAGCTCTGCTGTCTGTGTGGAGTCCCGTAGGCCCCAAGCTGCTCTCTTACGAGAAGCAGGATGTTCTCATCTTAACAGACAACCCTTTTAAGCGTAAAAGTCTATGCAGTTCTTGCCTGAATAATACACAGTGGAATTCTTAAGCTGTCACTGACTAAGATTATGAACTAACTGAATTGTATTTTTTTTTTTCAAAACGCTTTATTTAATATATAGCGAGTGAGTTACAGATTCCACAATATGGAATCTTTACATAAATTCACATCATGCTAATTATTGTTACTGTTGCGTAGCTACATATTATGTAATGTGTTAGGTTCAAATAATTTTTCTATGGTAGGCTGATGTACAGAATACAAGGCATGTGAATATAGAAAGTGTTATGGCACACCTTAAGAATGATATTGGTTTTTTTTATCCCCTTTTTATTATAAATTATGGAAATCAGCATAGATTCTATATAAATTAATCTATTAATAGTAGTCATTATATGTAATTTTACATTGCGATTTGTGATCGTTACAAAAGTATAATGTACTTTATACATTCATTGTTTAACATGTTTAAAAGTGATAGGGCTAACCTTATGAGTCATAGACTTAAAACTTACTTACATCTAAGAACAAAATCTTAACCTAATTTTCCCCAACAATCTGTTGTCATCGGTGTGGGAAGGGTGGTGGGGTCATAGCGTTAAAAACTAGGTTAATTGTTTCCTAAGTGAAGAGACAATATTAAAAGATGTGCACTCTCTACAAGAAGTTCTTAAAACGTATAAATAATTGCAAACTAAGCTGTATAATTGATAAAAAATAATTCATCTTACTCGTTAACTGAAAATAGCCTTTTTAACAAATAAAAAAAAATTTAAATAACTAAAAAATTAATTAAAAAAAATTAAATTCTTTATTTTTTAGAATATATTTTTTTAGAATCAGATTTACGTTACCGATTTCTATCTGTTGTCCCTTACCACGTTTAAAAGTCAGAACTGTATATCTTAAACAGCTTCCATATATGAATAATTTCTGGACCATGGACGAAAATCTCAAATTTAACTAACCTCTAGTATAAATAAAATATTACCTTAATTCAGTATTAAGTCTTGCTTTACATTCAGTGACATTTTCATTATTTTCTTATGGACAAAGTCCCAAGTTTATCTTTTCATTTTCAGCATTTTGACCATAATCACCACATAATAACTCAGACGCCTTAGGAAACAATTAGGCGTTTGTGTTTTTAACTAAATGTGCTCACTAATAGTTTATCCGAGTAGCTACAGTTGAATAAAAAAAATGTTGGAGGTAATCGTCATTTGTGGCAATTCTGCAACTTTTCCTAGAACTCTTGGAATTTTCAAAAACACTTGTTTTTTGATTCTTGTCCTTCATATAATGTTTTTTCTGTGCAGTAATGTTTTTTCGTCGCACAAGGATATATTAATCGGCATGAAGTACTATGGGTAGTTTGTCACATTTAATTACGCGGGTTCTTTAGTTCATTCTTTAACCTGATCCAATGACTTGCGATATTATTTTTGATTAGAATGATATTATTACATCTCACTGCAAATATCTTAATACATACATAAACAATGTATAGTTAGCCGTTCTTAAATATTTGGTGACCATACAAGTTCCATTCTTCAACTATTTCACAGCAGGAGCAGTGATGCTAACGTTGATGGGCTGAAATGTTGCCCCCAGTTAATTTGATAAAACCTAACACCAAACGTTAATAAGTTCCCATTTTGCGATATAGTGAAATATGTTTCCCCATATCTTATGAAACATTAACGAATATTTTATTTTATGTTAATTGTGACTTTGTAGTTTCGTTGAAAGTTACCGTAGATAGATTATGATATATCCTTTTTGTTTTCAATAATTTCTTTAGTATTATATATATTTATAATGGGCCGAAGGTGTTATGATGCTAATGACTAGGAAGCGGTCAGTCCCTCTCGGAGCGTAGGTAATTTTACAACTGTATAGCCTAGGCCTCAAAAATTATCGGGAATGGTTCAGTCGTGGATCTTGAATTGTTCCACGTTACGAATTTATTATCATAAAAAGTAATCAATAAATATTTTTTAGTAAGAATTGTGTGTTAACGGAATATTAGTACAAACCATATAGAAACTAAGATACAATTATCTAACTGAGATAGTTATAATAGTGTATAGTACAGAAATGTATAGAAACAGAAGGAAAATGTATGAAAAGGAAAATAAATCTCCATCATACGCTTTAAATATGTAAAACCAGCCAACACCATATTGGATTTTAGTTAGTCTAAAAGTGTCAGAAAATGAGTTGGCCGGAGTTTTAAATATGGTGGAGACGATTTTATTAGATACAGTTTCTGTCGGACCAAAAAACAAATAAATACATATTATATTAGAATTTGATTAAAACTGATATACCTAATCATGTGTTACTGTGATGCCTTCTGTGCATAGATTTGCAGAAGCAGACCTTGGATTTATCAGTCTCGATTAATCGTTGACTGGTAAGTGTTTCCTGTTTGGGATTGATTCGTCTCAATTCGTTACCAGTGAGTAACCCGAAGATTTGTTGACGCCCCCCCCCCACACTCCGGCACTCCCACCCCTACATACACTCCTTCCTCCAGTGGATCAGTCTGACCATAGGCCCTCTTGTTGCAGGTACTCGAAGACATGAGGACTACTTACAGCTTGTTGGTGGCT
Source organism: Acanthosoma haemorrhoidale (assembly GCA_930367205.1). Classification (NCBI taxonomy): domain Eukaryota; kingdom Metazoa; phylum Arthropoda; class Insecta; order Hemiptera; family Acanthosomatidae; genus Acanthosoma; species Acanthosoma haemorrhoidale. The sequence goes on from OV884011.1 coordinate 75,603,705, forward strand.
GCTGCCGTCCTGGCGTTGGCCGCTGGCCACACCTACCACCTTGGCAACTGCCCCGCCGTCGAGCCCATGTCAGGCTTTCAGATGTCAAAGGTAAGTTTTATGTTTAGTGGATAGTGTTTCTTGCCACCTTTACTGATGACACATATGTCCTTTCATCGCATCATGACCCCGAATAGTATAACCTACAAGCTCGCCTCTCCGAAATTGAGCATTAGTACAACCAATCGTTGAGGATATACGTACTTAAATTAAAATTAAAATTAAAATGTACTTACTTTAAAATTACGCGCTGACTCGCATCCTGCCCACCAGTTTTCTTCAATATTACTTGTATTCCCACATCAGACACCTTGACCTTACTGCTGTACAGCTTCTCCACCATTCAAGCGTTTAAACCAAAGCGCAGTGTAACATTTTGATGCAGCACCCAATCCTATTGGCCAGTAGTGACTTAAAAATCACTATTTATTCTTTGAACCTTTCCACTACAATATATAATAGTAAATGTAACGCAAAGACGGTGATTGATACAATTGGGATACATAACTGAGCAAGATATTAGTCAATTTAAAAAATGATATAAATAAAAGCTGTTATAGTCAACTATGTTGTCATGCTCAAGAAATTTTAGAACAATCCCTTATTGCTACCCTTGCACCTCCTGATACTGGCAAAAGTGCTGTGTTGACAGAAAGGAACGAACAAGGGCACCAGGGGTCGGCCTGATTGCATAACGCCATCAGGTTATGCAGTGTGACGCTGTTTTCGCCTCCTTCACCCAAGGGCTTCTTGCAGTTCTTTTACTGTGTGGTCTTCGAGGGAGAGTATTTGCCGAGTCTAAAGGAAGAGGTTTGACTCTCGGCTATCGATCTGTCTGCATGTTGTAAATTAACGATCCGGCAACAGTAAAGACTTAAAAACACATTAGTAATAAAAATAACTCACAATAATGGCATAGATTACAGTAATGGTTTTAAACAGGAGAATTAAGTGAGACGGACATAGGGAGTTATGGAATCGTATAGTGTTGCGGAAGAGACCTAGTTGAGTGGGTCTCTTGGTTCTACCTGGAATACAGAGGATAGAGTTCAATGTGGTTTGTTTGTCCCTTACTTTGGTCTGCTGTAGGCTGTTACCTAGACACAGGGGGTCAAGGTCTTCTCCTGTTTAATGGTTTCCCGGGGGGTCTTTGGTAAATACCTGAGAAAATGCTTGAGTTGTCATTGGTACCCACGGCTAACTTAAGTGGTAAGCGAGCTGCTGGCAGGGAGCTTATTGTCTATTGTCTACGTCTCTGCTTTGTGCCAAGCCAATTGTTGAGATAAATCGTTTGGTCCGATAAATCTACGAGAGCGGTTGTAAAAATTATTCAATCGATCGAAAATGCTTGTTAGGTTTTTCCAATAACTGCCAGTATAAGAGAAACAAATCAGGCCCGTTTCGACAACTTTAAGATTTCATCATGTTTAAGAATACATTAAAGAAGGTAACGTGAAAATAATTCCAAGCCGATTTCTTTACACTTTTTTTATATTAATTTTTTAATTGTCTACAATTTTTTTTATTTATTGAAAAATCGATTTTCAGTGACAGATACGGTTTAACAAATAAAATAAAAGGAATTGAGTAATAAATAAGCCTTGTTTATTTTCATGAGGTTTTCAGTATTTTTTATGTGGCCGGTCCGTAGAGGACAACTACAATACAAAATTGCAACGGTTCTAGGTCAGGTCACAAGGGGGAATTGTGGCAATAAACAGACGGACAGACACTTGAGGGACAACAAAATGTTTTCTTTAGGAAAAAAAAAAAATAGAACTAAGGATAACGTTTTCTTATGCGTTTCAAACTGAGTTTATATATATTCCACCAGCTGAATTAACGATGTTTACTACAAAACGGACGAATAATACCCATTTCAGCTTTAGTAGGCGTATAAATGCAAATAAGTTATACTAACAAATGTACATTTAACATGAAAATTAAATAATGACAGTTACCTATAGCGTCGCTTTTATTTAATCCATTGACAAATTGAAGGTTAGTGCTTTTACTGAGGGGATTCATGAGATTTGTGAAGTCTTGAGGATGCCTGGATTCTGCACAACCATCGACATGAATGTTTTTAGGAGAAACCCATGGCTTTTTATCAAATTTTTTTCTAGAAGCCCAAATATCCATTTCATTTAACGCTTTTACGTACTCTTCAGAGTATATTACTGACCGAAGGAGCGAGTTAAAAATTGCCTTGCCTGAGTGAGAACTACGTCAATCTAAGGTAGTTCACTCATCATAGTAGCCCTTTCCACGTATCAAGAAGTCTGCACATGCCTTTACCCTTGGACTGCGCAATTGCTGACTTCCTGGTGCGCAGCATTGACGCAAGCAGCTGTTCCTCCACCTTCTCTATCTCTCAGATGGAATGTCTGAGGAGGCAGCCTTCGATAAAAACAAATCAAATGACCTTTCTTATCAAACGCTGACCACTGGAGATAACAATTATTTGTCTTCATATTTTCAACTGGTTACTTACTTATTAACTACCCTTTTCATATAGTAGTGTATCTGTCTGTAGGTATACAATATATGTTTCTTATTTTTATCCAAAACCTTCTAGACGTTGTTGAGTTTACCTTTTATTACATAGCTTGAACCATTTTTACCACCACTGTCGTTGAACATATTTCACAAATGTTCTTTTGCATAAAATTAGTTTATTTCAAATATTTATATACGTATGGTGGAATCATTATCGAAACCCTAAATCCTCATGTGCTCACCTAGCTTACGTTCTGGAGTAATTCATTATCATAGAAATTAAAGGTCGTCTTCAAGACTGTTTCAAGCATTGAAGCGTTTCAACCAAAGCGCTATTGTATTTCAATGGAGATCCTTCCACTGGAGATTCTTCGACTGCCGCCTTCCCACTCATCCTTTTTTCCAGCAGTATCTTTCTTTTTTTTTGACATTCCTATTCCAATACATAATAGTAAATGAAACTCAAAGACGGCTGTGGCACATGATTGAATAAAGGATTAGTCAATGTGAACAATGATATAAGTTACACATACAAAAGGGTCAAATATGGACGTAATATGTTATTTTAAAGTAAACAATGTTTTATGAATGAATTGCTCATTGCTCCAGCTATCGCCTTGCCGAACAAGAAACTCGATAACCTGGTTGCCGCCAGCCGGGGCCCAAGGTGATCTAGTGGCACCCTTGCTCTAGCCCTCTCCTTCCTTATGCCAATAGCCATGGTTCCGCTCCCGATTTCAAGCCCTCGATCTTTGATTAATTTGCTTTAATATCTGTAACGAAACAGGGGACATTGTCATTCTGAGATCATTTAGCCAGTTGAGCATTGAACTTATTTTCTAGGTCGAGGGGATCGAAGATTGCAGAACACATACATACGAATCATTGTAGCATTCTTCTATCCTATCATGTCGTTTTTTCAGGTCTCTTTCAATCATAACAATCTGACTCAAGGAGATTCGACTCTACACGAATAATGGTTGTATATAGTAAAGGTTTAGATATTAGAGCCAGAATCAATCCAGAGTCTATCATATCTGTCCTTAGCCATATTATCAAACACTACCGATTACGATAAAAACAAAACTGTTAAACGAAAGATAATGTCGATATCCAACTTCTTCTATGTCTCTTATCAACAGAGGACAGTTTCTTATGTTAAAGGTTTTCCAAATTTCTAATAACATACAAATATAAATGTTAATATTCTAGCCTCAATAACCTTCAATAATTCAAATAACCTTAAGTAAACTTTCTCCTCTTTTGTTTGTACGTATGCTTAACAGCAGAAGAAATGGTGCAGTCAGTCTGAAATTTTATATGTTTATCCCGCAACACCTCGAAATATGTTGATTACTTTTGGATTAAAATATATACCTGATTGTGAATTTGCGCTATGACGTGGCGATCCTTATCTACTTCTGGTTTTTGTTTATAAATTATTATCAAAACACATTAACATAGGAGGGACCTTAAACCATTATAATAAATAGGCTAGATATTTCTTAACTAAGAGAACAATAATAACTTTTAGGATTATTAAGGAATGCCAATTGGTAAAGAGGAAGTTAGCAAATACAATTTTATTTCCAGTAGTAAAATGAAAGTCAACAATTACTGCAAAAACAACTGAAAGTTGGTGTTTTTGACTTGGGACAATATTTCTGAACTCCTAATTCATCAGTTGTTATATGGCTAAATAAAGAATATCTAAAACTTCTTCCTTGTCATAGAGTTTCTATTACAGCAAAGGTCTCCTGTTATATAGCATAAATACCATGAATTATAACAAACAAATAGGGCCTCTTTCACTTACAATGAGCTTAAGTATTTATCAAGTCTTTGCATTTTTTATCTTGGTTGAAAGGGTTGTTCTGTTGTCAGAGTATGTACAGTTGTTGATTAAATAAAGGAGTATTGTCTATCAAGAAGAAGATTCTGGATATCACTGACTGGATTTGAATGTAATGTATTTTAATAACAAAGTTACAAATTTGTGATTTGGGTGATTAAAGAAATACAAGTTTAAATGAGTTGAAGAGAAATACTCATGACTAACAATGAACCTGCATTAAATACAGGTTTATTTTTATCATAAGTTTCTTACTGCGACAAATTTAATTCAGCCTTTTAAGACACATGTTTTATGAGTTTACTACCCTAGATACGTAAGGAATGAAGAGTAGCTTAGAGCAACAGAGACAAAAACAATTTGGAGATAATAGTCAGTAACTTACCAGCTTTGTTGAGCTGCTCTCCCTGTTGTCTCTTATGCCTATAAATATTATTCAAAACATTGTATATAATGTTTATACATTCCGTTTCAGTTCTTAGGCTTGTGGTACGCCGTTCAGAAGACATCCACCGGTAGCAGATGCTTGACTTACAACTTCACCCTCGGAGAGGAGCCTGGTGAATACAACCTCGAGCAAGTATCTGAACATCCAGTCTTAGGAGTTGCCTCTGTCGACAACAAATACCATTACACTGGGCAGCTGAAGGCAAATGCTGACGTTCCTGCCAAAATGACAGTCAAATTCCCATTAAGTCAGTTCAATAATTATTTAGAAGACTTTCTATGAAACATTTTATTTCATTTATGTTAAATAATACACCAAGGAACAGAGGAAGCCTTGCCATTTTTTTTTTTAGAATCAACTTTTTTTTTACATCAAATATGAACTGAAGTGAATTTTTTTTTTTATACTTTAAAAAAACAGGGGTAGGAAACAATATCCAAAGAAACATGACTCTACTTAACTTCCTTAAAACCTTTTCAAATTACTGTGAAAAAATTAGACCAAAGATACTTCGTTTTATTTATTAAATTATCCCATCTCGGTTACTGAAAATTTATTTTAAAACCAATTAAATAAATTGTAACACATTGGGCTAAGGTAGCATACATTTCCCTCCCCATCCATCTACATGTATTAGAGGTTGTTAACAAAAGTTTTTGAGTGAAAAACTAGTTTATTATAAAAATGAATGTAAAATACTAACTTAAATGTTATTCCTTAAAATATATCTCATTATTTTCAAGAACATTCACCCAACTTTTCACCAGTAAGCAGATGAATTTGGAGATGATACCATTGCTTCATGCGAGTTTCACTTATACCCTTATGTATATACTGTTGCAATGTAACACAGAAAGCACAGACTGTTATTATACTAGCAGACTCAGCCATAATAGAGTTCAGAATTACTCCTATTGGTATTGGCGAACAAGGCTAATGTGGTAGTGACTGATCTTGTAGGATAACCTGGTGTAAGCATAACTATCAGAACTGCTGTGAATATTTTTATAAGAAACAAAATATAGTAGCTGTTGAATGACCCCTAAGAACATAAAATAGTATAATAATTGCTTAGTGCTAGGTTATTAAAAACGTTCTTGTGCATAAATCAATGATGGCATTTTAAGCCCCTGTTGTACCCTCTAATCCTTGTGTGGTCATATAAAAATCTTGGATAAACTCAAGTAATCCATCATAAACGACAACTTAAGGTGACCTGATCGAGGGGTGAGTAGTCCTAGCATTTAAATGTTTGTATCAAAGCACTGCCATATTTTGATGCTGCCTTCACCTTCCACTGAAATTTTCTTTGGGCACCAACTTGGCACACATTCCTTTTTACAGCAGCATCTTAAAAAAGCACGAATCAAAAGTTTTCTTTGCACATTCTTGTTGCAGAACATAGTAGTTAGTGAAATGCTAAGAAGAATGGGGCATATAATTGAATAAAGAATTAATAAATGTAAACAATGATATAAATTATATAAAAAAAAAGTCATTGGTTTAAGATATTATTTTAAAGTATACTATGCTTTCATGCACATGGACGTTTGTAACAACCTATAGTCTATTTACTTTAGTTTTATTCAATGCAAAATCTGACGCATGTCTTTATTAATTCATTCTCAACTATCATTGTGTTTATTACAGGTATAGCTGGTTCGGCCACTTTTACTGTTTTTATGACTGACTATGAAAACTATGCTGGAATTTACACTTGTCAAAAACTGCCAGCAGCCAACAGAAGATCCGCAACCATCCTGTCGAGGACCAAAACTATGGACAAGATGGTCATTGATAAGGTAAAGCTATTCTAATAATAGTAAAAAAAAAAATTATTATAAATATTATATGATATTAACTATAATTTTAAATCTGATTTTAACAAATATAATCTCCTCTGACCACCCCAATTCACATGAATGCCATCTGGTATTCATTGAGAGACCCACTTACAATATCTATAAGTATGACCAATTCACAATTTGGGCACCTATTGGGTTAGACTCTACCCTGATGGGGTGATTTTCTCTGGTAAGTTATTGGATTGACATTTTACCCCGGCGAGTGTCTAATCATATCACAAGTTCATCTCCATCCCTACATACAATGAAAATAATTTAAACTATTGGGGTAGTTTTTTAAATTTAAATGTGTTTCGAAATGCAAAAATTTCAAAAGTTTATTTTGTTATAATATTAAAGTTTAAAATCCTAATTTATTGAGTTTTCTGAATTCTGACCAGAGTTTAAATCTTAAATTTCTTTCATTAAAACTTTAACTTTTATTTTTGGTTAAAGCATTAAATTTATAAGATCCCGTATGTCCAACTTTGGAGTTAACCCATACGACCTAAGCATCATTGACCAGTCTAATATGCCAGTTGAGGGTTTCCTCAATAAAACAACGAAATGCTTATATCTACAGGGGAAACAAAATAATTAATATATCCACTACTTTAGAAGAGCTAAATTAAATGTTTTTCTTTAAAAGTTAAATGAGAATTTGATTTCAAATTATGTAAAATCTACTAACTCTTTACACAATGATATTCTATTGTTATAGATAAGATCCCGTATGTCCAACTTTGGAGTTAACCCATACGACCTAAGCATCATTGACCAGTCTAAATGTCCTGCAGATCCCAATTTCAATATCAACATCAACAAGGACACCTTCTCTCCTCAGAGTATTGCAGGAGTTGTTAGGAAGGCAGGGGAAAAGTTAGGTGATGGTGTAGAGTACGCAGCTGAAGGAGTCGGAAAAATTTACAATCACGTTAAGAAAGAAGAAGAGGAAGAAGATGGGATGCCATGAAAGTCTGATTTATTATTCCAAAGAAGAATGACTGCCTTATTTTAGTTTTTAAGTGCCTTATTTATAAATAAATCTTTTTATAGTAGACAGTATTTATTTGTATTCCTGGCCCCTCACTTGCTATTCACATTGCTGCTAGAATTTTTATAATTCTAAGTTCTGCAATATAAAAATATTAAGAACCAAGAATAGACTAGTTCTGTTACGGGTTTCTAGAAAACCCTGATAAATTGTTTATAGAACAGTAGTCTTAAATCTGTAGTGAACTGAAGAGCTGATGTTTGTTTTATTTAGTTTCCATCCTATGGTGAATTTAAGTCTGTCTATCTGCAATGATACTAATTATCCGATTTATTAGAAAATACTATTTGTAATATCAAAACTCAAATATTATCACCCTTAAATTCTATGTTACATAAAAAGAAGAGCTAGTGTAAAGATTGTTTATAAGCATTCACGATCAAAAGAAATAACCTCCACTTTTTAAATTACCTCTTTTGATCAGTAAACAAAGCTTCTCTTTATTCCACCATAAGTACACGTATAAAAATTTAAGCTTTAAGTTTAATTAATATTATCAAGGACATAAGGTTTAACTGTTATAAATCAACCGATCTGCTAAAGGCAACCCACTGTAATTATCTGAACTCCTTTGTCAGAATTGTTGACACAAACATCTGATCTAGTCGTATAACCACTACTGTATTTGAAAATTGGCCAAAATCCAACTTAATTTGATTTATACCAATCAACTGAAGACAGTTATAAGTTACAGGTGCATGGGAGGGATTTATATGCATGACAATGAAGAAGCAAACTATGGAATAAACATTTTTTGAATTAGAAAATGTTAAATAGAGAAAAATTACAATCTGACACACTAGGGCAGCAGATAATCTTCCTAAATGATCTCGTTTGTACCATGTTAACAATATTGTATTCATTCTCATTCATACAGTATTTATTATATACATACCCATATATGAAATGTACACTTTATTCGTATGAGTTTGGACAGGAATGCCCTTCCTGCTGTAAGATTGTGATATTCAGAGCAAAGGAGAAGGAATCAGGGAGATCCCCCACACTACTTCAGCAGCCATGGTCGATAGTAATGGTGGAGACTGAAAGATGGTGTGCAAGAGCATCAAGCGTTAGTGTGCTAGTCAAAAGAGTGTGCAAAAGCGGTTATGACGGGAGAGCGCCAGTGCCAAAACTCCCAATGACAGGACGACTATTGGAAACATCGAGGCAATGTCCGCTTCAATCTCCAGGGAGTTGTAGGGAAGAATGGTACAAACAATACAATGCAAGGTCGCCCATGGAATTAGGAAGGCCAAATAATTTTTCATGAAATTATAAATATTTGGAGGGAGTGTACCGGGATAGTGGGTGCATTAGGATGGAAGGTTATATTAATGACATATAAGGGAGAATTTAGTACAATTTTAAGGTCTTTTGAAGAATTTTTCATGAGAATTGGCAGCAGTTTTATTGGACTGAAAGTTTTGGTGGACTCATGGCTTTGGGTTGGGCACACGGCCTTCTGCTTTATTGTTCCATAAAATCTTGAATTGTTAGTTGTGAAGAAGGGAGAATTACATTGCATCTGAGTGTGATGAAATGCTGGGGTAGTCAAATCGTTTTCTTTAGCTGTATAGCTCTGTTCCGAGGGCTATTGTATCACAGGAGACGAGTGATGACGCCTGAGGATGACAGACATTATGGGCTGTTGAAAGGGCTTACCAAGCAAAGCTTTTGAAGAGAAATTAACATGGGTGTTATTTAAAACCTAAATTATACCATCTCTTCCAATCTAACAACTCATTGTATTAACCAAAATCTTTCACTAAACAATATCAAAAAATTAAAATTATACAACTTTGAATATATTTTACTTAATGACTGTGACCATTGTTGCATATAATAATAGAATTTTGTTTGTCTCTAAATGTGCCGGTAAGATTTTTATCATTTGACTTTTTATTTTAGATAGCTGAAGATGACAGCTTAGAGATGTTGAAAGCGCCTTTTGAAAAAATTAAAATAAAAAATTGTGGAAAGACAAAAAAGCTGTATTATTTTACTGAAGGGTACAATCCGGCATTTTATCAAAAATTTCAAACTTGATTTTTAGCTTATTTTACACCATAATAGTCCATTTTACTACTACAAAATAGCATTTACTTTTTAACTCACTATCCCTTTGGGCATTAATTAAAAAGTTAGGTCTGAAGGGAGAATTACATTGCATCTGAAAGTGTGATGAAATGCTAGGGTAGTCAAATCGTTTGAACTGTCTAGCTCTGTTCAGAGCGCTTTTGTTTCACAGGAGACGAGTGATGACAGGTAAAGGCTGTTGAAAGTGTTTACCAAGTAAAGAAAAGCTTTTGAATAGAAATAAACATTGGTGTTATTTAAAACCTAATTAATGAGTTAAGGTAAAATGATTTTGTCCTCATAACTTGTACTTTGCATGACTGCAATTCATTGTAGAAAAGTATCCCCGTGTTTTGCAGGGTATATTCTTCTACTAAGATGTTTTTTTGTTACTTTTGCTGCAGGCACAACACCATCCCATGACCATTTAATAAATGACCTGATGTAAACTATAAATAGTATAGTGAAATGTATATTTAGAAATGAAGCATTTCTCTTGTATAGCAATAAATGTGATAAAAAACACTACATTTTTTTTTTATTAACATAAATTGATTCACAAAAAACAACCTATCATGTCTAACTATCAACACGTGCAGATAAATAGGTCCTTTTTCATAGACTGATCCATGTTTACTTTCAGGTGTGGAATAATCAGATTGATTCAATCATTGATATGTCCGCTATTGTAGAACACACATGCAGAGGTAAAGACGCCCTTATTCATAGGCCTCACACATCTCAAAAATACATTACAAAATCAAAGAGGTAAGTAAAAAAAAAAAAAATTTGAATATATATAATTTATATTTAAAAATAATATCACAGTTAAAACTGCTAATATATATAAATCACAAAATACATGTATATGTGTATATAGAAACAATGACTACGTAGGCACTGAGGAGATATGCGTTATTACATAGTTATGGCCTAAGATAAAACTTGTCTAAATTTTAGTGCTAAAAATTAAACAAAACCAACAAACAATCTAGGTATACTTGAAAATATAAACAAAAATAAATGCTAGGATAGGGAAATATCCTTTTTTAAAAATCTAGAATAAACCATTTAACATCACAATTAGAAACATTATTTTTTTAAATAAATATAATTTTACTTGAAATTCATCACAATGTGTCATAATTAAAAAATAGTTATCAATAATCTCTCTCTCTCTCAATATATATATATATATGCATATCTAACTAAATTTGATAACAAGTGTTTGCTTGTAACATTTATAAATAACAAGTCTATGCAGTTACATGTGAGGAAGAGTTCTACCATGGGTCTGGTGCTTTACCCACAGACATCTATAACCACATCCGAGTGTGCTCACTAACAGTGAAAGCAAATGACAAAGTAAACTTATAACGATATCTAGATTTACACGTCAAATACATTTAAATACTAAACAAAGTAACAATAAAATGTATTGTGCAACATAAAAAAAAAAAAAGAAAGTTGAATGTAATACTTCCACAAAAATATAATAAAAAAGTTCAGTTTAAAGACAGACTTTTTGATAGAGTTAGGGAACAAAAAAAAATTATAGTAATTATTGGTTAAAAAGGCAAAAGAGACAGGGTGTGGGCTTGATCATGGAATCTTCTGTCTTGTCAGCTTTAAAAAAAAATTGTGAATTGTTATATTTTCTCACAGCTTATTAATTAAGAGAGCAGATACTAGCATAGTAGACACGGGATAGCTAAGCTAATCAAAAGATTGCCTTGTCAACAGTTTTTCTTTTTAAACAATAATTATTAAAATTTACAACAACTTTTATATTTAACAAATTAAATTAATTATTTGAAGTTGATATTCAAAAATGAAAATATATAAATGCACTGCTCCTCCCAGCAGGATGCTGGTTCCTACAGTGCAGATTTCTCTCAAGCCCCTTTTCCCTCAACAAGTTCTAATGATAACCTTGGTATAAGTGTTAGAATTTTACTGATAGGATAATGGGGTTTGTAACAGTTGAAATTTTATTGACAGCAGACTATTTTAAATAATATGCCACAAAAACTCAATCACATAATAAATATTATTAATCAGGATTTAAAGATCTTTAATTTGATATAAAATTTTATTTTTAATTACAAATAATTTTATTAATAATGAATCTTTATTATTTTTCATAAAGTGGTTTATATTTTTAGCATCTCTGGGGCAGCAAGTAAAACTTTCACTTGGACACCAGTTTTAATGACATTACGTACTTATAGTCCACTTAAAACCCAACAACACATATTACTTACTATTAATCAGGATGTCAAGACCTTTTATTTCATACCTTATTCAATATGATAAGAGATACTTATTATTTTCACATGGCTGGTTTTATTTTTAACATCACCTGATGACTAAACAGAATTACTACATAAAATATAATGCTTCACTGTTTGAGTAAAAGCTGTGAACACAATGTTAATGACAGTTTTAACTTTTTTAATCATAGTTTGAAAACCAAAACAAAAACTACATACATATTGTTAATCAGGAAATGAAGATCTTTAATGTGATACCCTACTCAAAATACCAAAATATATATATACATATATTATTTTTAACATGTAGTTTTAATAACTAATTAATGTCACTTACTCGCCTTTTATGTAGATGGATATATTTTTCTTGACTGAAAACATAATCAAATGGGACCTCCATGTAAAATTTCTTTCGCTACCTTTTAAATTCACAGCGACCTGGGCAAGGCATCTGGGTAAAAGCATCAGGGTTTCTGATTTCAGAAAACTGGTAACTAATGGTACCATGTTTTCATACTAAAATAAAATTGCTCAACATATAGTAAAGTTAATTTAGTTACCATCTAATTTTACGTTTTATACCTAGAATGTTTAATTCCTTGTAACCATAGTACTTATTTAAGGACAGGTACTCACCGAAGGCTGCGCTGGCAAAGTTTGTTTGCTACAACAGGTTTCTTCCACCACATTTCTTTTATCACAAAACTTCAAAAATTTATTTATGGGGAATAACCATACAAGGAACACAGACCAGCATTGTGGGAGAGAGCAGAGAATTTATGTAAATATTTCAGTCAAAATTATGATTGACATACCACTTAATTAGGACATCTGTCTATTTCTGTTTTGTAGTAAACTCAAAATCATAAATCATATTCTTTTATAAAAGCACCAATTATACAGAGTATTCCATTATTCCTTAATCTGTTCAAAATATACAATGAAAAAACATAACTAACTAAATATTATTATTATATTTTTTATAAATTCATTTTCATAAATATATAAATTATTAAAATAATGCTACCACAGGTAGTTAGTGGAAGTGTAAGAAATGTGCCAAGAGTATTCGTAAATCTTAAAACTAGATAAAAATAACACTTATTTTCACTTTAACAATTTTTTTTCTTGATTTGAAAATAAAGGGTCTTTGAACTAAAATACTAATATTAAAAAATATGCCTACAAAAAGTATTCCGGCACCTGTAGTGTTGTTATTTTAACGCATTCGATTGTTGAAAAAAATAATCTTGTTTTTTTTTAAAGTTAACACTAATGAAGTATTATTTATATTTAGCCTTCTCCTTAATAAATATAATAATGAGATACTCCTTTTACTACGGCCAAGCCACATTTATAGGAGTTGGTGCTGTTGAGAAGAACTATTTGAATTTGATATGGGCAGAAAAATACAGAGAATGTGAAAAGAAAGAAAAATTTGAGAATTATTAAAAATATTTAAGAATCCCATTACTTTTGCCACTAACTACAGGAACAAAAAAATCAGATTAACTTGTACTCAATATTTGTAAAAGTAGAGGTTAAAGAATTAATCATAATACACAAAACTAATTAAGACCCTTGAAAATATTTTTTTTTTTTACTGATAAAAGTTAATCAAATATGTTGTTTAACTGAATTTCTATTCAATTCATCAGTTTATAATTAGACTTATGCAATTAAAAGAATCATGATGGACTTCCTAAAATACTCTTGAGAAATGAGTTTTTTTTAAACTGCATTTATTGAAAAAAATATCAAATATTATACTTATTTACCTTTTTGATGAAAATAATAAAGTTTAAAAACAATTAAAATATAGTTGAAAATAAACAAAAACATATACCATGAAACTTGTTAAATAAGAGTCAAATTTATAATTTTATATTAAATATCTAATAAATACTGTTATCATTCACTCCTCTCCCCATAATGCACAGAACCCTAGGTTACGAATCACTGTTAAATCACCAATAATACTTAACTTATAAAAATAAATAACTTCTCATTTATATCACATTAACAAAAAACTGAATATTTCTTTTCAACAATAATTTTCCAACATTTAAAATAGAATTCAATAATTCAATTGATCAAATAATGCCTTTTAACACAAATGTTAGAATTCTTCAGTTAAATATTTCATTCAAAATGATTCATAAAAATGGCTATCTTTTAATGGGTTTAAATATTGAATTTTTTAAAAAACATAACAGAATATAAGCTATAGTTAATTTGTTCGATAGGAACAAAGAAATAACCTGTGAAACTTATTGTCACTAAACAAAAAAAATTCCAAGAAAATAAAATATTATTTTTTAACATCAAACCAGGCAAAAAGTGAAATGGTATATTTTATTATATCCTGCTTATATGATAATTAAAAATTTAATTAAATAAATAGGTGTGTTAGTAACATCCTCGACTTATTTATAGGCAAAATGGTGTCTTTGCGATCAGCCACTGAACTAAGAACCCATATTGATTCTGTTTTCAGGTTAGTTATTGGTTAAGGTTATGTGATTGATGTATAAAATAATATTAAAGTGAAGCTTGAACTCGAAAGAAAAATGATTTGGACGGATTTTTTTTTTTTTAAGTTAAGGATTATTTATCTTTCTTGATCACTGATTATTTACACAATTAATTTCAGAAGGTCGTATAAAATACATCGGCCTATAACATTAATAACATCTCACCTCTGAAATTTTCACTTTTCTTGCTTGGCTGTTGCTTAAAGTTTCAATTTGATTCTTCTTCAGTTGTTTTTGTATGCCTGTGAAACTGACTGTATTATATAATAAAGTTGTTCATTGCATGCATTTTTAATTGCTAAAAAAAGCTAGTTTGTAATCAATATTTGACAGCCAAGTGTGTTTAAATACTATGCAAATATTCAGTGAACTAAACCTGCATCTATAGCAAAAGCCAGCTAGTTTATTATTCATCATAATACTATTGGCTCTTGTAAATACAAAAATAAAATATTTGCTAATAACAGGTAACTACTTAAATAAGTTAAAATAAAATACAGGATTAATAAAAACCATCACTCTAATCCTTAACAACTTGACAGGCTACTGCAATAATTATTGTTTACTATATAATAAATAAAATTATTTCGCCATTCAGAAAATATTACAAAAAAATAATTTTTCATATTAGAACAAATTGACTTTCGATGTAAATTTTTTTCAATCTCATTACTTATTAAACATTGGATAGGAGTTACCAGAAAAATATACATATTTTACTAAGGCTTATAAAATGTTCTAACTAGAAAAAATATCTGATGGGATTATTCAAACCTATCACGTCTTTGATGAACCATTAACACACATAAACCATCTTCTTCCTCAGGTAACTTTATTCAAATGTTTTGATATATGTATTCCTCTGTCTTAGTTTTATTTCTGCGTTAAGACACTGTCAGAATGGGATTTATTCAGACGTGGCTAAAAACAAAAAAAATAAAAAAATAAGCAGTTGATTTGAAACTTGTGGAATTAGAAAGCATGGAAAAAAATTGAAGCTGCAATTACTTATGAATAACAGGTACTTATAGTTTCCGTGAAATTAAGACACATGGGATGAAGGGGCTACTTGGTGTGGTGTTACCATACGGGCGGGCAGGCAACTAATCTCTATTTGCTTATTGCTCAATGATTGACATTATCGAAGTAAAGGAACCACATGGATAGAATAGAAGTAGTGCACACAAAGGCAGCAGAGCTTGCCATGTATTGCGGCTCTCAAGCTTCTAATTTCGTGACAGCAGCTATAGGTTTCACTTGGATCTACAACTTTTTTTATAATAATAATAATGTAATATTGAGGATCATATTTTTAAGAGATGCGTTCCTCGCACTGGATGAAGCTGCTAAGAAACTTAGCCTTAAGGTGAATGAAAAGATAAAGTATTATAAGTTGGAGTTGGAGGAGATAACAGGACTAGCTATTTTGAAAGTGGGCAACACAAATTCAAAAAGGTGGCCCTGCTTTGTGTAACTTGGGGAAGTTGAGGAACGAGACCTCACAGGAAACATAGAGGAGAAAACGAGCTGCCAACAGATGTTACTTTGCCCTGGCCAAGTATATCAGAAACAGGTTTCCCTAGAAAAGGAAAATTTCCCATGTATACCAAAGTTATCTGGCAAGTGCAAGAGCAGCCACCAAGTTACATGAGAAAACCCCCCATTCTGTGGAGGAATTGTGGTCCTGCCAAATAGAGAAAACCAAGGAAGCTGAACAGATCAAGAGAGTAGGAAGGGTGAGGTGGAGAACGGCCGAGTAAGTAATATACACGATATGTAAGATTACCTATAGTTGAGAAACTGTTTTATGTACTTCATCGCACAGAAGAATTCTGAAATATAAATTCAATGATGTCGGGTGTTTTGGGTTTTTTACTTAAACTTTGATTACCACAATATGAAAACACAACTGTTAAATATAACCACCATCAAAACAACCTGTGTTAACTTAACCTATCTTAATCCTTGTTCTTTGACATTCTCTTTATACCTGGGTCAGGGCAGCCTTATTCATCTCCTAAAATTGTCTCTGACATTCGCAAGCCTTCATAATTACCGTATATATGAATATAAAATACACTATTATTTATCTACTACAGTTGACTTCAATAATTTTCATAATTAGAGAAGAGATAGTTTTGCTTTTGTGTAATCGAATAGATATAAAGTTTGTCAACTTTTTTTAAATATGCAGTGATTTATGCAACATGTTATCTCTTAAGCCAGTTGAACTAAGAGGTCTTGTAGTTGTTAATCGTTTTCCCTCTGTCTTAGCCACCCTCAATACTCTCGGCCGTAATGAGAATCTTATGTGCAAAAACTGGTCAACGAAAAGTGTAGGGCACATAGCATAAAAATCAACCTAAATTTCCGTCCTTATTACTGATTTGGCTTGTCACATCATACAGTCTAAATATAGGCGTCCATATATTAAAACTCTTCCAGATATAATATTCAGACTCAGTAGCTGTGCTCTCAGATAACATGTAAGCAGCATTGATTGTCATAAATTATGAGGATAGCTGTAAAAAAAGATGAGGCAACTACACTAACTTTTTCTGGTGGTACAGAAAGGGCGTTGTCAGATTTAACCATGGGTAAAGGACCCGTAGGCTCACTTTCGATTATCCTAACACCAAGCTCTTTCAGTACAACTTCCATTTTATCAGGATACTCTCCGTGGCCTGAAACCATTGCATTACAGATCTTTGATACAAAAAAGTAAAAATAAACTCAAAATAGATTATGAAATAAAACCTGAAATTATGTGAGAGAGATCGATATTAGTCAGATTTTTAATGCTGCCCTCTATTGGTTGGAGACCAGCAACAGTATGCATTGACAGAGTTCTATATAGGAATCTCAAAAGCCAATCACTCCTAATTTAAAAAAAAAATAATAATAAAATAAATGCAAACAAGACTACACAAAGTTAGTAAAATATTATATTAATTACAACTTACTTGCAATAAGCATTGACAATCTTTCCAGACACAACCCTTGAAATTTTTTCCCATCGTATCCCACGACCAGTGCATGGAGCACCAATCAGATAAGCATCTAAAATTAGACCGTAGCAATTGTCTCTCTCTGACATTTCCTAAATGATAAGCATAATATGAAAATATAAATTATAATTTTAAGAGTTTAACAGCCTAAGATATTTTGCATTCTTGGCATTTAAATTACTTAGGATTTTGTTCTATATAATACAACATCATAATTATAATATTAACAACAAAACATTGAACAAATTGATAGTTTATGTATATTTAGATTATAGATAATTAAGACTAAATCTATCACAAGTAAAGAGTTTTTAAAAACTAATTTCAGTTACACTATGTAATGACTACCACCTAAATGCTTTTCAGAAATAAAAGACATGCTTGTTGTTGACACTAAACACCACAATTACTGTCTATCCATCTTACGCAATACACAAATATTGGCTCCACTATCTTCACCACAGCTGTCAGACATATCACAGACAATATTTAATGAATGCATGTAATTCCATATTTTATAGTTTATAGAAGAATTTAATTTATCGACCTGACTTTTAATAAACATTAAAACAGATACTGATGGCATAATCTGTCAAAAATGTTCGAGTAGAAAAGAAATAAAGCTGTAGAGAGAAAGGTGTTTAATTTCTTAAAGTTAACAATGCCAATCTTGATATAAGGAGGTAAGTTGTGCAAATGTATTTGATACTGAACTTGTAATGATAACACATTTACTTACTCGTAAGCAGTAATATATGACTCGTGCCCCTAAGGAATATCCTATTAGAGTGACTGGCCTGCACCCATGCTCTCGTTTCAACAAAACCTCCGCCAGGTGTTTACCAACCTAAACAATACACATGATCAACTAATGTTAGTCAGTTTTCATAAACAGTATTTAAAAGTTAGTTAGTGAATATCAACACATAACTATGAAAGTGTATAATACTGTTTGTAGTTGTAGCATGGCGCAGTAGCAAAAGATAAAGACAATATATGTTCAGATATTTTATAGTCATTTTTATTTAAAAAGTAATTTGTAGTGATTAATATCACAGAAACCTGTTATCTCTTATATCATCGAAGATAGTTGTCAGGCAGATTGCTTCTCCCTCACTAAGATTTATAATTTCATTAATTTTAAACCAAAAAACACTTAAAAATTTGTTGACTACTCCATACAAATTTGTTTATTTTCTTTATTTTGATATTAAATAGCATTGCATAAAAATCTAGGGGTTGTGATACTTTTGATTTCGACTACTGGTTTGCTATGGAATTTAAGACTTTGCTTAACTATGAAGGTATCATGGCAATATAAACTTATTAAGCTTTTCCAAACACACTGATTAGAAATTAATATCAATGGAATTGGAGAGCTCTAACAAGACATTTTCTAAATCTTTTTGGTTTTTCAGATCACCATGAGGTGGTTATCAACAGTTGATTTTCCAACTGAAAGTTTCCTCACAGTTGTTCTAGGATTTTCTTCAACTCAATATGCTTACCATCAATATTATGTTCTTCCATGACTTTGTCTTCAAAACTGAAATAAAAGTTTTTTGAACCACTGCGGAATAGTGTACTCAATTCCTCTGCCATCACCCCAGAATACATTAACGTATCTGGTCTTTCGGGTCCCATTCTAACCAAGTCTGAGCTCATATACATAAATTTAAAGAAATCATGCATCAAAGGCCATCCAGCATCATCATGGACATCTTAATAAAGACTCACTAATTGGAATATTGTAAAAAGCTACTAAGAACAAATGTTATTGTTTGAAAGATGATTAATAGGTGTACACTCATAAAGATAATCCATCAAACCTAAACAGTCCATAAATAAAAAGGACTAAACAAAAGAAAATCTGAAATCAATTATTTTCTGGATATCAGAATACTTACATCGATAATGGCACTAATCCCCTGTTATTCGGGAGAAGAACATATAATAAAAATTAATAACTCAAATTAAGGTATCAATCTATGGAAAAAAAGTAGCAACAATATGCAATAAAAACCAAAAAAATCTGAAGAAAATACCTGAGCAGATCTCCGGCAGCAGACACCCCATGGATTATCAATGACAGAGGAAAGCCCTAAAATGCCAGCCGGCCAAGCAATAGCGCTAAGAATGCCTACAAAAACAATTCAAACATTACAAACCAGTTTCTAACAACCTTAAAGAGAAAAGACATTCCTTTAAAGTAAAGAAAAAAAAAATGATATCAGGCAATAAAATATGAATGAACCATTACCTGAAAATACTGTGTACTTCAGTGCTTCTTGAGTTGCCAAGGAGATAGCAATAGAAGCAAAGTATTCAATCGCCTTTCCTAGTTCTAAAAGGTACTCAGATTCATAACGTAAATAATACTGTTCTCTTGAGGCAAAGAGACATTTCCAAGGGCTAATAAAATCTTCCTCACTAAAATAAAAATAAAATAATTTGTTCATTATAGAAAGAAACTGTTTCTCAACAATTTTATTTTATTAAAAGCAAATATTTCTGACAGTACTACCCAGTCATCTTAATCTTACAGCACTGTAATGAAACCAGCATATCACATATATCTGCATTCAAGATTACAATAAAATTTATTAAAATACTATACTAGTGGAGATATTAGTAGCCTTAAAGGATTATAATATTATATATTCTCTCAATTGAATTAAATTAAAACTACATAAAAAATGATTTGTAATACCATTTAAAAGAAACAATAATACATAAATAAATAATCAAAGGAAAGATTAGTGGTTTAGTTTTAAGGATGTTGTTCCTGATTCTATCTAGAACCAGTGGATACCTCATAATTGGTGGGTTTATTATCACGTCTTTCCTGTTTGAATTTACAGAAATAATGGAATCTGATTTTATTTTTATGCCCTCAAGTTAAGTTTGCTTGCAAGTTTGCTCATCATAACATCATGTAATAATTATACATTATGCAGATTACTTAAGTAGCAGAATTGGCTGGTTTTATTTGTCAAATATCAATGGTCTATAATGAAAAATGTCTATCTGCAAAAATGACAAAAATTGGGTTTTTACGTATTTTGAATGAAAACCTACTTTGTGTTAAGTTTTTTAAGCGCTGGGAGATTATGCATGATAATGCATGCAAAGTAATGTAAATGAGGGGGGATGAATCGGCTTAAGTCGGATGTAAGCCTTTCAAAGCTGTTTTTTCAACTTCTGACAACAAGTTATGTTTTAGCATATAAACATTTTTAATTATAGGTCATCGATATGTACTTTGTCTCTTATAAACACTTTTCTATTTGTCTGTCAACATAATGCTTTTTGAGTTCTCAATATTACATGCTATGGGAACATGATTTGTGAATTGTGAATTGAGAGCTGTATTATTTGATGGTCCAATCCCTCCTGTTCCCCTATTTCTTGATATTACCTAATTTGTTGAAATGGTGTATAGACCTTTTGTTATATTTTACTTATGAATAAAATAATTTGTTTCCTTTGAAACCAATTTTAGCTAATGCTCAATTAACATAAGTAATACTCATGTAACGTTTTTTAAATATTATTGTAATAAAAGTAAATGTAATAGTTTTCAAGTTTAAAAATAAGGAGCATCAATAATTTCAACAAATTAACTAATCATGCAAAAAAAATGCAAATTATCATTGGCATACCATTCATCTTTTATCCAGCCTGAAAGTGCAATCGTAATATCAAGTTGAGGTACAGTAACAGTGGCCATGTTCTCACCGTTGACTACTTTACTAGGCAACTGTCCGAATCCAAATTCCTCTATTTCCCCCACTCTCTTGTTCATCTTATAGCCTGAAACATATTTGTAATTCTCATTTTAATTTAAAATAAATACAGGAGATTTTACAAATCATTAGGGTTTATAAAATGTGTAAATTTTTTTCTTGAACCACAAACGTTTACATACAATACATCTTAAAATTTGCTTCTGAAACTGAAAAGAGTAATGATTTATTTTAGTATATGTCTATCATTTCAGATAAAGAATAATAATTTATTATATTGTTCTTTATTAGGCACCTGTTGTGCCAACTTTTTCATGGACAAGATTAAGTTTTCCTATACTCTGATACATAAAATGAAAACATTATAATGTAATATAATTATACTCAGTATTAAAACAAATGCATATACTAACGTTCTGCCTGATTTAAATAATGTAAACTGTAAATAATGGTTCATATAAATAAAGAGCAAACTGCGACTAGTTCCCAAGCCACCACTAGGAGCGCCTGGTCAGACTGCCCAGTCAGTCATGAAGCCAGTTTTTATTGGCCGAAACAAATGGCCCCCTGGCTGTACATAGCCCTGAGTTTGGGATGACTGACATTCAGTTCCAGTCGAGCCTTGGGACTAGTACATTCAGTAGCATCGATGTTTCGAAATATCATCTCATGTAACCTCTGCACATCTCTTTCCTATCCTTGTTAGCTTTGATCAGGCACTATCAGGGTCCACACTTTCCCAGTGGAATTCTCTGGCCTTGTCCTGCTAAACTAACATATCCTTGGAAGGGGAACCCTTCCGTACCAACAGCTCTGGGGTCCCTATAAAATGTACCTAGTAGCGTCTCCCCCAGTGGTATCAAAAATGTTACCTTTCACTAAGCTGTTGTCAAGGTAAAATAGCATCTGACTCTTTCTCCACTACCAGGGACCTCAAGACTTTCCTCGTGACATATCAACAACGGTACAGCCCTAAAGCACCAATTAAAAAAATGCTTGAAGAGAAAAGAACAAATGGTGTTATTTAAAACTTAAATTATACTGTCTCTTCTGATCTAACACCACCGTATATATGCAAGTATTTTTATTGAGGATTTTTATCTTCTCTGTCAACATTTCGCCTATTTAGGCATCATCAGGACTAAAATTAGAACAATGTACACAAATTTACATATTTAGAAGCAATAATAACATAATATAAGAAATGCAATGCAATAAAACTTAATTTAATAAATAATAAGATTGGAAAACAATAAAACGAGTATAACTCTAAAATTAAAATATTAATAATGTGAAGATATTATCTATTTCACTTTATACATCGTTGTGTTCATTGAATTGGTAACCCTACCATGAAACAAATAAAAATTTGTAAGATAGTAAATTAATATTGCATAAAAAAGTAACTTTGTTGAAACAAAACCAGTTTATAAATCTGAGGTATACAAGGTTAATCAAAAAGTAACGAGAATTTTATAATTTCGTGGGAATTATGATTCTGATGGTAAATTTTTTTTTATTATGTATGTAGGTAAACATGTCTCTGGAATCCATTGAAATTTGCAGCAGTTTTCAATGATTACTTTTTTAGTAGCAGTCACTAAGGTTATATGTTTTAGTGTTCTCGGCGATTTGATAGTTTTAATATTAAGTATTTTATAGTTTCGAAAAAAATGGATCAAAGAATTAGTATTAAATTTTATCAAAAAAATTAAATAAAGTGCAGCAAAGTTTTTGAAATGTTAACAGTGGCTTTTGGTGAATCTACCATGAGTAAAGCAAGCGTTTATGAGGGGTATGGACATTTCAAAGAAGGCCGTAAGACGTTGAAGATGATGATCGTGCTGGGGGCCTTAACACTTCAATAAATGACGACAACATCGAAGAAAATAAGGAAATGATTCTGGACGATCGCAAAATAACTATTATAGTGGTTGCTGATAAAAGTTAATATATCATTTGTATCACGTTAAGCAATTTTTTTTTTTGAAGTTTTGGGCATGAAATGTATAGGAGCAAAGTTCGTTCCAAAATTGTTGAATTTTGACAAAAAAAACCATATATGGTGTGAAAACCAAGGCGCAATCTTTGCAATGGAAGCAACCTGAGGAACCAAGACCGAAAAAAAAATTCGACAAGTTCGATCAAAACCATAGGTTCTTCTCACGGTTTTTTTTTCGATTTCAATGGTATAAGTGCATCATGAGTTCCTGTCAGAAGGCCGGCCGCATGTTCAATAAAGTATATTACTTGGAAGCAATGCGCCGTTTACGTGAAGCAATACGACAAAAACGACTGGAATTGAGTTAAAACAATTCGTGGAAATTGTATCACGATAATACTCCTGCTCACACTTCACTGATTATTCGTAATTTTTTAGCAAAAAAATACACTGTTGTGCTACCTCAGTCACCGTATTTGCCGGACATGGCTCTCTGAGACTTCTTTTTGTTCCCGAAGTTGAAAAAAAAAACTAGAGAGGGCGATGTTTTGACACCATTGATGAGATAAAAAAAGAATCATTGAAGGAGCTAAGAGCTATATTGCAAAGTTAGTTTGGAAAGTGTTTCGAAGATTGGAAAAAGCGCTGGCACAAGTGTATTACATCTGAGGGGGATTACTTTGAAGGGGACAAAATTGCTATCGATGAATAAATATAACGTTACTTTTTGATCTAACCTCGTATAAACTTACTTAAATGATTGAGATTATAAACTTTAAAAGTAAACAGACCATTAATGTGTTGGAGGTTATGTAGCTTGGGAAGAAACATTAACCTTATCTAATTCAAATTATATGACTAATAATACTTTTTAACAAATCATGATCACAAAAAAAAATACTTCTTCCCTGAAATTTCTTTCCAAATATTTTATAATAAAAAACAATAAACCCTAAAAATTTGTTTACTGTACATTCAAGTTAAAGCACACATTTTTCTGAATGTTTTAAAATTCAGCATAGAAAATGCTTGGGTTCAATCAGTTTTATAGTAAACAAACTAATTTAATTTTTGCATAATATTAATTAAGCACTTCCTTAAAGTCTTTTTGATTTTTTTTTGGTTATTTTTGTATAATGTACACATGGTCAAAACAAAACCTATGTTTGGGAATATTAACATTATATCATAGCAGTTTTAGGTTCTTAATTTTCTACATTTTTAGAATCAGAGCTCGTTTGGTATGATGGTAACTTCTTTTATTTACATTTTGAGAAGTTTCTCCTATGTAAAATTTAGAGCATTTAAGACATCTAATTTTAGATGTAATTTCTGATTCTTGATTAGTATCTGATTTATCTTTCAAGTATGCATGATTTTTTTTTTGGTGGTGGTTTTGAGGACAAATTTAATTTCCTAATTTTGTAAATATTAGTTATGGGCTTAATCAGTCTTTTAATTTAAGTGTAGCAGAAATAGGTCTTTCTAATGGATTTGTTGTTATTAATAGAATTTGTATATTGTATCGAACATACACTATAAAATGAAATAAGTAGGGCAAGACTAGTTGAAAGACTTACCAGCTAGTCCAGCTCCCGCAGCACCAAATAGTGTCCCGACCATCGCTGCACCAGCAGCAGTGCCCAGGGTGGCCCCTACAGCAGAGGCACCTAATATGGAGATCAGGCCGGCAGATATAGCAGGCGCTGCCAGACCTCCAGTTACACCTTTACAAATAAGTAGTTTGCCAATGAATGTTTTAGTAACATATTCAATTATATTATTGACAAATTCTGGACCCTATCATTCATATTAATTACATCTGCTCATCATGCCAACCTATTATCGGCTTAGAATAATTTTATGGCATATTTACGGTGAATATAAATGGATCTTGTCAGTAAAAATATCCAAGTTTTGAAGT
The DNA here is from genome assembly GCA_930367205.1 of Acanthosoma haemorrhoidale. NCBI lineage: Eukaryota > Metazoa > Arthropoda > Insecta > Hemiptera > Acanthosomatidae > Acanthosoma > Acanthosoma haemorrhoidale. The sequence goes on from OV884011.1 coordinate 75,628,947, forward strand.
AATTTCTAGCACAATTAAAATTACATTAATAATTAATAATCCACTTTAATTTTCACCCATTCAGTGCCAGGGGCCTATTTTGTGTTTCTTCGCTGTGCCAACCCCCAGTAAAGTCTCTAATTTATTAATACAAAATTATATTTTTGCATTCGAAATCCGCTCCATAATCCAGCCACAGAGAATAACATTTTCCTCTGTGGCTGAAGCTGCAAATATTGGGATCAATAAAGAATTGAGCTAAAACTTTCTTTAAATTATTTTAATTAAGTTTTAAAAAATATTATCTGTTATAACTGTATTATGTTACAATGGGAACCTTTCCTTCCAAACAATCAATAGGCACTGACATGCTTTTGAAACCAATAATCCACATTATCTTCAAATAGCCTTTAGATAAAGGTTTACCGTTACGGTCAAATTTTTACCTGGGTTAAATTGTATTGACTTGAATATTTTGTATTGTATTGTATCCCAACTATTGCTTTCTCTGTACTGAAATGGTTAATGAGCGATAATATCAATGTGATGTAATGATATTGATTTAAATCACGAGATTAAAATAATTTTTTATTTGTATTTAAAAAGGGAGAAGTTTCAAGTTTCAATGGCAAAACAAATAATCTGCAATATCTTTTATCACAGGCCTTATCAAACAGCTTTACCTACTCAAGTTTTTAAAAATTATTGGACAAGAAAAATAACAAATACGTAAATATAATAATAACTATTACTGGTAATTAAATAAAAAAATAAATTTAGACAAAAACTAAAATGTATATAATACAAAGAAAGGCAAAAAACAACAACAAAAATAATATAGTGTTGTGATATTTTAATGTTATGATTTTTGATAGTGTTTTTATTAATAAACTCAAAAGTAGCGGGCATAAATGAACGATATCGCGATTCATGAATGTTTAAACACTATTTGTTGCATTGTCTCTACCATAAATATTTATAATATAAATAATGTCAATAATTTAATATAAATATTTTATTTTATAAACTACGTAAATTAAGTAAAGTATAAATATCCATCTGACACAACTGGCATTGAATAAACAGTTGAAAGATCAATAAGGCAGCGGAGAGATGCGAGATATATAGTAATATCGAGAAGCAGGCACTCTCTCTCTCTTCATCTTGGAACCGGCAGGTCCAGAAGGCACGGTTACGGCCTCGTAGAGCACGAGGAGATCAGCCCTATTCATTTTCACCCGGCACGAGAACAAAGGACACTCAAGGAAGACGATCCGGACCACGAACCGAGGATGCTCAATATGCTAATCCGAACCACACGAAGATTATCCACAAAGAAACACTGGCCAGTATAACGTTACGAATAATTATAAGGTACCATTTTAATGTTAGATTTAATAGTATTCTTTTATTACGTACGTAGTTTATTTGTATAGTAATTTTAAATCAATTTGTGAAAATAAACAATTATTCATTTTGCCAGAACTCAATCCTATTTTTATTAACAGAACCTTGAGATAACGTAAAAGTTAAATATAAAGTTATAAATTATATGAAAAATATATAATTAAAATATACATAAATAATAAATACTTGAATAATAGATTAAGGAGGATTTAAGTAAAACTACCAAATATGTAGCATAAAATGTATACCAATGAGAGCTCCGCCACCAAGTGTAGCTAATCCTATGAGGGCATATCTTTTAGCTTTAACAAGTCTTTCGCGATTGCGTTTTTTTTTTTTTTCTTCACTGAAATACACATGATATATTAAGTAATTAATATTAAGATTAAACTTTTTAATTAAAGCTAATTGAAAATAGCTATTTTAATTAGTTAGACAAAGCCAGTTTATCCTATTTCATAAAGAACTTCTATAAAAAAATTACCACAGTTTCAGTTTCTCATTTGTTAATTAATTAATTTTATTTAATGAAAAGCAATTTTGAAGACGTGGTGTAAATTTAGGCTTTTTCTAAGATTCTCCCAGTTTCTCCATATCTTTTTATTCAATACTTAAGAAAACACAGACTAATGCCTTTTGAGAAATAGCCCACATTAGACAAAGTGATCACATTGATTGCTTCTTCTTTACTGAGATTCATTAAAATAAAAAAAAATTAAGCCCGAAAACATTTCTAATAACTGGTGACTCAACAAAAACAAACTAATGACTTTCAGCTTTAACATTAATAATAGTACTTTAATCCTAAAAATTTGTCATTAAATACTAATGCAAAAAATAACTACATCAAACAAGGATTAAAATTAGAAGCAAATATTTACGTAAGTATCTACATGCTGTGATTTTAATTTTTTTTATTTCTTAACTCTTAAAAACACATATTCTTTTATAATTTCATTTACCAATGTTTTAAAGAAAGTGTATATTTATCATAAAAAATAAATTAGCAGGCAAAGTAAAATCTATATAGGCGAGTGATGAGGTTCGCACTTTTGGGTAGCCAATAGGAGGTGGAGTATATATTTTTTCAGATGGAGGTTATTAACCATAAACACAAGAATGTAAGAAATAAGGGTTGTTTTTAATTGCTACCTTTCTTTTTGGAGCATACTTGAATAATTTGTTGTATTTCTGAGCAAGAGAATAAAAAAAATTGTTTTTACATTGTTTTGAAAAAAATAAATAGATTAGGTGATTTTACAAACAGTCATGCAGTTGGGCTCTAGCTTTACATATAGGTAATAAAAGCCAACTCACTCAGAAGGAACATGCTGATTACTTGTAAGGCAGTGAGCCACTGTAATTTCGTATAATTCCATCTCCTCAAACCTCACACCAATAATTTCAGTAAGGTACCTGATGAGAACTCGCCACCGCGCATCATATTCACCTGTTGTGGAATTAGTTAATGGCATTGAATCATTAATTTGCTTTGACATGAAGGGAAAACAAACTTGTATGGCAGATTATATTGTAATAATAAAACAGTTACTACTAAATACATACATACATAACTAAATACAATTAAATCTATTGAATCGTGTCCAGGGGCTTTAACAAGAATAAGGTTATTTAAAAGAAAATATTTCTATCGCTTAGATCATGCGGTTGGCTCCCACTTCATGCAGCCAAATGTGCATATAAAATTTTAAAAATCAAGTCCCTTACCAATATTCAATCCTAAGGGAGAAGAAAGCATTAAGAAAAAGAAGAGACAAATTAAAGCTGATTACATTAATGACTTTTAAAACATGTTTAATTCTTCTAATACCTTGTTGAACAGCGACAGCTATCAAGTCCTGCAGAATTATATTTAAATTATTTTCTAAAACTGGTTCAGATTTTAAAATATCAAGGAAAGAGCCAACACTGTTGTCCATCTCTCCGCACAGGAGTAGTTGAAGAATAGGCATCACCTGAAAAGTAATGATATATAGAATAGAAGCTCAACACCTATTTCAATAAATAGTAAATTATTCTGAACATGTTTAAAACAGAGGTAACAGCATTCCCCAACTTCACCTGTTCAGTTGGGACTACCACCTATACATAGTTTGTAATAATGTAATTTAAGATGTATAAATATGTTCAAACTTGTAGTCCTTCTGTAAATATAATAGCATTAAGGATATATATGGTTTATTAATAAGAAGAACTTGTTAGCTTTAGTTAAGATATTTTGTTTTTTATTTGTTTATATAATTTTTTTTTTTTTTTTTGGTAGTTTGGTGACCGACAAACGAGTTGATAGACCAGATGTATAACTAATATGCTTGGGTCCATGAACGAGAACCCCAGCATTTTCCCAGGGCCTGAAAACCTTACCTGCTAATTTAGACAGACATTTAGCGTTCTATGATCTTGAGAAACTTGAACCTCCGTTGCTGGACATGACCTGCATTGGACCTCAATAGAAACACACTGTTCAAGACATTATTGCACAATATTGGGGTAAATAAGTTTTGAGCTCAAAAAATTTTTCATGACATACTGCAATCTTTTTGTGTGAAGGTTAAGTAAATATATGTTAGGTTAGCTCATGTCTCATCATTATTTTTACTTAAATTAGCATAGATTATAATGTGTGACATACTGTAAAAAGCGATAAGGTAGGTACATATTATCTAGATACACAACAAGAAAAAATAAAACTAACATAGGAAATGGAAAAGTAAATACAAGCAGTTAATAATAAACTTATAGTATTATTGATTTTTTACTTATTATTTAAATATTCATGAATAGGAAATTTGCAAAAGTAACTCATACCTGCTGTGGCAGCTGGAGATGCTTCACAATGCATTTCAAACATTTTTCGCAAAATGGTTTATCCCATTCTGTGTTATATAGTTTATGAAGGGTGATTGCGCATAAACCAGCGTAGGAGTATTTGCCTGCATCAGTTAAAGCTCCAGCAACATCTATGATACCTGCAAGCGATAAGGAAAATATTTATTAAAAATACTTGGCACCAACCCCAAGACTTCCTATTTTTGTACTTATTTGTTATAACAGAAATGTTGATATTTGATAAAAATAAATGGTGATGGCTATCTTTGTAAAATTGCAGTTCTTTAAACCTTAATTAAAACATTATATGTATGAGAAAACATTTAGCAATATTTTAAGCTATAAAATAAATTAATGAACAAAGATTACAAACAAAATGTAGCACATTTAACAATGGTAAATGAAGCATAAAATCATACTCATAGAAATTAATAGAGGCTGATAAATATGGGAAGTAATGTCAATGTGTCGATGTAATGTCAAAGCATACACTTGTCAATATTAGGAAAATCTTTAAGTTAAAGTGAATGAACTTACTAAAAACACTACCTTTTTAAGGATTTGAAACCAGAACCTTCAAATCATAAAGCAGTTTCTAGAACTTGGGAGAGCTAAAAAAACCCCCTTAAAAATGTCTCTTTTTTAAAAAATTCAAGTTTTGTCATTTCAAATTACCTTCACTCTCAGTACCTTCTTCAACACCTTCAAAATCGGAAGTTTCTGATGTTTCATAACTGTTCTCGCTCATTTCATTGAGTAAAGTGTTTTATATGTATAAGACAATGTCATCTCCTAGACAGAAGGCAGTAAATTCTTTTAGTATTTACTTAAATGGGCGGTATTGTTTTGAATAAGATTGTAGATTCATTCATAAAAACCAACGGTAGAGTTAAAAGGAAAATTAGGGAAACAAAGTGATAGCTACGAGGTCATGAATTAGAACATACACAATTATGAATTTGTGACAGACAAGACAATTCTAAACCTATAACAGGTGGTGGGGGAATACTGAGAAATCGTGAACGCTTTGTTCAGTTTCTCCCAGTGGTAATTTATAACGATAGTTCAAACTAAAAATAATTTCAAGTTTCATTAATATATTTATAAGTTTTGAACTATTCCTGTCCAAGAATAAGTTTCTTTTACTAACTAAATTCCCATATTCCCTATAAAATGTCGTGAAAAAATTATAATTTATATAATTCTGATGTTATACCTCAATATGTCAAATTAAATTAACGATATACACTTTGATATGATATATCGATTAGTGTAGTGACGATGGAGGAGTTGCTGCAAATTGTTTTGCTAATATTTGGTGTACATTTCATTAAATACTTTGTTTTTTTAAATATCTCCAATTTCACCAAAGAGTGAATTATTACTGTTACAATGTATCCAACGAGGAGTATTTGGTAGGAAGATTTTCATAGAATATGCAAAAACGAAATGGTCTGCAAAAATAGTAAAAATAAAATGTGGGAATAATACGAACCTAATTAAGACTTCACTATGAATCAAAGTACGAGTGTTAATAATTTCTGTCAGAATTGAATGTTGCCTTAGGCTGAAGTAAATACTTCACTTACTTACAATCAGTAGTGATCAATAGATCTTCATGGATCAATGGTATGACCATTTATTTCTCTCGTGTAATTAAAGGTATATTTTAAACACTTTTTATGGCAAGTACGGATTAGACGTACTTGTACCGTGGAAATATAGAAAAATATTATAATTATGTTTCTAAATTACATAGTTTTAATGCACCATTTTGTTCACGATAAGAAATTAATTTTAATTAGCAAGTAATGATTATATTATAAACACTTATTGCTTATGATTGCTGCAATTCCTCGCTTGGTGATAGCTCCATGAGATGTAAGGAAGTGTCTTTTTTTTATAAGTATAATATTACACTCTATGTGGCATTTCCCTCAGGCCATAGACGTTTTATGTTTAATAAAGTTTAAAGTTTAATAAGTTAATGTTATAATAAGTTTAATAAAGTAATTATTTGTATCGTTTAAATAGTACTTTTCCTTATATGTTAAAACAAATCGATTTATTGATATGTTTCTCTTGGAAGATATGGAAAGAATAGTTTACGCTAATCTAGTAATTTAGACTAGTGGTGTGTTATAACTGTGTACAGTATATCTTGGGTCCGGGAATTGTATGCAATAAGCACGCACATAACCTGCCTAAGGCTTTACTTAGTTACAACAGCTGTTATATTGCTTACTAGATAAAACCACAGCTAATTGATAGGATTGGTGGGAGTTATGACATGGTATGTGTGATTTAATAACGAAACGTTTTTGAAAAAATTTAGACGGGTAAAGTCTAGTAAGTGGGTTCGATCGAGGAAGATGGCTAGTATGTGTTCTAGTAGCGGCACCCCATCTCACCATTGGCCAAGTCTAAACTATTGGCTTTATATTCCTGAATGTTTAATTTGTTATGTTATGGGGTGAATGAAATAACACGAACAAGTTCGTTCACCCTGAGAAAACTTGTTTACTTATTTATTTTATAAACTCTTGTATTTATTTTCTGATACTAAGATTATCCATGTGTTGAAATGGGCTCCTTGTACTGCACTGGAGCAGGATTGTAGGGAAGAACTTAAAACTAGCATAATAGGTTTACAGTTAAAATTATGTTAACTAAAGATAAGACCAGGTGATGGATGGGTTCACGGTCCTGTTACAAAAATAGGGACTACAAACTAACTTAAGCCTAATGGTACCCTCTTTGACTACCTGCTGCCTTCGATGGAGGGTGTTAGAAATATTGTATAACACGGGATTGGTGAAGAAATTCAGGGAATCGAAGAATTTGGTATCTTTACTGCAGATGAACTTATCGACCATTGAAGTATCAGTCTTCGTGTAATTCAATATTTTTCCACTTCTGGAATGATGGGTGTATTTCGGATCAGTTTCATACGTATTCCGTTCTGGAATTGTGGGAGCCGTTTAGCTGTCGCTTTAGTCAGGTGACTACAATGCGGTGTACCGTCAAGAAGAACCGGCCGGAGTATACTTTTGTATTGTATTCTAATCAGCTTGAGACGCAGTTATACACTGAGGGATTTAAGAAGGTATAAGAGCCGGTACTTGCTGTAACGTTGTCGTAAAAATTACATGAAAACAGAGATGCCAGTCCATTTCGATGCCCAAGTAAACAATACTCTTGACATGGAAATTCTGTTGCTCTCTGTCAAAATTCTGTGAAGCGGTAGAAAGCGGTTTCCCTTTCTGGAAGGAGCGTTATATTCTCCGCCTATTGATTTTGTTTTTTTGGCCTGAAACAGGGCTTCTTTTGTGTTTAGACGGCTGCTGTACACTGCGATGTCTTCAGCTAAGGCAGTTAATGTTGTGTTCTTGTACCAGGCTCCAAAGATTTTATTCGTGAACACATTGAAAAGAGCCGAGAACATCACGGTTCCACAGGTGGAAAGCACGTCTTCGGAGAGAGTATTACCCACCTGTACTCGCAGTGATAGGTTGTTCAAGAAGCTAACCAGTATCGTGTGAAGCTGCTCCGGGCAATCCTGTCTGCAAAGCAACCGGCACAGTGTCCTGGGGACGAAGGATCACCTTGAGCTTCTTCAGAGATTCTCTGTTGAGGAGATGGGTAAAGTCACCTATCCTAGTCTAGATGTCTCAAGTGTAATGGTCAGCCATCTCTTTGCATACTACTCCGCAGTGGAAGATAGCCGCCGCCTTGAAGGTGTATAGTCGAGGTCATCTTTTTAGTAGACCCTAACTGTTTGAGTTGCTTGTTTGTAAGTCCAGGTTGAATAGTTGAATTTACCTCCTCTTGCCGGAGCTGATAAGTTCGGGTCCGTCTCGGATCTCTCGTCCCTTACCACTTTTTGTTCTAATTATTGTTCAATGCATTAATTTAAAGAATTGTATCTGGTGGTGACTACAGAGTGAGCGCATGCGGGCTGAATCTTGAGATAGCAGTGTCATCTGCAACAACAAAATCTTTTCATAATCATAGGGGAAGCCAAACTGCTGACACATTTACGACAGTTTTTTTTTATCTCCAATCTCTTCTGAAACAACTTACCTTCAAGTAAATTTCGCTAAACTTATTTTATTTTATATAGGGGAAAGAGGGGGCCCAAATCCTCCCTTCATTGGCCATGTTCTCGCATGTGGCCATTTAGCCCAGAAAGTTGGGGGATTTGTATTGTTCTTTTAAAACTTTATCCAAGCCACAATTTTTAGCTATAAGTTTAACGTTTAAATAAAAGAATATTTTACTTTTATTCCCCTATTTTTTAGATATATAGCTGGTGTTGACTAAGTGGGGGGGGGGGTTTAGATTTCTGATCAACCTCCACCTCAAACACCTATCAACTTCCCAACCACTACATCACTGTGAACTGGCCCAAGGATCCTGTTGGAAGATTGAGGCTGTTGACTGCAGATCCCTTTACTACTGCAATTATTAAAACAATGTTTGTATTTTTAAACAGGCAAATAAATGTGAACTAGATTCAAAGTGGCACAATTGAACTTTTATTAATTAAAATTGTGTATTGTATTGCGCAACAATTGTATATTGTTACAAACTCCTCCTGCTATGACAGCACTGGCATTCAACCACAGAAGTTCTATGAAATCTCCTGACCACTCGAGGCGAGAGAACAATCTGCTCAGTCGTTTCCCTTTCAAGAAATCCCAAACATCCAAGGAAGCATTCACGAAAATTACCTCAAACAAATATTTTTTTTTATGTGGATACGTACACAAGAGTTACAAATTAATAATTGTATGAAGTTTTATGTTTAACTTCTGAATACGTACTATAATGGTAGAGTAGGCATGCCTCATGAAGCCGATGGAAGTTCCGACGGAAAAAGTTTTGATCACGACGTCTTCCCTGGGGTCCCAGACGGTAACCTGCGAGTTCTCCGTGTAAACGACCAGGCTGGTAGCGACGGCACTGACAATGACAGAAGTTAGAACCCTAGTTTTGACGAGGTTGTAGTTGCGGTCCCACACCCAGAGCATGGTCATCTTCATGTCTGATGGGTGAGGGATCGCCAGGATGTATTGCTCCCCGAACACAATCTTCTTGTACCCGCTCACCGATATCACTTCCTCCGCCTCGTTACCGCTCCAACAATATCTGTATTGCACATTATTTGTTAAACCTTACATAAAAAGCTGATCGTATAAAACTTTTTTTTAAAATAAAGCAGAATAATCAGGACAAAATCTGTGAGGTTACGTTTATAACCCAATACTCGAATTTCAAACTATGCCATTTCTAATCCTCTGTAAAGTTACCAATGTCGACTATTGTGTCTCCTATTGAGGTATTTAATGATTCTTGGATCTGTACAATTACGGATGCTACAATTTTGAATGCGTCAAGTCTGAACGATAACTAGAAGATGGCGTGCAATAGATTGGGATAGCCAACCTTAAAAAAAACTGCTTTCGTAAATATACATATCTCACCATTTATGTGCTAATATATGTATATAAGTTACTTAGCACCTAGCCTTTTTTGTGACGGGCGCACTAACTGTTTTTTTTATACTTTAGATGCTCTTATTTTAACTAGGCTAATGTGTATTAATATTAATAACAGGAAGGGAACGGTTCCATTTACCTTGTTACGACTGTGCGGCTTTCCCCACTTATTATAAATACTTCTCCCCAGTTCTTGACGATACTCCTTACATTGGAGAAACCACTAAGACAGGCTTTCGGCTTACCTTCTATCGCCCAGATATCAACTGATTTGGAACCACCGACACTGGCGAAGCACATGGTGTTCTCACCTAAGAACTTCAACCTGTTCGCTGGGTAAACGTCGTAGTTTCTAATGCATTCCTTGTACCAATGGTCGAATTTTTTTCCTAGAAAATATTTGAAAAAATAAAAGAGAAAAGGATTATGAAGTAAATAAACATGAATTCGTTTGCCACACAAATTTCTTAAGGTAGGATCTTGATGCATTTTAGTGAATCAGGATGTACATCCTATTTTTTAAATGTGTTTGGGGTACAATGAGGAATTCAACACGAAACGGAACTATAGTTCTAGCATGCCTTGAACATAGCGTGCAAGTGCAAGACTACCACAGTAAAGGCCCTTTTAGACGGTTCTGTCAGCTCTCAGTTCCGAATTTTGTTTCATTTCAGTCGAGAAGGAGGTTTCTTTTTACACGATGCGTTCAGTTTTCAGTTCTCTAGCCCTTTCAGTTTCAAGTCTCGAGTCGGAATTGAGCTCTCAAGGAGTGTATATCGTAATACAACGTAGTGTATTTCATAATATCATGGATGATGACTGTCACATTGTAGCTGCCTTGGCATTATTGTTGAAAACACTGCGGAGGAAAAGAAGCCAATGGAGCATAGCCAATGGTACTCAAAAGTCTCATTCACTATCACATACAAATTTAATGAAGGAACTCCACTTAGCACCGTGTGTTTGTTTGAATTATTTACGGATGGACGAGGATGCGCATATTCTGTTATTAAAATTGGTGACACCTATTATTAAGAAGTTGTGCGTAGGTTGTTAATTTTTTTTTTTTTTAATTACCGCCTTTGTTGCCTTTCCATCATACTCCTGGCATTTATCCAACAAAAGTGTGTCGGGGGCCTCTCTGATGTTCGAATTATGGTAATTTGGGTCCGTCTTTTCCCACAAGCATGTCAGTAGAAGATAATAGACATGAATAGATAGAGGAGAATCGTGAAGGTGGCACCAGATCCTCTTGGCATTGTCATGCAGTCTACTGATTAACAATAATTAAATAATGTGAATAAATTGCAAAAAAAAAAAGTCACCTAGTAGCTTCGCTTGTTTCATTAGGTCCATACTACTCTCGCCAAGTTCGTAGCTGCACGCCCCAACAAGAAGGAGGGCCACCTCTGTTAATTGGTAGATCTGAAGAAGCTGTTTCTGCAGGGTAATTACGTACTTGTTGGATATTTGAATACTGATGACGGGAGTCCCTTTCAGTAAACATTGTCTCGATATGATGTTAAACCTGTTGTTTTCGGCTACCAGTATTAACAGCTGTACAGACCTACAGAAGACATTTGTAAATAATTATTACATTAGACAGTCTCAGTCCCGTTTTACTACTTCTCAATGCCTTCTGTGGACTTGTGAACAAACTGTCAGCCTGCACTTTACTACATTATCAATGAGAAAATTTTACTAAAATATTTCATTCTTTACTTTGTGTATATTTAATAGCATCACACAGCTAAACTCGTGATTTGGGAACTAATCTTTACCCATGCCCCTAAATAACCTTTAAGAGTGTGTTATGTATATAGAAATACTATTGTAAGGGCAGTGGACCTCCATGGGTGGAGCATCAGTCTTTGTCATTGGGGACTGTTTTGGGCCTAGTGGTTGGGGGACTGATGTGGTCATGACTGTCCATACCATGTCTCTCTTATGTGTAGCATGTGTATCTGAAATAACCATAGTGTACCCGTTTGTTAATTACAGTGTTACCGTCTTGTTGAATGCATTTCATTTACTATCTTTACCACCTTTCTTCCCAATTTCTAAGTTTGAGAGCTTAGAAAAAAAACAAAAAAAAAAATAAAATAAAAATAAAATAACAGTGTAATGTAAGTCAACGTTTTTTGAGTGAGGATTACCAGATTCTAATGCTGCCATCCTCGTGTCCTGAGGCCATAAGCTCCTCGTTGCAGTCCAGGCAGAAAGGTTGAGGTGCCTTCTTGACAATGTCCTTCATCCACTGACCATCTTGCCAACTCTTCATCACGGCCTGGTTGACGGCGTACACCAGCCTCCACAGACACATCGGCTCTAGGCCGGTGTCATCAACATCTGCAATCGTACAATAATTCTTACTTTCTTAATTAACCTTGTTAATTGTAAGATAGATGGCTTCCAAGTGTTCATTTTACTTGAAAAATAAATTTCTGGTATCTGATCTAAATAGCCAATCGGAATAAAATCAAGTAAGGGTGAGAATGAACAAGGGTACATATTTGTACCGATTAGATGGTTAGGAACAGCTTTCCACGGACCAGAGATGTCCCGATATTTTCCTATCGGGGAGGCCATGGTGCTGTTATAAATTCCTTCTGATAAATAGGCGCCGCGACGCCTAGATACAAGACGGCGCGTCGTTTAAATAGAAGATAGTTGAATCCATTAGAATTCGTCCAAAAAATTGAAAAAAGGTGGTTCGGACCAGAAGGGGGATTTTACCCCTTTTATTGTAGAAACTTCGTATTGAGAGATACACAAAGACAGAATGGGATTGGCTGCAATTACTATTATTACAAGAAATAGCTTTTTTTAAACAGAATTGTTTAGAACTTTTATAAATCACTCTTCTTTAACTTTAGTAATCAATAATAATGGATGGGGCCAGTAGCCATGTATTATTAAATGGAATGCATGGAGTAACATCTAATAAAGGGATAGGGGTTACTGATTTTGTCGTAGAAATAGGTAACGTATAGTACCTGTACTAAGTTTTTTTTGAAAAATCACTCATTCTATTATCAGTCTATTAGCAATAAATTTTTCTAAAAGCTAGCAACGAAATACTCACTGTATCCGTACTTGTAGAAGAGAACATCTTTGTACTTTTCCATTATTGCGATAGTAAAGAGGTGGTGGTGACAGTGGCGCCTCCACAGAAGATCGCTATTGGCCCGAGACCTCCATTCCCTGGACACACCGCAGCAGGTGACTAAGTCTTGCACCTTCAGGTTCATCAGGATAATCTCTTTCAGCTCTGTTGGAAACAGCTCCAACATCTTCTTACCCTAATATCTTACATTAATAATTACTAATATTTTTTTTTTATATAGAAAAATCTTTATTGTGCTAAAATTAAAATCTGCTTTATTAGGCGAAAGAGGAAACAGAGTCTTGGGAAGTCCCCCACACTCCTCCGTCAGCCGCGTCACCGGAAACTAGCCAGTGGAAGCTGGCGAAGAGCGCGAGAGCCTCATACGCTATGGACATGATTGAAGAAACTGCCCTTTGCCAGGACTCCCACTGTCACACATTTATAGCAGGTCACGAGGCCACTGCCGTTTCAGTCTCCGAGGAGGATTATAGGGGTGAGTGGTGCAGTGTAATGACTGTGCTACGGGATTAGGGTGGTTGGATAGGTTACTATGGAATTTCATGAACTTGGAAGGAATGAGTTTAAAGAATGTAAGTTATATTAAGATCGTTATGTTTGTTTTGGTTGGTGACGTAATAAGGGACATTTACTATTGTTCTCAGGACTTTTTATTGAAAGGATTGGATGCGCTTGATGTTTGACTTTTTTGCTGTCTCTCATAGCTCTATTCAGTATGTCCAGATTGGCTTAAGTATAACTTTGTAAATAAGTAGTTTATTTTCTATTGAGAGATGGTATGTCGTTTGAAGTAGTCTGTTACAGTTGTCAAAGGCGTCTGTTTAGTTCTTGTCTTTTTAGCCTCGTATGAGGGTTCCAGCTCAGTCGTTTGTCGAGATGGAAGTACCGTACTATTTCGGATACAAGGAGAGGAATGGAATTAAAAAAAAATAGTGGACAAGACTTGCGGCGGAGGGTGAAGGTAATGTGGGAACATTTTGTTTTAGTAACTTTGATCCAACATTGGTTACACCAATACTCGATCTCATCAAGGTGTTTTTGAAGGTTATGGGATGCTATATCGGGGACTGGATGGGATGACAAGACTGTAGTGTCATCTGCAAATGTTGCCAAGAAGGTATTGAGGGTAGAGGGGGCATCAGCGGTGTATAGGTTATAGAGGATGGGACCCAGGACACTGCCCTGTGGAACTCCTGCTTTTATGAGATAGTAGTTAGAATATTCGAAACCACAGCGGACTTGAAGGAGCGGTTTGAAAGGTAGGACTGTGGGATTAGGAAAAAGGTCTGTAGTAAATATCTTTTGAGCTTGTAAAGCAAACCTCGGTGCCAAAACGCGTCAAAAGCTTGAGCTATGTTCAGAAAGGCAGCAGTGCAATACTGTTGTAGTTTCAAGTGCTGAGGATATGTAATCAACAATGCGAAGGCCTTGTTGAGAAGTGGAATGTCGTTGACGGAAACCAAACTGGCGTGCAGGAAAATTTTTGGATTCAACTATAGTAAGTAGAAGTTTTAATAGGAGTTTTTCAAATATTTTTGAGAGGATAGGAAGTAGGCTGATTTGACGGTAAGATGAGGCGTCATTAGGTAGTTTACCGGGTTTGGCGAATAATTCTATTCAATGGAATATTTCCGGAGGAGAGGAAAGTGCGTCGTTCGGATAATGCAATTATAAATGTAGGTTAGGAAGATTATGGCTTTAGGAGGGAGTTGTTTGGGAATTTAAGGAGTAAGGAGATCATATCCAGGGGATTTTCGGTAAGGTAAGTTTTTTAGAAGGTATTTGAGGGTTTACGGCTTTTGGTGAAAGTGAGAGAGGTATAAGTGAAGTGAGGAAATCTTCAACAGTTGTACTATGAATAATTAATAATATGATTAATAATAATTAACGTAATAGGAAAAGATCTCGACGTCCTGGTTTATTAATAGTATATCTCAAATTATTTATAACTTCCCTGTTTACAATGAACCTCTCATGTTATTTATTCAAGAAGCTCTCTTACATATTAATGAACTGTAGTTTTTCTTGTAAGTATTCGGTATTACTCTATGTAAACGTTTGCATAAAATTCGGAGGTCATAACACCACCGTAAGTACCTTATTCTACCAAGTAGCAGACATAGGACAGGTAAACTGTGGTGTATGTAATATTTCGCGCGCAGCCTTGTGCCGCCTTTTGTTATCAGTTATAACCTTTATGTTACCTTTTCATTCAGTAAAATAGATTCCATTTTTATCTTGAGCTATGTTCAGAAATACTGTTAATAATTATACGCAAAAGTTTACTTGAAACGAAACTGTTTTTGGCAACCTGCCGTAATAAAAGACACATAGACCAAACACAATGGCCAAAGGACAATCTTTCCACGATTCTTCTTGATATGCGATCAGTTTTGATAGGATAAAGTGAATACTTCACATCAGAGGAAATCCATTTCAGTCTTGGATGGTAAATGTTTTTTTCTTCTAGTGACCTTTAGATGAATTTAAAAACTGCATTAATTTAAGTTACCTTAATTTAATCTATTGCTAGTAATATTTGGACGTTTAATCTAACACTCATGTCCAAATATTTATTTTATTTTAACCTAAAAATTATTTTTGTTTTATGTTGTAATCTAAATACATATAAAAAATTGTTCATAATTTAGATAAATATAAGCAGCTTATGTATATGAATCTTCTATGTTAAAATGGAGCTCTGAACAGAAAGTTTTACTGCAGGAATCGCTCGTCAGCGATTCTTCGACAACAAACAGGTCTGTAACTTGTAGTTCGATTTGTGGATTTAGTATAATTTATATAAAAATCTCTTTACAAATATCAAACCAAATTTGTAACCTCACTTATTACTTACCTAATGAGTCAAACTACACGAGTTAAAATCTATTGAAAGGAACAATTACGTATAACCTACACGTTTAATATATCTACCTGCACTATTGGTGTTTAGCTTTAATAAGAATTCAATCTCTTAATCAGTCTCTGTGGATTTACTTCCAAACTAACAAAATAATTGTCCTGTATTTCAATTAGGTCTTTTGACTGTTTGATATGACAACAATGCCAAACAAATAAAATTATGAAGTTCAATCAATTTTTTAGCGTATATACATCAGTATGATATTTGAATTAGAAAGTAAATTGCTATGATAACTTTGTATTTTATTAGGGTATGTTTCTTTTTTTTTTAAAGCGCTGTTTTTACATAGTAATAAAAAAAATAAAGAATTTGCGGTACTTATGAGTAGTACCACATGTCATAACTCAAGGGAACAATATTGATAATGATCACATAGTAATTGAGAACTGTGTAATTAACATTAAACTGTAAATACATGTTGTGACAAGGGGCTGAATACTGAGACACATTTTATGATTAACTGAATAACACATACTTTATTTAAACAACACACGTTAAAACATAAGAGACATGAGACACAGGTATAGATATCTGTAACACATACTAACTGACTGAAACCTCCCGAACACAGGAGAGGTGTGTCGGAATACACTGTTATTTATAACTGGTTCTTCACTATAATACATATAAATCCCTCCCAGGGTAATACAATTAGCAAACTTATACAACTCTTGTATGAGATTGCGGTACTTTCCTGACACATGGAAACAAGCCATCTTGTTCCCATTACTAAAGCCAGCCAAGAGCGGAGATCACCCAGCCCACTACCGCCCGACCAGTCTGCTACCACAGATGGGGAAAATCTTTGAGAAAATTCTTTTGAATTATCTCAAAGATTACTGCTCCGAAAACAACATCATTCCGCCAGAGCAGACTGGATTCCTAGTCAGAGGCTAGCCATAATATGAATAGAAAAATAGCCACGGCTATGATATCCCTAGATTGCACCCAAGCATTTGACTCGGTCTCTCACGGGACACTGTCAAATGCTCTGCGACCGGAAATGCCCGGAGCAACGCTATTCAATTCTGGCTAGCATTCTGAAAAACAGTTCGTTGCGGGTGCGGGTGGGTGATAGCTTCTCCAAAGCTGTGCCACTGACCTGTGGAGTACCATAAGGAGCCGTCTTATGCCCTGTACTATTCAACGTATACACGTCTGAGATTGTCGGAGCCCGGTACAAAAATACCAAAGTTACTGCTTTCGCTGATGACATAGCGGTGTACAGTAGTAGCATGAGTGCCAAGGTTGCTCTAAGACAGGCTGAAGTAGCCTGTAACCAGATCAGTGAGAGATTGGGGAGACTCAATATCTCTGTAAACGCGGGTAAGACTGACTGCGTAATTTTCTCTTTCCAAAAGGGAAAAAGCCCACTCCCTACTAGTTACATAGTAGGAACGGAGAAAAATTCGCCAGCCAACGACCTAGTATATCTGGGAATTAAAATGGACAGACATCTCCATTTTAGTAACCATTTTGCGAAGAAGTTGAAGCTAACACGCACGAAGTCTTACCGGCTTGCGCACTTATTAACTTCCCCCAATCTATCACTGCGTCTCAAGCTATTGATATACAAGAGCATAATACTAAGGCCTACTCTGCTGTATGGTGCACCGCTATTTCGTTATCTGACGTATACGACAGCTAAAAAACTCCAACAATTCCAAAACGGTATACTGATGAAAGTGGTCAGAGGTACTTCATTCGAGCAGCGAAGAAACAGTGAGCTGCATGAGATATTTGAGCTGCCTACGGTGGATGAATTCATCCAGCGTAGACATATCAAATTTTTCGACTCATTACAATATTTAACAAACCCGGTGTTTAACACTATAACCCCCGCTCCGTTTCCCCAACGATGGCAGGACGCTGTCGCGGCTGGAACACTGTAGTCCTAGGTTCTAGGTACAGATTTTGTTTGTTTGTTTATTTTGTTTATTTTGTTTTGTTTTGTTTTAGTGTCTTAGTGTTTAGTGTTTGGTGTCGGTGACAAGGCGAAGGTGAGCCTCATCACCTAGTGTTGTATAAGAACGATGAACTTTTAACCACAATAAAAATTTTATTATATTTATGCACTCCTCCAAATGCAGAAAGAGAAGAAATCTGTAATCCAATTATTTTATTACTTTTTTTACATTGTATCATTTTGTTTTGAGGTTTTAAAATTAAAAAAAAAAAAAAAAAACCCAGGGTAAAGACATCCATATCACTCTGTATGAAAAATGGAACCTAAACGGGAGGTCCCAAACAGTGTTGGTAATAAAACATGGGTGGGGTGTATGAGTAAGGTTATATTACTGGCTAAACCAATTGCTATGATATTGAAATTGTGAAAAATTTAGTTTTATGTTTGTTAATAACAACCAACAAGGTTCTTTTATTCCTTCGGATAATCTCACTCAACAATTGAATAAATATGGTCAAGTAGACAAAAAAAAAAAAGGACTACGTTGCGGTCTGAAGTGGGTGATACACACCTTCCGTTTATCTGTGCAGTTATAACTGTGTGAAAATCGATACATTTATCTGAACTGAAAGTGTGTAGGGTAGGATACCTTCAGGTAATGCCTCAGTTCCGTCAGATTTTTCTTTAGTTCTCTCTTCACTTTCGACAGGTTTGGTTCTAAGTGTGTTCTAAAATAAAAAAAGAAGAGCCGCAGTTTGTTGCATAACTCCAGCCGTGCTGCTAGAAAAGGGAAAAAACACCGTGAACGTTGTTGCAAAGATTGGTATCTGGAAAGAAGCGTTTTTCTCAGTTATTACTTACTGAATGAGTTACATACAGGAGGGGAAATTAACCATTATAAAAATTACTCAAGGATGGACCAAAATCTATTTCAAATTTTAGTGAGCAAAGTTGCTCTGCTCCCCTCATTGGAAAAAATGAAACAGTCCTGAGAGAAGTAAGATCGCATGTGAGACGGATTGTGACTTCGGTTCCTGGCAACTGAGAGTTTTCAACATTTAAAATTTTCAAGAGAGTATCTCCTCAGGCATTCGGAGAGATGATAAAAGAAACATGTAAGGCAGCACGGAAAGCACTGGAAAGTTTTATTAAGGCAAGCATACTTTAATTATTCGATAAGACCCTAGGTGTGACTGAATAAATATTCATAAAGTAGGAACCACATAGTTTACTACCGTAGTAGGTACATGTGCGTAGAAATACAAAACAAAATTTAGTAGGTATGAACGTGTATATAATATTGCTGTCAGTTATTGTATTTATTGTCATCGTACGATAATCCCTCCAACTGTTTGAGTCCTTGGCGTTTGGGGTTCAGAATGGTGAGGAGAGTACGAATTCGAATGCCAACTGGAAGATAGTGATGGAGTCGATTAAGGCAATGTTTTATTGATTACTTTATCAGCAAACATTAGTGATTGCTGAATTAATTTCACAGCCTAACCCTTTGTCAATATCAAAAGCCCATCGTTTTCAGCTTCTAAATACCGTATGGCCTTTGTAAGGAGATCATGTGATGAAAGGTCTGACTCTCTTTCTGCTAGGCTGTGAAAACGAATTAGCTATGGGTGTAGGCCCTGAAGAAGTTGATGGAGAAGATGAGGCAACCTATAACAAAAAAAATAAATAGTTATTTTAACTGATTTCAGTTCTTCAAAGTGAAGAAAAGTGGAAACAAGTTGCTCATGATTTCGAAGAAAAATGTCAATTTGCTTTTGTGAAGTTGACGGAAAACACATTCAGATTAAAAAAACACAGTGAATTCCGACTCTCGTTACTTCAACTATAAAGGCACATTCAGCGTCATATTGATGGCAATAATTGATGCAAACTACAAAGTTATGTTGGAACAAACGGACAAATTTATGATGGAAGGTTTTTTAAAAACACGGATTTCTAAGACAGTCTCAAAAATGATGAACTAAATATACCAATTCCTGAGCACCTTCCAGGAAGTAACAAAACTGCTTCATATGTATTTGTTGGCGACGAGGCATTCCAGTTACAAGATAATTTCATGAACCCCATTCTTTGTCTGTGCTTAATCATGAAAGGAGTATTTTTAACTATCGCTTTTATAGAGAAAGTGGAATCGTTTTACATTTTTTTTGGAATTTTAGTTTCTTTATTTACAATATTTCAAAAACTCATCATTACATCGCCAACTAAGTTCAACACCATAGTTCTAGCGTGTTGTTATTTGCACAATGTATTGTTTGTTATCAAAATTCGCTTGACATGGAGTATGGAACATCCTCAAATTGTGGATATCTAATTAGTATGAGAAACTGCATCGTTCATCTTTCTCTAGAGCAGGCAAAGAAATTCGCGACTCAGTTACTTTCACGGTGAAGGAAAAGTGATTTTAGTTTTAGTGACTAGAAAATACCGTTTCAATATGAATGTTCACTAATCTCTTCAGAGTTATACACAAATAATACAGTGTTATTACAATGTAATAGTAATATTAAATAATTATTGGACTTTTACTTACCGAATTTTCATTGTTGTCACTACCCAGTTCATTAGTTGAATTACTGCCATCAGGAGTTTCCTGGTCCACGAAAACAACAGTTCCCCGAAATACCCCAGACTTGAATCTCACACATCATTAGCTGAAGCTGTCGATTTCCTTGATATGTTTACTTTCTTCAACTCATTCCGAAAACCGGATCTTAGGTTATTTTTTTTCTTCATTACATTATCACGTGTACATCATCAGGCTCCAGAGGTATTAGTTTTTCAACTAAAACATCGCAGTCTGCCGGATTTTTAACACAAAATGTTGGAATAAGATACGCATAAGGTATTCCAAAGTTCGGGAAGGGTTCGGTAGCCGTCGATAAATGCTAATGTCACATTTCATATTCGCCCGCAATCGAAATAAGTGTGTGATAGTACCTAAACTTCAATTTAGGCTGTTGGATCTAGGGGGTTGAGTTCAATTCTATCCCCACAAAAGCAAAAAACAAAAACAGCGAAAGGTGATTTAATTTCGCTGCGGCGCAAAAAAGCAATTCAGCTTTCTTCTAGCCAAAGTACTAACACATTCCACGTAACAGTCACTTGGGCTTCAACCGACTCTCCGTCAGTTAAAGAACTTTACAACATGATAGACTTTTTAAAAATATTTTATTGGAAAGTACAACGAAGCAAAGGGTTAGTCTGTAGTCTTACGTAAGCGGGAAGAGTTTTGTATTTCTTGTATGGGTGGGTGTATAGTCAGTATGTTAAGTATGGCGTCCCTTAGTATGCTCCTCTCAGTCATAAGTCAAATGTGTACAAAAAAAATGTTAGTAAGTTATAATTACCAATTACAATGTCTTCTTTCCTTCTTCTTGTCTTCCTAGTCTTCCTTCACGATACTCTGGAAATGTATATAGAAATATACCAGCGTTCTACTGATCCTGAAGTCCTGTTAATATTTCATCGGGCTTCTCATGGAACGAGTAGAGGATGTCTCGGGTCTTACCTAGCCAAGTGCGGGATCGCAAAATGGGGTGATTCTACCAAAGGTACACGTACGCTGCCAAAGTTGAGCAAATTTCATTTTAAAAAACGCATGAATAGAATTTGTTATTCGCCATTAACAAATTAAATTATTATTCGTTATTTGGGTAAAAAATAATTATACTGGCCTGCATCAAAAGCGGCTCACATTAGATACTTGCTCCTGTCAAAACCAATTTTAAATTTAAAAAAGAATTAATAAAAAAAAAAAACATTTTGTAAAATTTGTAGAGATCAATTACACAAGGAATCAAAATAGAAATGTTTTTTTACATAAAGTTTTTACATATTTATTGGGGTTTCCCTGCCCCTTATCACTGAAAATGTTTAATATTAATTAAAAAAGAATTGAAATCCGAAATAATTCTATTCCGATTATTTGACTTTTTCCAAGTCCACCACATTTTTTGTGAGGCAGTGTGTTTTTATTTGTTGATTTTTGTTCCGGATAATAATTTAGTAATAATATAATTTATTTGGGAGTAATTACAAATTATTGTTATTTTCTGATAATTAAATTAGCTGTTATTTGAAATAATGAAAGGAATATCAACAATTTTTATTAAAATTATTTAAGTTGATCTTGAGAATATTGTTTAACTAATTATAAATAATTATAAAGCATTTTTGAGGATACAACAGAGGGCATTTCAATTCAAACAGTTAGGCCTCCTGCATGAAGTACAAGGGTAAGAAGACAAGTGAGGAAGGTTTTATTAGAAGACAACAGGGAGCAGCACGTCTCCTATGGGCTCTTGAACATGTTGATTGGACATATGAAGACTGGGATCATTGTCTATTTACTGACGAATCAAAATATGTTCTTCATCATCATGGTTGGTGTTTAAAAGTGTGGTGAGGGAGAAACCAGGGATTAAATGTAGACATGACTGGACCCGTACAGTCTTATGGAGGAGGTTCAATAATGGGTTGGGCAAGGGTATTGAGTAATAAAAAAACTCAGCTGATATTGTTCAGGAATGAGCACATGACCACACAAACATACCTGGACATGTCCTGTTATTTTCCCTTTATCACAAGAAATCAAGGACAACTTCATTCTTGTTGATGATAATGCTCGACCTCATAGAGCAAAGCAACTTTATTTAGAGGAACAAGAAATCACGCGTATGAACTGGCCTGCTTGTTCACCAGACACGAATCTGATTGAGCATGTTTGGGATAAACTCCACACACATGCGTTCACCTTGTACAGATACCTTGAATGAACTTGCTGATGCATTAATTGAGGAATGGGCTTCTTTGGCCCAACTTTAAATTTTGAGCCTTATAAGAGGTATGAAACAACGATGTGAATCTTTAATTATAAGCAGAGGAGGCACAACCGAGAAATAAGTTAGCAAAGAAGATTTTAAATATTGTATAAATTATCCTATTTTATGTGGATTAAAAACATGTTTTTGATATTAAAATGTTAATTCTAAAATATTGTCACCCTGGTATGTTACTTATTACATCCCAGAATTGAATCCTATTTAACATATTTTGGATAGTGGTATCTTCCTGAAACACTGGAGATCTTGATAAAACACATCAACCATGTTATTAGCAGTTATATTCTAAAAAATAAATTACATAAAAAATCAGTATAACAAATTATGCATTGATTAAAAAAATGAATTTATTCTAAATCTGTCTATTATTTCTATTCATTACCAAATCCAATTAATTTAAAAAGTATATAAAAAAATGAATACATCAATATTTCTAAATAAAAATGAATGCTTCATCAATTTATTGAAGTGGAGTTTTTTTTGCCTATGTGTTAGAACTGTGAATGGTTTATATTGGTCCGGGAATTATATTCAATAAGTATGCACATGCTACTCATAATCTTTATTCTGTACTTAGTTACAACTGCTGGCAACTTAGATCTATTGCGTACTAAATAAAATCCCAGTTTATTGATAAGATTGGTGGGAGTTATGACACTGAATGGTTTTATGTTAGAGGTGTAGAAATCTATCAACAATTGAACTAAACAAATTACTTAAACTTATGCAGTTTTAGTTTTAGGTCATAAATAAATATTGTTTAGTGTTAGTTGTAAATGATTACCTTTGCTAATGATCATTTAAACATAGGTACATGTTCCAGTTAAATAATTAAAATATGATCTATGTAATTATAATAACAGTTGGAAGAGCTACTATATTAAGATTTCAATAAATAATCTTGTTGTATCCTCCTTGTGCTTTTCAAACATTGTTTTCTGCTCCATTAAGACAGCAATAACAAAACAACAATGAACTTACTTCTTGTTACTAGGGGCTCACGAAAGGTGTTGTTATTAGCGTAACTGCTTTATTATAAATAATTATATAAATATCTTAATGATGGATCTTTGCTTTTTTATATTTTTAAATTAGTATCTAGATGTTTTGTTATGAATTTATATAAAACTACTGCAGAACTAACTAAAATGGCAAGTTTAGAGCTGTATGCTGGAGTATATGATCTGTATTTAAATCATCATTTTTATTTTTAAGAATCTTTTTTTATTTTTAACCTATCAACTGCCAACAAACAAATAATAATGATCATTAAAAACGTATCTGTCACTACATAAATTAAAAATGAGAGTAAATCACAGAATAGTTATCTAAATATTCTAACATCAGTTATATAGGGTCGCCCAAGATATTAAAGAACTGTATTATGCCCTACATAATGTTGATTTGACACCAATGTATATTGATTTTTGTGCGCATGTCCAAGTCTCACATTTTAAATCATAATGTTATCATAGCTTTAATAAAGGGACCCATTTGGTATTTGAATGTTTATTCCTCTGACACATGCTGTGAACTGAAGATTAATAATTACTTATAAATTAAAAGCATTTTATTTTAGTTCAAAATTTTCTTATTGTAAATTACATGAAAATATATACTTACTTTCACTTTGTTTATCTTAAAATTTGTGGTATTTTCCTTTTGTCAACAAACTTTTAATTTATCTCTCTATGTATTTTTATTATTGTAAGTTTACATAAAACACGTTCCAATAAAGATTATTTGCCTTAATGACCAAAAATTTCATTAATTTATTTTTAGTACAATAATATCATTAATAAATATTTTTAGACTTTTAGGGAGAATTTCTTTAGGAATTAATGGAAATGCCTTGCTCATAGAAAGTAAAAAAAAAAGCAAAATAAACTTTTTTATTGTTTTCATATCACATTAGCATTCAAAAACTAACAGCCTACTCTTTTCAAACTTCTATTTGTTTAAAAATCTAACAATGATGAATTAATACACACATAAACTATCATTTTATAATAAAAAATATAAATTAATAAATTATATAAATAATTAGAAACCACATCATTTTTTTTTTTATGGTTTTAAACTTATACTATTAATAAACAATAATAATGGGGCATATTATCAATAAAATTTGTTTTCATTAGCTTTAAAAACTATTTGTTGGCATAAGCTCTTATTTTTATTCATCTTACTGTGTTACATTATTACCTTGCCCCATGATAAGAACACTTTTTTTTGATGATGTGAAATAAAAAAAAAAGGGAAAGACAGGAATAATGATTTAGAAAATAGAATTATGAAATAAAACTACGGTGATTAGGAGAGCAGTAATAACTGAACAGGTTGATCACTTGTAGAACAAGGTAAAAAAAAACACAGAGAGACAAGTTAACAAGAGTAATTGGTTTAAATAACATCCAACGAGGCCATCAAATTCATTATGAAGGGTTTTTATTTTGTGATTTATATTAAAAAAAAACAGGATTTAGTATTAAATGTGATGACAAGAAAGGCTTATAATTTTGGTATGATATGACTAATTACATACCCAAGGAACAACAACATGATGATGGTATCATATAGTACTATATGATGTTTTATTAATGCTAAAATATATTTAATATCACAGTTAATGAATAAATACATTCAATGCCCCTAATAGTCATAGACTCCTGGAGATCTATCACTTAGTTTCTTATAGCCAGCAAAGATTGCACCCTACGGACAACATAGAAACATAATACTTACTCACTGATAAACACATACACTGATACATACATTGCCTAGGATCTATCGGCCTAACAAAAAGCTACCATTTCAATCAAGTTTGTATCCGCTTTCATCAAAAGCATAGTATCATCAGAATATACCAGGCCATTATAGTTTCCTGATTTTATGTGCTTAGGAAAAAGACGAAATAACTTGCTGCCTTGAAGCCAATCACAAAGCCAACAGGAGGCATGGGTGTAAACTAGTATAAATTTGTAAGGGCAAGGGTAGAGATAGACTACAGGGTCTTCCAAGCAAAATTTTTTTAATATGGAGTCAGTCCTAGGCTCCCAGATATAAATTGCAGTTATTTCACTGAAAATTATCAAATCATATAGTGCAGCAACTGTTTTGAAGGAGACATACCCCGTTTGGCGAGAAGCTATCAGTTTTCCACTATTCTTTTCCCAAACTTTTATCACTCCTGAAGATGTCAAACCTGGACCAGAAATAGCGATTCCCACTAAAAACTCATTTACAATTATTTTCTGAGTTTTGCAATTAGGAGTAGTAACTTCATAAGTGAATCTCTTTTTCCGTAAGTCGTATACTGTTATGTGGCGAATATTCCGCGATGCATAAATGATATATAATTTTTCTTCATAGTACAAAAGATCACGAAGTTTGCACGTGTTACTAGGAATGTGTATGGTATCCTCTCTTTTGCCAGTCGTCAAAGACCAAACATAAACCATCTGGTAGTCTCTTATACCTACATATATTAAATCTTCTGATATCTCGAAGTGAACAGCCGCAGCTATCCATTCGTTGGTGTACCTGTCACTTGCAATTTCAGAAGTATACCAAAGAACGAAATTATCCAATTTATCTGGGTACCGTTGAAGTACTTCGATGTAAGAGAACCCCATCTCGAAAGACTTAGCATCGACGAGGACGTAGCCACCTTCAGATGCTGTGTAGAACTGGAGGAGCATACTCTGCAGTAAGACCAATCGACTGCCACTGGTGACCAAAGCATGGATCCTGTAGCCTTCGAGTAGACCTGAGAAGTTCGCAACAAAGTATGGTACACGATGTACGTCAAGAATGGAGACGACTCCGTCTGTGTATCCAATGGCCAGCTGTTGTCCATCGCAAGACATAACCGTAACCTGCTCGTCGCGAGGGTCCAGCCTGTAGTCCATCGAATGTCCCCTCTGCCAGGACAGGGGGATTTCACTGCGGAACTGGAAGGTAAGTGCCCATTCGTTCAGAGGCCAAAGCTGCCCGTCTTCTCCTGCAACATGTCACCACAATCTTCTTTATGTACCTATATACTACTTATACTTTTCTCTAAATAGTAGCTCTTTGGAAGATGCGTCTATTTATTGATTTTACATGCACTCTGAACTATATCGGTCACTCGATATCATTCCGTATTTTGGAACGTTAGTAATTTTTTATACCATCTCGGTCACTGAAAATCTCCAACCCACAATAAAAAAAATTCACTAACGCTTTCTATTTCTATCGCGGTAACATTTCGGTTTTTGTATTATCGTCTTAACTTTGTGGCAACAATTATAACTTAATCCTCTTATTCATGCTTCAGAATTGAGGCTTTAGAATGACGATATGTTAGAAAAACCGATCGGTAAGGAGACTTTTATCACTCCAGTTTTCTCATACTTTCCATTGATAAGTTTAACACAACATGGTCTTTGTTCAACATACACTGCCCTACACCAACGTGGCGCACATTGAAATATTCACATAATCCTAATGGAATTATTTTTTTTTAGTTAATATTAAACGTTTTCAGTGATAACGGGCTATAAATATGAAGGAACACCCTAATAAATATCCAAACAATTTATTTAAAAAAATTATAAAAAATTTCCGTTTTGATTTCTTTTGTAACTGATATATAAAAATTTTGCAAAAGGTTTTTTTTTAATTTTAAATTGGTTTTGATGGTTGAGCAAGTGCCCCGTGTTGCTGATTTAGTAGAAGACGATCAAAGCCAAAGATGAGCAGCCCGTGTATTGGATTTTCCTGAAACTACTATTCGGAGAGCAATTACACATTACCATTAGACAGGTTTGTCCAATCGCAGACCCGGATCAGCTCGCCCACGAATGACAAAGCCAACAGGCCTATTGTTGACCAGTAGAACACCACAGAGCTAATCTACAGAGATCTATGATGTACAAATCTGTCTAATGGTAACGTGTAATTGCTCTCTGAATAGTAATTTAAGGTAAATCCAATGCACGGGCTGCTTATCTTTGGCTTCGACCGTCTTCCACAAAGCAGCAACACGGGTTATTTGCTCGACAGTCAAAACCATCTTTTAAATTAACATTAAAAAAAATAACCGTTTGCTAAACTTTAGAGAACAGTCACAATAGAAATTTCTGTATATTTAAAAAAAAATAATTTGTTTGGTTTTTTTTGTCTTCATTTTTATAGCCCCTTTATCAGTGAAAACGTTTAATATTGATTGAAAAGGAATTGAAAGCCGAAATAATTATATTAGGAAGCAATTTTGAATTTTTTCAAGTGCCCCTTTTTTTGTTAGGCAGTGTATTTAAATAAACTGTTTTTGCCGAATATAAACACAGAATAATAAAAAACGAACACCCCCTACCAGTTTAAAGCCCTAAGCCTTCGCAATGAGGTACTAACCTTCTTCTTGTATGATGTTTTTGGGATAATGTGTCCTGTTGTTGTCGACATAGCTAGTGTCATGCCACCCCCTGGATACGCAGTGTCGCCTCCAGAGCAACCTGCAATCAGTCAGCTTCCGCCACCCCCGACACACTCTCGAGCATGCCAGTAAGTCCTCAGGAGACAGGAGCCCCAGGATTTTCTGGGATATTTCTACGGGAAGCTGGCCGCAGATATCCATAGGCAGAGACAAACTGAACTTGACTGTCTCTCGGGGCTATTATTGATAGCCTGGCTTTCGATCAACCTCCTCATTTATTTGTAGTCCTTAGTCTAATATAAATAGACTGCGGTGTCACTGAGTGATGTCGCTTGGCATTGATGATGGTGTACATACAACATACTCAACATTCATCTCAATCCATAGTAGTTTATTCCATTCACCACAATTATATTTTAGACCGTGGCTTTTTTATACAACTACCTCTGCATCTCTCTTTCCTAACCTCGCGTTCAACACGATTACCCCCGCCCCGTTCCCCCATCGATGGCAGAAAGCGGGCGAGGTAGGAACGTTATAGTTTGTAAGTTAGTATGTAAGTTTAGTTTTAGTCCTCTTATTGTAACCCGAAGGTGAGCCCTATCACCGAGTCCCTTTACAATGTATACATTTTTAACAACAATCAGAAAATGTTAGTTTTAAGTCATGCACTCCTTAAAAAAAGGAGAAAGCCTCATAAAAAATTGTAATCAATTTATAATAATTAATTAAAAAAAACTAAGTACTAACAGGGGTTGAGGGGGGATTACTCACAAGGGTTGAGGGGAAAAAAACACCTTTTCTCATACTCTAGGAACCTGGGCACCTAAAGTAAACTTGGCTTTTTTATTCAAATACCTCTGCATCTCTCTTTCCTAACCTCGCTATGTTTTAGTTCGGCGTTGTCAAACCCCACACCTTCCTAGTGGGATTCTCAGCCTTCGTCTCGCTAAAACTAGTACATACTTGGAAGGGATCCCTTACATGTGGACGACGGACTCTGGAGCTCTACAAACTTTAGCTATTAGCGTCTCCCCCCAGTGATTAAGTCTGCCTCTCTCCGGTTCTCACTTGCCTTTGGGATCCGGACGGTTTTCGTCTACCCTTAGATAAGGAGTGTGAATTCGTGGTCATTCCAAGGCCACATAAACTACCTATAATACCTACCCTGTTCCTCTTCTCCTGTGCACAATGCACTGTAGGGACACACCTTCTAAGATCTTATGGAGTTAGATCAATACGAACAAAGCTGCCCACCGTCTAGGACACCAGCAAGGGTCAAAGACCACAGGTCCACCCATTTTATCTCTCTCTTGACGCCCGTCGGACAGCGGCGTTATCGTAGAGACCCTAGCCCTGCGGCGGACTTCCCCCCTCACCCCTAACAACCCAACTACTTGTTTTAATTTATCTGCAGTTTTTGCGGTGGTCACTACTACTATACGTCTGTCACCAAACTTCAGATACCTGTCCGATTTTAACTCCCCGAAGTATACTTTTATGAGGGAAATGGGTCTGGTCGAGGTCGACTGAGTCCCATATGGGAAAGTTAACAGTTACTTCACTAAAGAAGTAGTTACTCCACTTTAAGAAACTGGAGTAATGGTTAAGAGTTGACAGGCTAGTGCTGACCACGCTAGCTCCTCAGAACTATCAATCTAATTACGTTGACAACCTCGGACGACCTTATCTCTTCATGAAATGTTGCGACATGGATTTATTGCCGAAACCAGAGGGAAAGGCTGTAACTTCAAAACAGTTTTCGTTATCTCGTATTTTCTTGATCTAGTGTCGTGTTCGATAAGAATTGTTCAAATGGAAGAGCACTGGCCCGAAGATCAGGAGTTGTCTCGATTTTTCGAAGCTCTAGTTACTACCTATGTACAATTCCATTCATACCGACATTCATACAATATATACATCCAAATTCTGCCCCGGAGACTCCCTCCACTCTCAAGACAATTCCCCTACCAAGTTGAAGGAAGCAGCAGAGCTCCCTCTCCCACCATTTTGCCATCTAATGAATACCAGAGAGAGAGGGAAAGAGAGCCGTACACACTCAGGACATGAGTAGGGACGATGGCCAGAGCCGGGACCTCATGAGTAATTATTGAAACAGTGAGCTTACAAAACTCAACCAGTAATAATTAAAGTTCAACATTTACATTTAGATATTTGGTAAATATATAGTATTGTATAAAGCAAACTAACTCTTGGAAAATTTATAACTAAATGATTACATTGTCATCATCAGACGATTTCGCTTTGGCGAGTTCTTTCTGAAGGTAACCGAGAGTGTAGCTAAATAAATCTGATATTAACTAAGCCTGTCTAGATTGGGGTAGCTCCAATGGAATAGCACCTGACCGTCAATCAGGAGGCCTGTGTTCTAGCCCCGGCCCTTTCACATTATTTTTTATTTGACTAATATTTATGCATTTTATTAGAATAGGATGATTTTAATTTTATGAATTAATTGGTATAACCGTTTGCAATGGCACCATAAGCTCTGGAATGTTAAAATGATAATACTATTCATAAAAATGATTGTATTTTACTAACGCCCTAATCCCGTAGCGGAGTCATTACACTGCGCCACTCATCCCTGTAATCCTCGTCGAAGATTAAAGCGGCAGTGGCCTCGTGACCTGCTACAAATACGTGACAATGGGAGTCCTGGCAGTGGCCAGTTTCTCCAATCATGTCCTGAGCGTGTGTGGCTTTTCCTCAGCCTCCACTGGCACGTATCCGATGACGGAGGAACATGGGGGACTTCCCAAGACTCTATTTCCTCTTCCGCATGAGAAGGAGGTGACAACCATGTGGATTTGGGAGGTCTCTGGGCGTTTTGTAAATACTGTATGAACGAGCCAGTGATTGAAAATTGTAATAATGGTATGAATGAGAACATTTACCACAATTACTTATTGCCTAATGAGGTAGATTGTAATTTTATCACAATAAAGAAGTTTCATAATAATAATAATTTATTAATTAACAGCCTACAACCAACGTTACTACCAACATGGTCAGGCTTTCCGCAGCAGTGACCCACACTAGGAGGAAGATAGAAGAGCCACAAGAGGAAGAAGAGACCACGGGGGAGATGGATCCCCCACCATGGCCAGACCACCGTTCCGGATCGTTCAGTCGCTCCTCTGGCCCCGACCGAACGGTGTCTTTAGAGCCTGTATCGACCGCGAGATGACCATCTAGTACCGATCGAGTTGTTTATTGTTGTTGTTTCTGGTTAAAGCTGTTTGTTGTGCCTCATCGAGTATGGTTGCGTCATCTGATCTGTTCTTCTTCATCGTTCTCGCTCTGCCGCTGGTGGTAAGCCCTCAAAATATCTTTAGCACTCTAATATCACAGGTCGAATCGTTAACAAATTCAGAGAATTCGGCACTGATAAATTTCGATTTATGATGAATAGAAGAATATTTTTGGACAAGCGCTGATCGTAATGTCTGGTAGGTCGTTCACGTGGGAGGTCGTCCTTCAGCCGAAGACGTGGGAAGCTCGGGAGTACCTTGAAGAAATGTCATCTGCTATTACCATATTAATGAATTTAGGAAAATGCTTACTTAAATACACAAAACATACTTGTCTACCGGTTTAGCATTGATACTTGTCTAAGAGCATTGATAAATGTCAGGCACGTATTGGTTTGTTGTGTCGAAAACCGTAATGTTTATTTTATAAAATTTTTTCAAGCATTTTTGGTATTTCTCTTAAAAACTTCGCCTATTGTCACATCTAAAATTCTTGATTATATTTTCACGAAACTTTTGAAGTAATCAAGTTTAGTTTTGTACTACCACTTGCTTAAGAAGGTGAAATTGTGAATTATCGGACCAATTAAGGCTTTGCACATTTATCAATGTAAATTCATATAAGCTTGAAACTTCACATTTGGTTTTAATACATACAATAAGGGATTTTGAGACACAATGAGAAATTGTTAAAAATATAACCGTATATAAATAACATAACCGTTGAAACTGGAATGTACACAAGTACCGGAATTTTCCAATAGTATTATTTCTTAATTTTTTTTTGAAGAATAAATTATAGATTAAAAAGGATAAAGCATACTATAACTGTTTATCCGATTACTAGCGGTAAACATAGAACCTTCCACGATCACAGTATACTTCAATGTGAACAATTTTTTATCCGTGTACGACTTCTATAATTTTCTAAATATGTCATTTTTTTTCCAAAACGTTATTTTATGAGCAGTATTTATAAATCTATAAATAGATACAATTCTAGAAAATCGAGTTATTATTACCATTGTAACAAATATTCTAGAAAATCGAATTATTATTACCATTATAACAAATATTCTAGAAAATCGAATTATTATTACCATTATAACAAATATTCTAGAAAATCGAATTATTATTACCATTGTAACAAATATTCTAAAAAATCGAATTATTATTACCATTATAACAAATATTCTAAAAAATCGAATTATTATTACCATTATAAAAAATATTCTAGAAAATCGAATTATTATTACCATTATAACAAATATTCTAGAAAATCGAATTATTATTACCATTATAACAAATATTCTAGAAAATCGAATTATTATTACCATTGTAACAAATATTCTAGAAAATCGAATTATTATTACCATTGTAACAATTATTCTAGAAAATCGAATTATTATTACCATTATAACAAATATTCTAGAAAATCGAATTATTATTACCATTGTAACAAATATTCTAGAAAATCGAATTATTATTACCATTATAACAAATATTCTAGAAAATCGAATTATTATTACCATTGTAACAAATATTCTAGAAAATCGAATTATTATTACCATTGTAACAAATATTCTAGAAAATCGAATTATTATTACCATTGTAACCAGCGATTCCCTTGCAAACAAATCTCAGAGCGTTTTGAAAAATTGACGACCCATTGAATGAATTTTTAAAGCAATAATATCCTTCGATATAAATTTGTATTCATATAGTTATTATTACTTTTTTTGATGAATGTTTCTTATTTTACACCTTTAGGGTTTTAAATAAAACTTTACACGAGTTCCTAAAAGAACGACTCATGTGGAAGGAAACGATACGATAGCATTCGCTAAGTGTGTGTATGCAACTAATAAAGCGAATTTGCTCGACGAATTTATGATTTGATTTTACATATGCTCAAACAGTAATATTTATATTTGATTTGAATTGCATTGCAGTAAATAGAACAGGATATATACATGCAGATATATTTATTATTACGTCACTGTTTGACATAACCACAGCCCACACGAGATGCCCACGCGTTTCAATAAGCAAAACTTGCCCACACTATCGAATGTGAGGATCAATTCATTTTCCATCTGATTATCATTAAGGACGAATAACGCCATAATAAAAGCAAAACAAAAATAATTTTACCATTTATTTAGTTACGTTCACAATTTCACTGGATAAACTTTTATTACGTCAACTATAAACTTTTTTTAAATTGAAAATTTATCTAAACTAAATAGCGGACGTAGAAAGAATAAACATCGAAAAATGATTCGAGGGCCAACACCGCGTTTTAACCAAAATGTACTTAATTGTTGAAGTGGGAAAAATATTGACTAAAACACTCGATTTCTATACTAGGTTCTCAAAATCTTTTTTTTGGTGGACATTATATGTGGGTTACCGTAATTAATTTGTCTTTAACCATGAGCACAAAATCAAAAACTTTAACTAAACAGATTGTGAGCAGGTCCTTTTGTAACCATCTTTTATCATGTTTAATTTTTTCTTTTATAGTTTCCTTGTTGTATCTTAACCGCAAACCAATTAGCTTATAGGGAGATATTTATTAGTGTACCTTTAAAATTTCAGATTGATTAAATAATTTTTACAGTCAATACCATTGAAGATACCGACGGAGGAAAAAAGGTTGCTCCGTTTCTGGATAAAAGTACAACCTCTTCCTCTGGGCTTGGAAATTAGTTTTTTTTAAATATCTTGAAAGATATTTTATCTACCAGTTTAATGAAATGGGGAAAAATATACAAAATATATATGTACAATATTAAAAGTACAATAATTCATAGGTAGCTTATAAGTCAGATATTTGCGGTCAGTTTAGAGATTTTTTCACGTAAATATGTTTTAACAAATTATATCTTAACCAAACCCTAAACAACGTAAATCGGGGTGTCGTTAAGTACACCTTTTAAATTTCTAATTGGACAAAATATTGTTGGAAACGTTGCAAGATCAACATGATTATTTAAAGAATCAGGAAGTTGAAATCAATCATCTCGGCTATTTGTGGCAATTTAATCATTCCACAAGTCTTTGTTTCTTATCAAAGCAATGGCGTTATTTTTCCTGATGAATGCTATTTTTTTGCAAGGGTTCTGTCTCTAAATCTAAATGCCTTTCAAACCGATTCGTTTCTGCCGAATCAACGCAAAACCAACCAGCCAAGTTTGGGACGAGGTTAAGAGAGGTGATTGTAGAACAAGGCCCTCCTCATGGCTGTTTTGGGCTTCTGGTGTCGTACTTCAAAAAACAAATTTTTGATTTAGTTACTTTGCCAAAATACATGTCGAACAGGTCACGATAAATTTATGTTAAAATGATCGTCTTTGTCACGCCATTCTCAGGCGTGTAGTAAGCTTTTGAGTTAACTGTGGAAGCACTGCATGATACTATTATTTATTTACAGTTAATAGATAACTCATAGAAATTGGGTACAAATTCATTACTATTTAATAGAAATTTTTTCTATACAGTTTTTAATCAAGCAATGGTCACTCTAATTTTGATTAAATTTAGGCTATGTATATTTGGTATTTCTAATTATTACTTCCATATTTTCTCAACGTTTATATGTAATAACCAAAAACTAGAAATCTGAGATGATATAGTTTAGTATTGACTATCCTAGTGTAGTTTGGGCTTCGTTGGTTAATCGAAAAATACATAACTGATTAGGTCATTAATATTAGTCAGTTGTAATAGCTACAGTAACTACGTTACTGGCGACCCGTACGCAATGCTACCTAATTACATTTATTATTACATAACATACCTTATGTTACAGGTTTTAGAAACCTGTTTCATTTAAGCTTTGAATTCATCCTGCACGTTTGTCTAGGAGTATATAAAAATATTAGGGCACTATTTCTTCAATCATATATCTCTAAGGTGGGATGGAGTCTGATATACATCCTACAGGTCCAACAGAAGACAAGAAGTCGTGTTGGCTCGACTAAGGATTGCCCATACAAGACTGGGCCATGGCTACTTAATTGCTAATTAAACCTACCCTAAATGTGTATACTGCGGAAATGAGCTTACAGTCAAGTATATTTTGGCCAAATGTCCTGAGATTAAGGAGGACGGGTGGGAGATCATGTAGGATCTCCTCTTTCATTCTGATGCCCTTGTTAATTCAGAAAAAGATTTGATAAATAGCTTCAACATATTTGATAAATCCTCATGCTCTAGCTATTTATGTCATTATTTATTGTTATGTTTATCGCTCTTTAGGTTTTCTTTTACAGACATAAACTAATATGTTTTCATTAATTCTATTTTTAAAGTACAAATTATAAATTTTCTTTTTATTTATTCACTTCCACTTTTTATTTGAAATAAATTTTCTCCTTTTCTAGAAAAGGAGTTATGATTGTACAGTAAATTCAACCAAGGTGAACTCGGGAGAGTGCTTGTGGGTCGTTGTCCTTGGTTTCTCGTGAGTCGTTACTTGCTGCTTTGGGTGGCACTTCAGTCTGAAAGACAACGTTTGGCTCCGACTTGAGGAATTGAGGTGTTTTGGGATTTTCCATGAACATTCACAACTGTGTAAACTCAGTGGACTGTGCTGATGTCTGAAATAATGTCTGGTCGTCATCGTTGTTTTTACCCACATCCTCCAATCAATCCTCGTGTCCTAAAAATGAGAACTAATCCCCTGATTTCCAGACAGGTGGGACTGTACTGCCGCTTGTGCTTTCGGTCGGTCCCAGGGGGGTTCCTGGGGCTTCGCTATTGTTCTCCCTCAGGTCTATAATATTTATATACACCACTAAAACCCCAAAGTGTTCCCAAACATCTTGTGGTGTTAAGTAATAATTAAAGGTAATATAATTAAAAAATCGTAGAAGCGAAATCAATAAAATCATTATATGCAGGCGTCCTGTCATTTTATATATGTTTGTTAAATAAAATTTTCTCGGGCAATTACTAACATCGCATTTGATGATGATTGAAGTGGTTATTAGCCGACACGGAATAAACCATTAGACTGATTGTGTTGTGTACTGCCCTCTGTAAAATCACCACAGATATAGATTACTAGAATAAGAATATTGAGATTTTGTGTAACGCAGTAGACATGTTATAAACATCACTGGAACTGTTTATAATAAGATCAGTACTCCAGCTGGATTTACTGTCAGCTAGGAGTACACTGTGACGGCAGTGAGGTGTTTTGAAACTGAAAGCTTAATTCGCCGTGCGTCTGTAAAGTATTTGCCGCTTGCAACAGGGTGTAAATGAATATCAATTTTATGTTTTACAGCAATTTAATCAAATAAAATGTTACTCTTAAAACTAATTGTGAAATGGCTTAGACAAGGAAAGAAGATCTTCAAAGAATTATTGATGAGAAAACAAAAAATTGTGCATTCTTTTAAAGCCAACAAATCAAGGTTATGAGGTAAAAGTGTTTATAAATTTGATCTATATAAATGAATCTATTTACAATAGTTCAATATTATATGTTCTGTAGCTTGGCTACATTTTATACAATTTTACACTGTGATTTACGATGTTTAAAAAGTGTTGTGTTAAGCTCACTTTATGAATCATAAAACTTAAAACTAAATTACATCTAAAAACCTAAATCTTAACCTAATTTTCCCCGACAGTTTGTTGACATCGATACGGGAAGGGTGGTGGGGTCATAGTGTTGAACACTGTTTTTTTTAGGTGCTGCTACGAGTCAAAAAACTTGAAGTGTCTCCAGTCATTGAGTTCACCCCAGTGGTTACTATTAGGCTAATGAAATGGGGCCGCAACAACTACTGTGAAATATTTACGTGATGATAATTTTTTATATAAGTAAGAAAACCTCCGAGGGCAGACCCCAAGAGAAAAAAATGAAATTAGTATCGTCTCTGTAGTGCTATTTTTGGTTTATTATTTTTAAAACATTCAAGACGGGTGCCCCTGAAAATAAATACACCAAAAAACCAATGATAAAGGATTTAGAATAAACATGGTATAATGTAATAAATGGAAAGAAATGAAACTATTAACTACGAAATCGGGGACAATTTTAGTTTATTTTTTTTAAATTCAATACGAATTCGGCATTCCAACATGACATTGGTGTTGAATGAATTTTGAAAAGAATGATATAAAACGCATGCATTATTATACATTTCATAAAAACGTGGTACAGTTTTGCTTTTTTTTTTATTTATAGATAGAACATTTTAGCATAATTATTCACGTCGCAAAACCAAGTATAATATATGCTAGGATCGAAGTTGTTGATCCCGTGTCGATGTCAACAGACTGTCGGGGAAAATTAGGTTAAGATTTTGGTTGTTAGATGTAATTTAGTTTTAAGTTTTATGATTCATAAAGTGAGCTTAACACAACACTTTTTAAACATCGTAAATTACAGTGTAAAATTGTATAAAATGTAGCCAAGCTACAGAACATATAATATTGACCTATTGTAAATAGACTCAATTGATCTTTAACACTTCCATTTTTCCCCAGCTGTAGAGTTTAAGTGCCTTGGTAAAGTGAGGAAAACATCCTAATTGAAACCAATGATGGTAAAAAGATAATAACCGCTTTTTACTCCCGTGGAGTAAAAAGATAAAGATATCCAAGGATTTAACACTCCCACGCAGAAAGTGTGGCTGCAAACTGCATTGGACTATATCGTTAAGATTGAAAATTGCTTATCTAGAAAACTGATTTTTAAAGGAGCAATTGTAATAAACCAAATAACAAAAGGTCTCATAGCAATACTTTTGTCCCGAAAAATAAAAGTATCTTTTGAAATTGTGCTTACGGAAACGACTCTACAAAATGGGCTCGTCAGTGCATTATTGTTGCTATGCTACATCCTGGTAACAAAGATGTCTATACTTTTATACAGATCTTATCGATACAGAAAATAAAATTGAAATGCTCGAGATATGAGATGTATCCTTTAACTATTACTCACCTGCTCATAGGCACTATTGTAGAAAATATCAACTATTTGTCCTTGGTAGATATGCCCCTGGTGAATACTGATGCAGAAGAAGCAGCGGCTGTCGATGGTTTACAATTGATGGAGGGTGATCCTATTCAGATGCGCGGTATGCGACAGCTCCCAGAGGAAGCGGCCACCATTAGCATTCCTGTAAGGACAGTTCGTGATTCACCTCGCCTAAGGACCTCCTCACAAGGACTTTCCTTCAATAGCAGGTATTCCTCAGTGGTCGCCGGCTATTTTCTTTCTGCGCTTATAAGGGCAAATCATCATCAACAGATCTCTTCATTTAGGGGAATTAGTTAATTATTGGGCAATATGAGTACAATTTCAATATAATGATTGCGACTGAGGAAAAGCCTATAATTTTAAATACCTAGACTTTGGGATGGATGCCTTGGTGCGGCCATTCCTACACAGATGGGTTCACTGTGCTGGTAATATATTTTCATTGTAATAATGGTGGGAATGGGCATACGTTTTACAATACTTACTCAGTATCCTAAAATGTTCTTAGCATCAGATACCTGACAAATTTTCAAAAGTACGTCTCAAACATCACAGACAGGCATACAGATGCGTGTGTCCACTCACTCATCCGACAAGGTCTGATCGCAAACTGAAAATAATGTGGCAGCGAGATCCGAACGATGTACAGATATGAACACAAAAATCTTCTGGTCAGGCCATTAACTTGCGCAAGGTTGCTCTAACGTGCACTTTTATAAAATAAATACAATTTGTGTAGTCAAAGTAAATACAAATAGTGTCAATGAACTATAGGCAGAATAGGAAGGTGAGTTATAAATATCTTCCTGAGTATCTGTTATATATTCGCCATGAGTTTCTGCTCACTTCGAAATTAGGTGCTAGAAATTACTACTGAAGGTAGCACATATATTCTCGAATCAGTCCACATATTTTGTCTTTGCTGTCATATCTCTGTATTGTAATTATATCCTTTCTGTTGCATTAAAGGAATGAGACGTAGTAACTATAATGAAGTTATAAACCAGTTTTATTGTATTTCCAGAACTTATCACTTCTTCTTGAAATTGCTAAGAAACCCTCCCCCTCTATACCTCCTGGACAAAGTCAGTGGAGCCGAGGAGCGTGGATGTAGCAACCTTACTTAAATATATAAAAAAATTATACTAGATGGTTTTAATGGTTACTTTTGAATTTTAATTATTTTTTTGCTGTCTGTTTGAATTTTAAGAATTTTTAATTGCAGAAGAATAGAAGGACCATTTCAAAATAAGTAACCATTGTTACGCATAATCATAGTAATTGGTTTGTCTCCATATGCGTAGGTAAACGTTTTTATCATTTCACCTTTTATTTTATTCTAGAATCCCTATTACATTAAAGAAGAAGTGATAAGTTGTGGAGTGACAACAAAACTGTTTTATAATTATACCATTCCGCAATCCGGCAGTAATTTTTATTTATAATGAAGTAAATACAAAGAAATATTAAATTTTCTAGAACCAAGTTCCGATCTTGATTGGCGATCAAAGGAGGAAGTAGTAGAGAAAGTCGAGGGTCAGCCAAGTCAACACGATTGCCAAGTCGTGACTTTGAAGGGGGGACTTAGCACTTCAGAGGGAAGTCTTAATATATGTCAAGTATTTAATCACCTACGGAAGATATCAGTTACAGGAACGCTCGGCGTTTTAAGGCCATGACCTGAAATGATATGCAATTTTTTTTTTAATTTTAGAGCATCGTTGGACTTTAACCTAAAAACTTTATAATTTCGCCTGTAAGCCTGACTGCCTGATCCGGAGATCGTCATGCCCCCTACACGGATAGATCGTCTTTACTATGTTTGAATACGTGCCCTAACATAACGTTGGTTGAGATAGTCCAATATTGTCATAAATCTGAATTTTGAAGATATATTAAACAACGCCCCGGACCACATTGTATGTGTCTTGGGTAATATACATCTAAACTATCAGAGAAAAATAAGATGAGCCATAAATTGATCATAACGAGATAATTTAGTAAACTGGAAGGGTACATTGTGCTCTGTCAAAAAGGTTCAGTACTCTACTGTTTACAAGACTACTGTAAGAGTTGGTTGAAACGAGCCAAGTTAATTTCTGTTTCATGTTCCTAGATAAAAATGTTTTTAGTTCCTGCTGAAAAATCATATCTTTTCCCTTATATTTTTTTATAGAGTAACGAAAAGTCAATCAAATAAAATTCTACGTAAAAAAAATCGTCTATTGCTCAACTAACCCAACTCTCACTTGATTTTAAAATTTATGTTTTTCAGCTTACCGTAAAAGATTCATTTGAAGAAATGGTATATATTTCAAAAATAATCTTTTGAGAGCTAATAGGATTTTTAAAGTTCTCTGTAGAATTTTTTTCTCAAATCATTAGTTATTTTCATTTTTTTACTTGTAAAAAAGGCAATTTCTAGTCCTCAAGCAATTAATTTATGGAACTTTATCATTGTTTGTGATGATAGATATATTTTTCAAGCCTTCTCAATATGAAATGTGATTTTCATTAGAAATCCCTTGTCTCTAGTTCGAACAGGGGACCGCTACAGACATGAGGATGAAAACAGCAACGAAACCGTAATATGAACGAGAGTATCAATCCATGGATTGACATTTGATTTTTGAGTAAATACGACTGTATGCCCCTCCACTAGTCACTATTTTATTGCATTGCATAGGGTTTTTGTCGCTCTAAGCAGTTATCGGCAGGCACTCTCACGTTTTCTTATTAATCATATTCTAGTTCATGAAGTAGTTGTTTGTTTGTTGTTTCCGATTAGTTTACTGGCTAATGCCAGGGATTTCTTGTCGGCTGGAAGGGGACCCTTGCTACCTCAATATCATCGACTGCAAAAGGTGTAAATGGATATCCCAGACAACGGGACTGAGCCAGCGGCAAACAGTGGAACAGCGAAGACACGACTGACCGGCAAATCCCGCCTCAAGGAAGTCATTAGCAGCTGGTTCGGCGGACCTTTACACCGATAGCTCATCCTAGCAGCGAGTGATTAACTCGATAACGGAAATTCGAACCTGTGTGTGGCTGCATGATAGATTAGCTAAGAACCACTACACTGTATTCTAAATCACATATCTGACTTCACATATCTGGGTTTTCGGGAGAACAAGGGAGCAGGGGCAATATCAAAACAAACACACTCATACTCGTAAACACATAAGTTTGCTCTCGTATATTGTGATTAGCTCAACTATCCGTGATATAAAAGTTCTGGTGTCAAATAATTAGTATGTAAGTTAGTTTTAAGGTTGATCAAAAAGGTGAGCCCCATCACTTTTATTAGTCAGTTTAGTCTAGTCACGTATAACGTATATCATTATGCTTGTTTATTCGATTATATAATTTCTATAAAATAACAAAACCTGTATATAATGTAGTAATGCTACAGGAAATACAGAATAATTTGTAAATGGATTCACCTGAGGATCTATAATTGTATATAATTGTCTGTAAGTTTAAAGGGGCTATGGAGGAAAAAAAAAAAATAAATTACCTCGACTTTCAAAAAGGTGAACCCAGCACCTTTATTAGTCAGCTTAGTCCAGTCTCGTATAATGTGTATCATTATACTTATTTATTCATTATATAATTTTTATAAAATTGCAAAAGATGATACAGGTAATACAACGCCTAAGGATCTATAATTGTTTATAATTATCTGTAAATTTAAAGGGGCTATAAAAGGAAAAAAAAAATTACCCCGACTCATTGTTAATTTTTTGAATGGTAGTCACATAGTTAAGAATGGGTTCTCAATACAGAGCATCAATAAATTCTCCTGTGTAGAATTTATTGCATTGAAGGTATTTGATTTTGTATATGATATATGATTATTTTTTTCTGAGCATCAATACCTTGAAAAATAATAAATATGACAACGTTGATCATATAATTAAAGTCGAGTAGTTATAGTGTAGTAAAATATAAATTATATGGCACTAACAGGGGTAATGAACTGTACTTATTTTTAAATTGTCCTTCTATTCTACTACAATTAAAAATTGTAAACACCTATGCTGTCAATAATTAAAATTGAATAACAAAATTAAAAAAATATGAAATAACCATTAAAACATCAAAAATTATTAAAGGTTTTTTCAACAAGTTGTCATCAAATTATAAAACCTAATTAAAACACAATTATATATCAATCTTATGGCTAGTATCCAAATAGGTTGTGTGGGATATATAACTCATCAAAAACAATAGTTCATTTTTATCTATTTAAACGAGGGCTGCTACATCCTCACTCTACAACTGGCTTTATCCGCAAACACCCGTACGCTTAGAAACCCGTCCCCTCCATACCTCGTAATACCACAATCCGGGAGTAATTTTTTTATTATAAATGGGCGAATCCCTGCAGAATAGTACACCGTACACACAACGGCGCAAAACCCTAACAAATAAATCGAAAAAAAAAAAATGTGTTGTACACAAACATTACGTACGATTGAAAGAAGTAAAATATTGCAAGATCTCAGAAACTGTAGTTTTAAATTCATTAATAACTAATAATTATTAGCCAAAGACAGAATATACTGATTCAAAATGTTTAAACGTAAAAGACCACATTTTGCTCTGCTCTGAAGGATTTTACTCTACGATGTTTTTCTGAGATTAGAAGAGAGTACACCTAAGGTGCTTTGAGATTAGCTAGATACGGAATTGCTCAGAAGTAAGAGCACCTGACCGGAGTTCCTTTGGCAATATATCATCTCTGAACATTACACTCGACGACCCACCGACATGAAAAGTGCATTCAGACCCCATAATAATTAAGGTTCATTGATTAATTAACCACGCGATACTATTTACAAAAAAAAAAATATTTCAAGGGGATTCACCAACAATCAATAGTCCCGCCGTCATGATTATGTAATATTTGTTGTTAAAACTGGCTATAATACAGTGTTTTTGCAGTCCCTGTTTGACCTGGAAGCAATTTCCCATGGAAATCTGGATGATACCAAAAGTAAACGAGATCCAATTATTAATTGTTTGATTGACATTTTGAACAAGTTATAACACGTTACTATTCGGCCTTACTAAGGATATCATGACTGATTTTTTTTCTATTTCTAAGACAATTAGTTTAGTGAAACTAGATATCGAAATGGTCGCATTCCTCGTTAACAATTAATTAATAAGGACGTAACCGTTGGCGTGGCCCGGTAGTGGACTGTGTCGAAAGAAAGATTTGGTCTCCGTCGGGGAACTAGAGCAGAAACTTCGGTTACCCAGAATGCAGGAGCGAAAACCTTCCTTTACCAATACCCAATAAGGGATCCGGAATTGTTTGGAAACCTTCAACGGAGCAGACAAGAAGTAGTGGATCACTTGTCGAGTAGTGAGCTGTGACCTATGCTGAGCAGTGAACGAATGATTTTTGATTACATTGCGGCAGTATTGACTATCAAAACATTTGTAAAATGATATAATTTTTATTTATATTTGTAACGTGGTCTAAAGAGTAAGGAACTTGGCTTAGGAGTTCTGTTTAGGGGCAATGTCCATTAAATCAATCTAATTTAGGCTTAAAAAAATTGGCAAATATCTGTTTCCTAACAGTTTTAAAAACTAGAACTTACAGTTTTACTAACCTAGAAGCTTTAAAAACGGGGCAAACATTTTGTTATATGAAGACGGTTTAGTCTTAAACTATATTGTTCTGGAGAGCTCCCAGAAAAAAAAAACACGGATCTTTCAGTGATTTCGCATAAAATGTGAGCAGGAAAC
Source organism: Acanthosoma haemorrhoidale (assembly GCA_930367205.1). Taxonomy (NCBI): domain Eukaryota; kingdom Metazoa; phylum Arthropoda; class Insecta; order Hemiptera; family Acanthosomatidae; genus Acanthosoma; species Acanthosoma haemorrhoidale. The sequence goes on from OV884011.1 coordinate 75,672,962, forward strand.
ACATTTTCAAAAATATACATCTTTCTAGCTAATTTAACAATAAAAAAAAGTCATACAATAAATTGAACTATGTGAGATTGCATATAATACATGTTTTGATATTTTTCTATGAACTACAGTTTGTGGAAACAGAAACGTCCCCTTCCTTATTTACAAACGCATCCTTATACCTGATGGCGAGAGAAATTTACAGAAAATGATAAGACAATAAAGTGTAGGAAATATCCTGTGGAATTAGTAACTTTTTTCTGATTGGCCAGTGGCTATGTCAAGAAGTTGTAGTGTCTGCCTAACTATTAGCACTGTAAATTAGTACCAGCGATTCCGAAGTTAAGTGGGACTGAAAACCATTCTGTTGGAGCTGGATACTTACCACTACATCCCCTAAGCCTTTGGCCAGCCTCAGCTGTTAATTTTTTTTTAAAAACGTATTAGTTGTATTTTTCTCCTTAGTACGTGTTTATCAAGCTGCCTTATATGTAATTAATACCTTTATTCTGAACACGTTTCGTTGAGTTGTGTAACAGTAATAATTAATGAGACTGCATAGGTCACTGATTTCATCCTGCCTCAATGTACACTTCCTTATGTGGTGAAAGTTAGCCTGTTCAGCTTCGTGAGTAACAAATTAAGTATTCTTTGTATTATATGCTGTCTAAGGTGTTAGAATTTTCAATTTAGTAATACATTGCAGTCAAATATTGTTTATAGGTTCGGCAATACTTTTAATGCCATTGGAACATCAATTCTCCATATGGAACATTCATACCAAAGTTGCTGCTTCTAGGTCTGTGAAAAAGTTATAAAATTGTATGATTAGGAGTTTCATCTCGATTTTTTTGTAATTATAACCCAAATAGGGTACCTAGATATCTAGAAAATGTAAGCTAAGCAGCAATGGAGCAATGGTACATGTCCATAAAGGAACATTTTGCTTTGAAGTTAGTTTGAAAGACTTCGCCATCAGGAATTAATCGAGATATAAACTTGGATCTTTAACGATTTAGTAATAATATTGATGTTCGGACTCAATAGTATCATAGCTCCTTAATGCTTTTTTTCAGACCAGTCGGACTTCCGTAACTTAGTTAATAATTAATAATTAATTGATTTAATATCTTATAAATCTTAATTTGTTTTAGAGTAGAGTTGCCAATCGGGCGTACTCAAAAATATATCTTTCACAGGTTTGTTGTTATACTCTTTTTATTTAATCATATCTCGTTGCATTCTAGTTCTTGCCTATTTATTCCTTCTAAACATATAATTCTATATATCTTGTTCTAAATTGTAGTCCTCATGATGCCTTAATAGGCGAAACAATAAGTCTTGAAGTCTATTAACGAACATTTAAAAAAATACCTACGTAAAATGCCTCTTTTTGAGTATAAACACTCTGAAAAATAATTTAACAAAAAATTGCTTATGAAGTACGGAACGTTTTACGAATAAAACAAATATTAAAGCCGGTTATCAAATTTGAATTATACAATCAATTTGAGCCTTATATTTTCTTCCTGGGCTACTTCGATTAACCCTTTCGTTAAATAACTTCTTCCTTTTCAATTAAAACAAAAGAAAATTACCTCAAACCGCATAAGCAGAATTACATAGTTCTGATTGCATATTTTAATTAATTGCTTATTAGACTAAGTTGTAGAAGCTCCGGAGCATCTAAAGGGGTCGATACTTCAATGTAGTAATTAACCTAACGGGCCCATATTTTCTTACTATAATTTCCTGATTTCTCCTACCAGCTCTTCGAGAAACAGGAAATTAATAATTATCGACTAAACTTACTTTTTATGTGGGTTAATAGGACTTAGAGCTCAACGATCTTTCCTGTACATACCGTACATCCCTTGTCTTATTAAAGGATTGTGAAAAAAAAAAAAACACGTGGTTATTTTGTAGACTGTCTTGCTCTTTAAAACACTCCTTTTCTCGTAAAAAAATAATAATTTAAATAACTATTAAACTGTTATGATACAACGTGATGTAGGTTCTACTGTAGGTTCTCAAAACTTCATTTTTTGAAACGGTTTTAACTTTGAATCTTAAAAATAATCTTTGTACTCGCGCTCTTGGTCAGCCTCCGCTGTCTCGTATCCGGTGACGCGGCTGACGGAGGAGCGTGGGGGACTTCCCAAGACTCCGCTTCCTTTTTCGCACGCGAGGGAGGTGACAACCATGTGGATTTGGGAGGTCTCTGGGTTTGTAAATACTGTGGATGAAAATTGTAAATATGGTATGAATGAAAACATTTATCACAATTACTTGTTTTATCATAATATAGTTGTTGTTTACTCTGTAGAAATAATCTTTAGCTTATACTTTAGACATCGTAAGCATTGATGACATGAGTTCTACTTCAAGTTTGCCTTAAAAATGCCGTTGATGTAACTTAACCAAAGTTATAAGCAATTATTATAGAAAGATATGATAAGCTGGATCTCGAACCCCGGGCCTCCCCTTCTCCGGCCTGGCGCTATTCCAATTAAGCTGAGCCCTTCCCGCCGTACCAACCATGTCTAAATTTATATTTTTTCTTTGCATAATAACCACATTTTTTATAAGGTGAATTTCCTTTACAATTTTTACAATCACTGCAGTAGAACATACATACAGACAGGCAAAATACGACTGCTACGTGGAAGTAAAATCTCTACTTTCATGCTTGGCCATTATGAGTTTGTGTGACAGAAGGTTACGTACGCAAAGTGACAGTGACTTTAAACTCCTGAGAGGATGAGACTCCGGTACCACGGCAGGTTCGCGAGCCCTCTCACCCGAACCGTTAACGGTTCGCGCAGTGCGGAACCACCGGACCGCCACTAGCTGCAGTAATTGCAGAGCTTGAAGAACGTGTTGGCTGGGAACCAGTTCACGGTCGCACCAGACACATCTCCCTCCAGCGCACTTTCTCCACCATGGGAACTGGACAATTAGACTAAGTGATCGCTTAGCGTTTGCCACCTCTCCCTAGCAACAAACAACTTAGGCCTGAAAAATCTTTCACTCGAAATTCTAGACGTAGCACGTACAAACAAGATCAGAAGTAACGATGAAAGTTGAGGTAACCTTGCTTGTCACTTTTAATGCATGATTATGAAAGATATGATGGCTTTACACGTCATTTGACTCTAGCATTAGGTCACACTTAACATCACCACAAGCCAGCTTACTCAAGATGGAAAATCGATGGAAATGTATAAAGATTCGTTCGCTATTAATCGCATGGTTTTTTAATATGTTTCTACGCTGCAAACCTGCTTAAAACACCACTTAGTTAGAAACTACCACACTCCATGGAAGTGGCCAAGTGTAGTTTTATGTTGATTCAAGCACATTTAGTACCTGAAAAAGCAAACGACAATGGTTACCCGAGAAAGCATTTCATATAACTGTCATTTCCCATTGCAACAGTTCTTCACTAATTTCGGTCCGAATATTGTGATTTCTTCATAAACGCCTTTTCATAAATTACCATTGGAACTATGCATGCACCTCTGTATATCCTTTTAAAAGGGATCATATTCCAAGTATTTTTATTACTTTCTGCTGCAGTATTTAAAAATAACCTAACCTCTGAAGCCTTTTCAATTCCTTTGTATCATCCAATGTCATATGCAAAACATGATACAGGTCCTATAATATTGTACTAACAACAATTAATCAAATGAATTATCATACAAATTTCACACATAATCAATCGTTTTCACTGACAGGCCTAAACGACCCATAAGTGCCAGTTGTTCTCCGAAACAGCATTAAGAGATATTCAGAACTTTTTTTATTACCAGTAGCCAGTCCTCTTTGTTTTCAAAATCGCGTTAGAAGCAATAAAAGGAAACTTTGTAGTTCCTATAATCAGTTCACAGTACTAATTTAATTTCAGGACAGAAGCTGGGACCCTATGAAACGAGAAAGAGTTGGCAAAAGACGCTGCGTGCAATTTTATTTAGATTCAGGTACACATAGGTAAGAAGCATTTCGTACCACTGTAATTTTCTATCACTACTTATTAATATCGGTCCGAATACTAACTGACGTCATATTAATTACTAGTTGAATGTCTTATTATTAATGACTAGCGGAACGGCTAAAAGTTACGGCGTTCGTTTGGGTGCCATATAAAAAATATCGTATTCCGTGTACTTCTATTGCGTTCTACAACATTTCTGATCAGCTGACTTCTAAATTCAGATTAAAATATCTCATAAACAGTAAACGCTGGGAAATCAGTCAGGAAAAAAAAAAAATATGCCAGAGGTTCATCCCTTATAAAATGATAAGCATACGAAAACTATAGCTTTGCTGTTAGTTAGCAGCCAAAGAACAAAAATAAATTAGTAAAATTACGAGATTTTCCACTTTTTACAAAAATGAAACGGAATTTCAACATATTTTTCTCTGCCTAAGATCCCGTTTGTGCTAATTTATCACTTTGTTGAGTATGTTCCGATCCACCAAACGGTAACACAACGAGCACATTCAAACGGAGTATTATAAATGTATATAAAATTTTCCCTTAATATCTAAAATTATTGGTTTATAACAATGCAAATGGATTCTTCGTGTAGGATAAAAATTAGCATTTCCCTGCAAACGTTATCTCCTGTTCGGAACCAACTGTTTTTTACCAAACACGTTTAAAAAAAACTACGTCGATGGTTTCGATTTCACTTTTTACGATGCTTCCGGATTTTTTGTTTTCTTTCTCAATTAAAATGTGAAAAAAACCTGTTTGGTGGCATAACAAAAAAAATATAAGTGTCGAATATTTCAAACACATATTCACGTCACGGGTTTATTTCTAGACCGAACTACAAAGGGCTCAACATATCCCCTTGAAATATACGCCTTTTATAGATACCTTTTTGTCCAAAGTTTTCCTCAATATGCTAAGTAGTATTCATTTATCTATTTATCGTTTAGATGATGAAATTGAATTTGTTTGTCAGTAATAACTGATTATAGATAGAATACATTATAACATAATAAAATATATGGTTAACTGTAATATCAGGCAATATATAAGACAGGCAATGATCTGTTTCTAATAATAATGTCTTGCCCCTTATTATGTCAGCAACAAAACCCTTCATAACGATCTTAATATACCCTACATTCTAGAACTCATCCCTTCCAAGTTTATGAAATTCCACAGTAGCCTTTCCAACCACCCTAATCCTGTAGCACAGTCATTGCACTGCGCCACTCATCCCTATAATCCTCCTCGGAGACTGAAACGGGAGTGGCCTCGTGACCTGCTATAAACGCGTGACAGTGGGAGTCCTGGCAATGGCAAGTTTCTCCAATCATGTCCTATTGTATGAATGAGTGAGTGAATGATGCTGTATATATGGTATGAATGAGATCTTTTATCTGTATTATTATTGCCTTATAAAAGGCAGATTGTAATTATTGCACAATAAAGATTGTTATATACAAAAAAAATAAAGTCTTGCTAAACAATGAGTTTATAGCATAATTTCTAAACAGGGCAATAATCATGAATTAATATTTAATATAAAGTACCAAATCGAACCGAAGCAATGCCGCAGTCGAGTTTTTATTTCTTTATGTAACATTCTAGGGCTGAACAAATTAAATATCTATAGCTAAAATATTTTCTATAATCGTTCTCACGCTAAGCGTTAGTTAACTTTGTCACATCAGTGAGATCCCCCACGAAGTTACCCAGGTGATTCCAACTACCATGATAAGCAAATCCCACCCAAGATATTTCACTACAGTTCTATGTTCTGTTAAGTGTCATATTAATTCCTAAACTAAATCTACTGTTTAGCACAAGTAGGTTTCTTAATTTCCTCTATGTTTAAATATGGTCTATATAAGGCGAGAGAGATTGTCACTTCGGATTTAAGTCAGTATCCTTTATCGGTTCGTCCAGTATTGAACTGAGAGGGCTTATTTCTAGACAGAACTACAAAGGGCTCAACATATCCCCTTGGAATGTACGCCTTTTTATAGATATTTCTTGTTCCGAACTAAACGAGTCCTACCACGTTTTCATTAGTCGCTCAAGTGGATTGATTTATCTTGATAATGCGTGAAATGTATTTATCTTAAGGACTCCAAGGAGTCACTGGAGAGTTATGGAGCCAAATGTTCATTCCTATAATTATCATAGTTTTTTCTTATATTTTATTCATTATTTACGTAGGCTCATTACATATTGTAGGCTAGACGCCATAGCGCCTCTAAACTAAAATACAATTGATACGTAAAACTTAAATATCCACTAAATTAAATGTACGAAAACTGGAACAAAAAAAAAATCTACAGCTAATATTATAATTATATTCAAGGATAGTTTTGAACAAATAATATCCGAAAACGAACCTCGGTGCTAGGACGTTGCTCCAAAATGAAATAACGTTTCCAAGCATTTCAAAGTATGATTTTTTGGTTCCCAGCGGGGTTCCAAATGACCACGTAGTTTAATTCCCACTCTCATCCATTTTGAACTCACGATCGAGTGCGTTAAGAATTAAGTACGTTACGAAATGCCTTCATCTCTAGAGGCTTACAGTTCGTAGACTGCAGAGGTACGGAGAAATCTTATTAAAATCGTCTCTTGGAGTCACCTTTTTTTAATTCAGAAAGCTAGGTCGATTTGCTGTCAACACCAAAAATAATAAAGGAATATATTTAGTTTTTCAGATGCGTAAGAAAATGTATTCAAATCACACATGCAGTTTTGGAAACTTGGGATCGCCGTACAATCCACAATATTCTCTTGTGAAATAAACAAAGATTCAAAATTTATTTTAAAATACTCCAATTTTTATCTCAATTACAAGAACAATGGTTGAATTTTTTCTTAATGCTATACAGGAGTAATGACAAAAAAAAACGCAATTCTAAAATTATAAAGATGATAATGTTTATCGGTAACCCTTGTGGTTCGCATCCTCTCAAAGAGGAACAAACAAAAAATGTTAAACTAATGCTTTTGTGATAGTAAATGCTCGATAAAATAATAAATAAGTAATAGTTGATTATTTTATTTTTTTTCAAAATCAGAAACAGTTACATCCCCGCGCGAATGGTATCTCCCTACGGTATGGAAAATAGGCACCAAGCTAAAAACATCTATAGAATAGTTATCTACAGCTATTGTCCAAATATTTACCTGGCAAGATTATTTTACTTTTGCACTAGAATAGAATTACATTTCATCCACGACTCAAGAGATGTTTTCGTTGTTTTAAAATTGTTGGCATAGACGAGATACCATACAGGATTGAGGAAATAAAAACCCTCCTGCTATTGTTTACCTGTTTAAATTATGGCACCAATTAATGCATTGTTAGCTGGCATTCTCACTGTCTGAGGCAACTTTGCAGCTTCGCCGCGTTTTTATTTAATCTTATTTTCTCGTTAGATTTATCTTTTCTTCGCGTCGCTCCTCGTATTGTTGTTGTTGTTTTTTTTTTTTGCTGTCTACACAGAGTTAGGTACACAAAGTGTCTTCTCACCTCAAGCAGGGAGAAGATCGACGATATTGGTTTCCCCTCTTGTTCCACCTAATGAGGTGGAAGGAAGGCTTCAGCTCTTTTATTTTTCTGTTCTCCATTGTACCTCACAATGAGCTCTATTATGTCCTTCCCTGAATGCGTTGTAGGTGTTAACGACCTTGGAGAATGTTGCTTAATAAGCACTATTCATCTACAATCACTCCCCCCCCACCTTCGAATTTCAGAAAGAAAAGTCATAAGCTTGAATATATTGTGCCGGCATGGTACTGATCGTGAGCTGGGTAAACTAGCTAGTTTTTGTAAAATTACTCATTCTTACAAATACTTGCTTATTTCTCAGAACAAACTCAATTTATTAAACGATGATTCGTACCAAGATGATAGATAATAAGGACAGTAAATTAACTATATTACTACCCACAAAGCTAAAATAGCACATTCCGCATACTTACAATGCTGTAATAAGCAACCAATGCTCGGTAAATTAAGATAACAATACTTCATCACTCTCCTTTACAACTAATGGGACTGATTTTGTATTATTATAAACGTGGTTTGGTTCTACATGTATAGACAATGAATGTATAATGTACATTATACTTTTGTAACAATCGCAAATCACAGTGTAAAATTGTATAAAATGTAGCGTAAAAGCTATCGGCCATATATTATTGTAAGTAGATTCATTTAAATAGAATCTATATTGAATTCCATAATTTTTAATAACAAGGAGATATAAAAGAGGATTATCTCGTAACTGAAATGATTAGAAATTTACTAGGCTCAGTTGACATAGCGATAGTCAAAAGGACTCCGTGCTTGCCTTTCTATCTTATTTCTCTGGTTAATAACTTATAACTTTTATGTATATATATATATATATATCTGTACCTCGGAGGGATACAACACTATGTCACAAATATTTTTTTCCATATTGACTTTATTACAGAGTTAAAATCAGCTTAATAGAGCTTAATAGGAATAGAGCACTATGTCCAAAACCAGTTAGAACCGGATATAGCATGTTTTAAAACAACACCAATAGCTGTGCCAATAACACTTTTTGTTGGAAAAAAGTTTAAAACTCCTCTCCTGTAAAGTTATGAAAATGGACATAAGCATATATGTTTATTTATATATAAATTGATATTAGAAGGTGTCTTCTTCCCGTCTGCTTTCTCAATACCTTTTCTTTTTCATCCCCGGATTCCCACCACATACGTCCTGTGATCAGCCGAACTTTTAACTACTGACCTATATTCAGCCACGAGCCCTCAATTAGGTTTGATTGTCATACATGTCTAATTAAATTAACGAATTTTGGTTTAACCTTTAATCGACTTGACATGAACGTGAATTTCTCGAAAGCTCTTGATCATCTCTTAATCATCATTATTCCATGGACTCCTTATATAGTTTTATATAGACTCCTTATAGTTCGCGTTTGTAATAGATAATTTGAAATGGCCATTTGATCAACTCTCCAGGAATTACTGCAAAGGAGACCTCTGGCACAGTAATCAATTATTGACGTTTCTAAACTGAAGAAGGAGCAAAACGCTCCGTCCTTTGAACAAGTAAGACAACCTCTAATTGGCGGGTTGCGGTTATTGAAGCGTGTGCATTTGCACATTGTTTGCATCATTGATACTGTCCTTGATGACGCTATCAAGCGATGATGGTGCTCTCGACAATCGTCTTCGGTCATCGTTGCCGTCAGGATATTGGCAATGGCGTTGTCGGCAGTGCAGTAATACTTATTCACTTTCTCTAAGGATCAGGAGTTTCCTTTTTTTGTTATTGCAATAATTATTTCTTAATATCTCACTCTTAATATTTCTAAATACTCCACCACACCATCAATAAATTTATTTATTGATTTTTACTTATATCTTATTGTTATATACATATATTTATAAACGAAGCAAATAACGTAGAAAATGAGGAAACGATTCTCGAAGGATTCGTAGTGACATTCTTTAAAATGAATGAAATAATTGTTAATAAACTTTTCATCATTTTGTTTGTTAAGCCATCTCTAAAATTGCTTTTTAAACAGATGAAAACTATGTTAATAGCTTTAATATAAAAAAATTATTTGAAATCGTAAGGATAAATATCCGCTTAAAGGTTTATTTTTTTAAATATCTTTATTATCTTTAAGTTTCCGTCTAGTAATATGTCCTTAATTATAGGTAAAAAGTCAGAACTTTAAATCTTAAATAGTTTCTGAGCTGAACAAAACTTAGCTAAAGTGGTCTGACTTTTTTTGCCATTGCCATGTTATTATATTTTAACTAAAAACGAATCAGCATATTGCAAAGGGTTGTTAAATATAAATTAAAATTTGAGATTGATTAAACCGTTTTCACTACCCATATCTGCTATATCATACCCATTCACACACAATCAGAATTTCTATAACGATTTTATTACTTCTGTTTTAAAATATTTTGTTCGTAAAGTTAATGCTAATGTTATTTTGTTTGATTTGTTTCAGGTGAGTAACAGTTATACATCTGATAGAAGAAAAAAAATACTTCATTCGTAGGTAGATATATGTGTCATAATATCTAGAAATAGGGTTTCCTATTTTTATTAAAACAGAGCTGTCGCATTTTATTGAAAGAGTTTATAACTTTGGTTTTTACCACATTCCCCACAACAACTTTAAATGATTTTAGCTACCTTTTCAGTTAAGAATCATTATATAAAAACAAAATTAATTTGTTTATATTGTTAATAATTGCTCAATAGATATAAAGATTTGACATAACCACCTCCTCTTTAATAAGATAGCCACTCCATCATTAAATAACAATCTACAAAACCTAATGCTATATTATTGCCTCCTGATTTAAACAATCAGAAATAAACGTCCTATTTTACTATTTAAAATTAACTACATTTTTTTGGGTGAAAACAACGCTTTTGCAGTTTTATTTAATTATTTTTTCACGGAACTATTGACAATATATTTTATTTATTATTTTCAATTGATTATTAGTAATAAGTATGCTTTTCCCTTTTTAAATGGTTATTTTATAGCTATTTATATTATTTTGCATATCCATACATTTATGGAACAATATATGTGAAAACAACAATGTTTTCTGTTTTCTCTGAACGTGGAGAACCCGAATTATTGTTAATCGTTTATTAAATTATACAAAGATGATAGTATAGAGACCATCAATTGTGAAGACGTTCGATAATCGGTCATTCTTTGTGCTCTTAGTGCTGGTGATATGGTAAGAGATTGTATCATGATAGGTAGGTTATGGACTGGAAGTGATTATTTATTTTACTTTTAGCTTGATAAATATATATGAGTGGTTTCTAATGATCTGATTGGGCGTGGCTAGTTTATGCAAGCTAATAAAAAGTACTTGTTGCCAACCATATCTAATTTTTCACAACGATGAGCTTGAGGTCGAAAATTGCCTAAAAAAGGTGCTATGTACGAGAACTTTCCCTATTTTACCTGACTGGTTTCAGTAGATGGCTTCCAGAATGATTCTGTTGTAATTATGAAGATTAAATATTATCAATTATTTGTATTTTTTTTTTATTGAAATTTACCCTTTGTGATAAATTTGACAATTATATTTTTTTCTTTTAACTGGTGATATGAGTGACCCTTGCAATTATCATTAAATGAAGTACTGCTGATTACTTTTTTGAACTAGTGCGCAACATCGCGTAAATCCCGAATGATTTGATTCGAGCGAGAATGCCCTGTTAGAAAGCGGACTTGCTAGGCTCCCAATAATGACTCATTACCCTTAGTTACCCTATTAAGAAGTGCACGTTAGAAGGACACGCCAAGTCCGAGCTCTCCAATTACCCCCGTGTACTGGGTACCGTTACCTCGTTGAGAGCCGGAGTATCCCCTTTCTCCGTCAGGAGGACTGGGCTTTCCTGTGTTCGTTAGTCCAGTTTTGTTTAGGAGTGCGGTGACTTGCAGGCCTCAGGAAAGGAAAAGTTGCCTCATAGAAGGCTGCGGTCGCGCTGGGAATACTCAATGTCAGCTGGTTTCTATGGTAGGACACAAAGGGTACTTACAAGCATTAAAATTTTATCGGTGAATTATCAGGTACCCATACATTAGTGGTTAAGGTAAGAGGTTTCCAATGGGAATGAGTCGAGTTTCGACTCTCAAGGCGAATAGTGAATTACATTTCAATCCAATTGGAACTGAACATATTGGAAACGGGACAGCGGCCTGCTACCGTGTGCTTGGAACAAGCACACGGAACTACTTGCTACTCATTCAACACGCATTTGTCATTTAACACGGTAACTGTAAAAAAACAAAACAACGATGCCTGTACATAGGTTCACTACCATAGCGTTCCTAAAAATAATCCAATTACAATCACAAATAACAACATAGGAAATCTTAGGAAGAAAGGCTAATCCTTTGTTATGAGAAGTACGTCAACTGCCAATGTGATGGGCACATTAATTGCTTTGCTTTGTGGACAACCGATTTGTGTTGAAAACAGTCCAGCAGAGTCAACAACTTATATAAAAAATAAGATTATTTTGCATCGTCCCTAATCTACAAGTATCTCTCAGAGACAAAGACAATCGGTAAATTATATTTAAATGTTTGAAGGAAGTCATCATTTGACAGAATTTGCAAGTTACCGAGTGTCATTGAGTGGTAGAGACAGCGATAATATCAAGCTATTGTAAGTATTAGAAGTACTTTCTTCTTCATGATGAATCTTAAATATATTTAAGAGTGGCGAGCTGTCTAAGGGGTTTCAAAACTACATTAGTCAAAGAAGATTCGTGCTTAGTTTTAATAAATGGTCTGCTTATTGAAGGGGGATGCCTGGGTGTCTTGAAATAATACAAGAATACAACAAAGACAATATGTAAAGATTAAATCATGACTTCATTATTTATATATGAAAGTGTAACCTTTTTATTTTATCAACACCTGAAAATAACGCTCAAAGCTCGATCTCACCAGATAGGTGAATGAAACCACTATTTGTTAGTCAAAAACCATTAATCTAGTAATTAAATTTTACTAAAATAAAAACTAAGATAATATCAGCACAGGTTCTCTCGCAAACGTATACAATTGGCAATAAAAGAGAAGAAAGCTCATATACTCGTACATTGAAGTAGTCGTAGCTAATCCTATGGAATTTCCCGAATATAGGAGATTTTATAATCATTGCGTGATAATACATTATTTGTGTTTTGAGTGTTAAATCAAAAGTCTTACTTTGAATTAAACTTAGAAACAGTAACTCTAGCTGTTGTTGACCATTCGCAGGGTTTGAACCTTCTCTTTTATCCTATAAGTTCTCTCCCATCCCTATATGATACGCGACTTGGAAGAATAGTTGCTCTACTGGTTATTAAAAGGAATCTTACTACTTTGGTTGCATAAAACCCGACCTCCTCGACGCGTTTTTAATTCGCATCCACAGCAGGAACTTCGTCGCATTCCTGTTCTGTTAACGAGAGCTATAAACTTTAATCGCTGATGACTTCTCCGACAGAGAGAACCACATCTGGATCTAGTTACATAAAAAGGAACCAGTCCAGTGTAGTATGATCCGAACCGAAAGGGCAAGGCTATCCTGTAATTGGAGATCCATCGCACTTTCTAACCTCACCTGCTCTCAAACTCGTTTATGTGCTCGGCCGAACCAGGAACAGTATGCGGCGTCTGGGGAAGCTTCGTCGTAGCGAGCGCTTATTTATTTCTCTCTCGAGGATTATTGTGGGCACCAGTCACTGAGGTTACGCTTTCTTAACAGGCCCACCTTCAATTCACCTTGGGCCGTGGGGTTCGAAACTGGCTTTAGGCAATGTTGCAGCTCATGCCTTATAGTATTTGAAAGTTACTATACATATTTGTGCTATGTCTTTAAGCCTCACTTACACTGAGAAAAAACAGAAAGACTTTCAGATTCAATAAGAAAATATGGACCGTCAGACAGCCACATGAAAATATGGCCTGGCTGACAAAGCATTTGCGACGACCTTACTGTCCAAAATTTCAAATATGTACTATATAACTACCCCCCCCCCCGCTACTTACGACTTATAGGTTCGAATATCTTGAAATATGGTATTTGGTCAACACAAAATACTTTAAAATGTTATGAATGTAAAAGACATTGATTTGCTAAAACTAATTTTACAAGAACGCAGGAAATACTTAAGCACATTAAGTACTTATAACCTACCGGGCAAGTGCTGAACTGAAAAGGAAGAACGAAGAACGCCAGAGAAAGAGGAACATACACTATATATATATTAAGGGGGAAGGGTAAAACAATATAATTGACGGGAGTTTGGGGGAAGAACTGTCTAACTCCTTACCTCACCCTGTGTACACAGGTGGTCTGAAAAGTTTCCGACCTCAACATGAAGATGATAATAAAATAAATAAAAGCTAGTCAAATAAAAGCTTTGTTAGGACGGAAACTTTTCAGACCCCTTTCCTTTATTTTATATATTGTACTATTGCATAAATTTTAATCCAAACTGCGTGGTGCATGGCACATACTCAGAACAATATAGGGCAATCTTATTTACGGTCTTTTGAGGTTTTTGAAGAATGGAGTTATACTGTTTTTCACTTCATTTACATATAGTGCCTGTTGAAATATGCAGTCCGAATTCTACATGTACCACCTTTTATAACGTCCCTTCTATATATGGTGGAACATTATGGATTGAAGTTGAAGAAATTATCGTTTTTTAGTACTGAAAGAAAAATGGAAACATTTGAGTGATCACTGTTGCCTCATCGATTCCATTCCGAATTTAATATTGGTTCCGGTTAGAATTTCAGGATTATCGAGTTTCTGGTTTGCATAAATTACAGCTGACTTTCATTTGTTGATTTTTCTTTAGTTTTGTCTGCTTGGGTTTTATATTTAATCCAATCAATCTGCCTATGGATCATAGAAAAATTGTTGCTGTGACTAATGCTGTATTATCTTCTCAATATGCTAAAAGGCTCAAATTGAGCTTTGATCCTATCGAGCCCATGAAATACTACAAAACAACAACTGTAAATAGTCCAAAGCCATTCAGATAACAGATGATGGTCCTTTCATACCGGAACTGTGTTGCTCTGAACCGGAACTGACTTTTTGTTTCCGTGTTAGAGCTGCCTGTTGGATCAAAACAATCCCGTTTTTTTCCATCCTATCAGACACCATTTAGTGATTTTTGAGGCATCAGCGAGGAATTTTACACGAAGTAGAGACAAATAAATAGATGTAAATAGATTGTAGTAATAGTTATAGTGATAGCACATATGTGCTGGGCTGAGGAGTAATTTTGAAATTATCAATACAACAATAAAACAAGTTAGGCGACGTAAACTTAATCTCTTGCCTTAATATCTGCAGATGCAGTGTGATCTCTACTATCTGTGGCAATCATGGATAGAAGGAATATTTGAACAAGAAAGTGATCTTCAAAAGGAGACGCTTCTGATACCTGAAACCACTTTAACATAAACACCAACATTTAAGTTGATGTAAGATAACACAAATGCGAC
The DNA here is from genome assembly GCA_930367205.1 of Acanthosoma haemorrhoidale. NCBI lineage: Eukaryota > Metazoa > Arthropoda > Insecta > Hemiptera > Acanthosomatidae > Acanthosoma > Acanthosoma haemorrhoidale. The sequence goes on from OV884011.1 coordinate 75,688,016, forward strand.
CTGGATGCATACCTGCATCGTTCTAAACTAAAAATTACCTATCCGTGTGAGGGTTTACGCGCTTCGTAGGTACACATGCCAAAAAAACTTAGGCACATACCGATTATCCACAGAGGACACAAGTGTGGATTCCAGCTGGGAAAACTCACTCTATGGCTCAATCCTGCTTCTATTAGAGAAATCCAGTTTGATTCCAAATCTCATTCTTCTAATGTGGTGTAATCACCTCAATTCATTTGTCTGCTATCAAATATATCAAGTAATAATATGAATTAATTTCTTCCGAGACCCTCCATCATTGATTAATTTTTACCATGTCGTATGCCTTTTATCGCTTGTTATAGGGATTTCAACCTACAACTTTACTAGTGTTTTACTAAATTTGGTATAGCTCTCCATAAATTACAAATAAAATTGAAATACAGCTCTTGCAGTGATATTTTATAGAAGCAACTCATGTTATATATCCAAATATAATATACAGTTCCTTTATGTCAAGTGAGCTGCTTAGTTTATGGTCTGCTAAGAATACTTATAAGCATTGGCTGTTATGCTTAAGACAAGACTAACCCGTTCTCTGGTCGCTCATCCGACCAGTTTCCTCAATAAGACATCTACATGTCGTAATGTGCCCTGTTGTACCTGCATTTCACAACGTCTTGCCCCACTTACTTCATCACTAATAAAATTCCTAAAGCAGAACATCCATTTACATGCTTCAAGAATGCTATGTCTATGCCACACGCACACGCGCCCACACAATCATAACAACTGTCCTTTACAATGAATTAGTAATCTGTGCTTACCTTATAATTTGTTTATGATTTTAACCAAGAGTCACTTGGTACTTTGTTCACACATACGATAAGAAATTTAGTAATTTACTTATACACGATTAAAATATTGACTACACAATCGTATAAGACTATGAGAAAGGTACAGTTAGTTGCCCTTGTGACTTAATGACTGGACAGGCTGTATGACTGTGACCTACTAACTCGATAGATTTCACAATTACAACAGAAAACAGTAGTTACTGGCCAGTTTGCGTTAAGGACTAAGGTACTACAAGCCAACATTTACTGAAGCAGTATACAACGATAAATAGGTGGCCAAAACCATGCATGTGCATAAGGTATACTTTTCCGTAATGAGTTAGCATGGGCAACTAACGATCGCTACCCTAAACATCAGAGATAAAGTTAAGTGGTGGGTGGTGACCTATTAATTTTTAATAAGAAATCTTTTGAAATGCTTATTTATTATGTGTCCAGGTGTAAAATAACAAATTACATGATAAAAACTGACTGAATATCAATTCAGAGCTCTATGTAAAACTTCATGTCTCTTGCAGGAACAGAAAGAAGCCAAACTAGGTCGAGAAAGCACAGGCGCATATACAGACACCGGTGAAAACAAGAAACTGATGCTGAAAAAAAAATACAACAAAACCAATTTCCAATATTTGCTGTTTGAGCACACATTGTATTCTTTCTGCTGTATCGTTTTTGTAATATCAGACCTCTTCTATATCTAAACTACTGAGATAAATACTACCCAGCCGCAATAAACAAACAATGAAAACAACCTTGTGATACCTGCGTGGCAGCTCATTTATATTCTTGACGCGACTGTGCCATTTTGATCAAGGTGAAAACAGCCTGCCTACCTGGACAATCTTATCTGTCTTTGGGCTGATTGACCTCGAGTCGGAACTTCGCAACGGGTCAGAATACAAATGTTACGTGGAATATACAGTCTTTATAGCAATATTTTTTTCGTTTTTAGAGTTCCATATGTTTTACTCAATCTTCTTCCTACATGGTGTCCGTTATCCCAAAACGGGTGTTTCCCCATGGTCCCGAGTTAGGTTTTATCTTCGCCTGTAGTACGCGTATTTCAGTGAACTTAATGAAAAGTTAATTCGATGCCACAAACAAAACATAGCAACCCTCTGGATTATCGGGTGAATGTCACAAATTCTATTAGGTTTATGATAGTAAGGAACCCCTTTAAATATAGTCATTGACTTGGCAAACAACTTACATGTGTAAATAAGGTATACGTTTCCGCAATGAGTTAGCATGGGCAACTCACGATCGCTACCCTAAATATCAGAGATAAAGTGAAGGGGCGGGCGGGTGGAGGCCTTCAATGGGACCGTGCTGTGAGGGAAAGGTATAACCAGCCCCACGGCCAACATGGCCTAAGGCTATTTTATCGGTGGTTTGTAGCCATATATCAGCACTACTTATGCAATAAAGAATTTCCACTATCTATAAATTTGACCACCCCACTGCCTAAAAAAATCTCAATAGTAGAACTAGTGGGTTCCACCGTCTCCTCCCTTCGCTCGCCAACCACCAAGGGGTCTCACGCCTTCATAGCTCGCACAGGGTTATTATGGAGTTGATCAATTTGTTTAAATTTTTGTATTGTATTTAGAACTGTTATAAACAAATATAAATTGCAACTGTTTATATTTTATTGAAATTGATTGATCGTTAAAAGCACATTATATTGTTTCATATGAAATCAAAACAATTAGGATTTCTAACAAATATATTTTCGTACTTTGATTAAATATAAAAATACAATTATAGATACAGCTAACTAAAAACCTATTGAATACAACATTTTATGAATCCAATCTACACACAGGCTTACTTCGATAATATAGTAAATAGATTTGAGTAAACAAAAATAATGAAATTGAAGAGTCAACTACCCAAAATACAAACAAATACATACACGCTAGAAGTTCAAGTGCACCACATTTTGGAAATGCAGTAAATTCTAGGGGTATAATGTGATACTTCTAGCATACCTATACGCTCCAACGTAAACCAAACAAAAAACATAAAAGTAAAAAAGTGAAAATACATCACCATTGAAACTATAAATAATATATTTTACACGTTGCTCTTTCCTTGAAAAGATCTATTTTACATTCTATTTCAAATTAGTTCATCTGATGAACATACTACGAAATGATTATTTTTTCCATTTCACAAAATAACAAAAACGTAAAAAATTGCAAGTAAACTGATTTTCGAGTTTGAACGTGTAAGTATTTATCATCCGTCTGTTATCACCGTGGAACATCGCTTTATGTAAACTGTAACCAGGGCACCACTAAGAATCACTGAACAATCATGAAATTGAAATGAGATTGTGAAATTGTGCTGTAAGAAGACGATAGGAAATAAAGGCAGTAGCGGTAGCTGTGAAATATGATTTTTCACTGATATCTTCAAAACGGTTTGTCCTAGAAATAGCTAGCCATTCGAGTCGAGTTGGATAACTCATACTTCATTTAAAAAAATCTACAGTACTTATGATAAGAACCTACTTATGACGGTATAATTATTACGATTTCAGACGATTAGGTGGTTTCTGGAGATTTTATGAACAACGCAATTTCGCCATAAAACATTTCCATAGCAGGAATGTTAATGCTAATGTGACATTTGTGTAATGTATGAAATGTGACATTTTCCTAGATCATTTCAAAAGTTTCATTATAATGTCCTGTCTTGTCACTTTAGTTTTCTTCAACAAATTACACCTAAAAATTGATACATTTTTTATTCCGATAAGATCGTATTCATTCTATCTGCCTGTAGTGTTAGTAAAAATAATCCTATCGAACTGAAATCGCAAAGATGAATTCAAGGACACTTCGCAACTTGCTGATTACTTTTTGGATCCGATCGGGGTGTGTATGAAAAAAAAAAATTAAAAGTGAAAACAGATTAGAAATTTTCAGTATATTTGAATACTAGGATTCCCAGGACCAGACCTATTAAAGAGTTAGTGTTCTTATGGATAATTGTTAACAAAAAATTAAAAACTGTAGCACAAAAAGAATTTCAAGGATATCCCATATTTCTTTTCGTAAAATAGTTTTTTTTTATGCTAGTATTTTAGTTCATCAAAATATTTTTTAATTGGTGAAAAGTGAAATAGACTGTTTAAATATTTAATTAAAATAATCTGACATGAAGAATCGGAGCATTTTAGATATTATTGCTTCAGTTTTTACCTCATTTATTTCGTTTATGTGCTTTAACAATAGATTGAATTAGTTTGAATGACTCCTACAATTTCGCACGGAAATGTTTCCCAACTGATTCTGAAGTCAATCGGTAAACCGATTTCTTGTAGAACGTAGCCTTTCATTTTCCAGTCTAAATTACCTAATCTTTTCTCTTTTTTTTTTTGAAAGGAAGTGTTTAAAATTTTCTGACGAAATAGCCGAATCTGTTTCCAAATCTTATGAAATGGAAGTACGTGATGATATTAATAAGTGATTTTCTACGAGTTTGTATCACGATTTCCATCAGTATTGTGAATTGTCATTGAGTATAATAGATTCACGCTGTCAACTGACGAAATATAGAAAGACTCGGAATAGCTTTTGAGAAACAGGCAGGTAAGATGAAAGAACTAGTTGTACATAAGATAACTTCTATTAAAAGTAATTATTTTGTTTTGCTTGATTATTAACAAGCAAAGTTTAATTGAATTATTCTAGGTGCAATATCAGTTATTAGTTTTAAAATTCTCCGCTATAAATACAGATGATTGCCTAACTGTACATTGCAATGGAACCTGGTCCCTAATTCTCCCCCTGTAAGTTGAGCAACCTTTCGGTGATGATTTAAAAATTGTTCCGAATTATAGATGTCAATCAATTGATCATCAGCGGGTTTTTGTCGGTCTAATCCGATGACTAATGGAGGTGATCAAAGACCCTGCTGGCTAGAAGAACCTCCATCAACTTCAATTATAATCTATTGTCAGACTTTGACGTGGTGTAACCTCATGGTGATTTATTTCTTGAAAATATTATGCAATTTATAGATTCATTTATACGCCGAATCCTAAGAGAGGCTCAACTTTCAATCACCATTTGTCTGTATTTTGGTCTGTTTGTTAGCCAAAAAAATAGATTTTTGAGACTCCGTTTGATCGCCAGAACCATATAAATATTTACACAAAAATAATTCAAATAGTTATAATTTTAAACTTTGTCAGTGAAAAAAATGGAATTACAAATAATCGACTGTGGACTAATAAAAATCTTTTTAGCTATACCTTTATAAAAACTATTTTCTTTATTTTTTAATTTATTATAATATTCAAGTCAGTTAAGCCCCAGTACGCTTGATGAATTGAAATACGACTTAAATTTGCAGTAATAAATTCAGAATAAGGTAAGCCACCCTTTACCTATGCCTATGAACCTTAGTGATAATCTATTATTATGAGCAATGTATAATGAAGAAAAGTATTTGAGTGGGTGGCTTTGTAATCTTCTGAAGCAGTAGAGGTTTTAGAAAAATATTAGGAAGTCCATAGTTTAGTGTTTTTTGCAAAACTTTGCACTTTCATGAAGTGTCACGACCTCCATACTTCTACTTACCATCATAAATACGTACCATCCCTGATGGAGTTCGGAACTAACACTAACTCTCAACTTCTAAACATCGCCAGATTTGATGCAATTCGCATCCTAGAGACCACTCTCACAAATACCAAGTATCTCATGAAACGCAATATAGGCGCTAGCGCGAAACGAGACTAATAACTGATAAAAAAAAAAAAAATAATAAAAAGACTAATTAAGAAACAAGATACTAATAAAAAGATACGGTCTCAAGGTCTCAGGTCAAGTAGAGTGCCAGAAACTAGTCTCCTATGATCATAAAACTTTATTATAACTGCAACGTTATAAGCTGTTAATCGTTATTCTTGTTCTTTTCGTCCATAATGCAGTAAAATACAATGTGTGTTTTAAATAAAAGATTGCAGCCTTTAGATGGATGGAACATTCACATTCCTGCCGAAATACCAAAATCTGTAACTAACTACGCCATTAACGGATCACGAGAACAGGCAATGGCGAGGTCGCAGCGACCGAGTTATCCTTGCCGCTGCAACGGCCGCCATTTATCAGCCCGATCAGGAACTGAATGGGGCGAACGAGGAAAGTTAAATATAGTTGCTTGCTCCTGAGGCTTGTTAGGGCAATGTTCCTCGGCTACCGGGGTAAACGGTCTCCATAAACTAATTGCTAGAAAGTATTGCGTCTCTACGGTTCTCCAGCTCCTAGCTTCCTTGTTGGCAGCCAAACCACAATAATTCTTTCCTCGTCGCTGGCTTTACCAATGACAGAGCAATTCGCTTCGTTCCTTTTCAGGAAATATTCTTCTTAATTGCTGAAAATACAAGACTCGCGACTCAATGAATCATCAATTGACGATACTCTTAGGTAGCCAGATACAAGGCTCTGAATTATTTTATTCCAGTTTATGAAGCTTAGATTTGACTCCCTTATAAACTTGGGATGGAATGGACCACGGTTACCTTCACTCTCTGTACTGCATTGTAGGAGAACTAACTCACTAGGGCGGTGAGCGTTCGAATCGCACCCTAGGAGACGATTTTGTAAGACTCTTCTTCAAGTGCCATAAATGTTAAACTATGATCGCAACCTGTAGACAGGTGACAACCTGGTAACGTGTTCCCCTTTGGAGATGCCCAAAAAAGAAACGAACCACACCGGCCCATGAAAAACCACCAGATTGAAAAGACAAAAAAAAGGATTAAAAAAAATTGATCTTTCATAGGAGAATTGAAGTTTAGACGTTCCAGTTCATGCGATACGCCCACACGCTCCAGTCTACTCGACCACTCCGACTCTAATTATTATTATAATTATTAACTAATCGGTAACAAAATCAGTGTTCTGGGAATTATGTATCTTAACTTTGGATATTTTAAATCAAAAACCCTTATGTTCTGTCTGAATGTTCTGGTCTTGTTGAATATCTTACATATGTACATATTGTATTACATTGTATATATACACATATTATATAATTGTACATAGAGATTACATTTGATGGTATCACAGGAAAAATACTGCCTGCTCTGCAAGTGTCATTAATTAATTACTTAGTAATAAAGAATTTCGATTGGTAGTGTATAAAATCGAAGATCTTGAAATTTGGATTCATGTTTTGTCTGTTTAAACTCGAATTACAAAAATTATTATATTGTCAATAAAACCTTAATTTAAATTGAGTTTGTAACGTGTTCTATGTCGTAATGAAACCCTTAATTGTGCGAAATATCTATACACTTTACTATTTTATAAAATTTTATTAAATATTTATGTGTATACCTTGATACTAATATTTTATTTTTTTAAATAGATATAAAAAAAGTAAATGACGTAAGGTAAGGTAATATTAGCCAGAGAAGGACTGGGGGCTCCAAATGATTTTTTATTTATATTAATTAAATAATCATAACGAAACTACCAGCCAAAAAAAAAAGGTTTTCTTTACAAAGATTTTGGGATACGTATGGATACGCATTTATGTGTGTATGTTCAATGCGGGTAAAATTGATTCTTCAGAGTAAATCTTCAGGAGTTCAAAAACATCAAAATTTAATGTGTAGATCTTTCTTACGCACTTAAATGTGAAAGGAACAATACAAATAAGAATGGAAAGTACATTTCTTGCATGACATCTGCACGACCAAAACTTAATCATATTCCACTTTAATTTATACTTCGCGGAAACGTTGAACGCGGTGATAAGTTTTAATCCTCGATTTCCCCTTAAATTGACCATGAAATTGCTAAATAGAATTACATTAGGGTAGCTTTCTTTCATTTACAATTAAGTGTAATAGTTTCATGAGTTTTTGAAGAAAGCTGTGATTGAAGATTGCTTCCTTCTTGGAAAACTCATGGCTAATCATGGAAATGAGGCTGTTCCTTACGAAGGTGTCATTATTGCCCGGTACTCCGGAGAACCCAATGGCGGTGAATGACTGTGGAGCTGTGACGTCACCTGACCCCAGAGGAATGCAGCCAGGCCGCTCCCCGCCTGAGTCAGGCAGTCATACGCAAATCTGTGGAGTCTTGTATAGGCTACCTCGGTGTGTAGCCATTATTGCGACTATAACTATTTACAACTGTTTTGTACTAGTAGTCATTAGCTGGTGTTGTCCGTGGTTAAGTTAATGAAAAGGGGGAACTAAGAATGGGATATTGTATATTATTTACTGTATCATTCGGTTTGTGTTTCATGTATTATTATTTACTTTATGCTATTGGTATATAATATTTGCAGTTAAAAAAAGTATGTTCGTCTCAGATCAGATGTGTATTTATAATTTCCAAAGGTTCTTAATCTTAAATCCAGCCCGGTTTGAATTTAGAACCGTGTAACAAATTATTGTTAGGTGAACTATTTTCATAAAAATGAGTGTGCCATAATATTATTACATGGTGTATTATACAAAAATATCCAATATTGGACAAAACAGAAGGGGTGAAATTTTAAAGTCGGTACCTCAAAGTATTTTTTTAAGCTTCTAAGTAGTACTCTTGCCAATTCAGTGAAAATAAGGCATCCAACATAAATTTAGAGGAGTAAAGAATGAAATTTCCACGAACTTTCACAGCATTTGTTGATTATTTTTAATTGTATCCCATAACTTATGCTAATATTTCCACTGTTTTAGGGGCCCGAATACAAACGTATTAATGATGAAAATTAAACGTTAAAATGAGATTAAAGAGAAAAGTATTAATATAAATATGTTATGTACGTAGAGGGACAAAGAATTACAAAAAATCATTTTAGGATCGATTTCGTCTATTTGAGGATAGTCGATTTAGGCACCACCGGCAAAGCGGTGCATTTTGATGCTCATGCATGACTAATACGTAATGTTCACGCTCAAGGTGGCATTGGACGTGACGTCAGCACAGGCTACTTTCTCACAGTCAGCTTGAACGGTAAGTCCTTCAGAAGGCCATTCAGGGTGGAAAAGGAAGGTAAAAAAACGAATGGTTATATGGGCGTCAAATCTTAAAACCAGTGAAAATGATACGGTTGAAGGTTCTAAATACATATGAGTCGTTCATTTGATGCGGTATTTTCTGAAAAAGAAATAAGGTTGCCGACGTTGGTGATTAGTTCTGAGATCGAGCATCGTCAGAGCTAGGTTTACACTCGCAAACTTTAGTTAATATGTTCTAGAGCAGATTCTTCTTTATTCAGGAGACTGAGTGTAGGAGACAGAGTCAGGAAAAAAATCCACAGGGCATGCGGGAATCGATCCTGTTGTGCCTGTTTAAAAATGAACACAAACTATTAGCCATGAATATAACCTTAAAAATTTCTCTTTGGAACTCTATACTTTGAACTAACCTCCAAACCCCTCTCCTCAGCATTTAAATCCAGTTTATTTGCTGAATTTGGTGAGGTTTCTGCCCCATGAATCAACAAAGTCAATGTTATAAATTAAATATAATAAAAAAAATTGTCATTAATAATAGGAATTAAATGAATTGAATATTTTAAAATATAAAACCTATAGTGAAATCATAATTTGAAATTTCTAAAATTAAATGGCTAATTATAGTATAGTTTAATTCCTTTATTGTGCTAAAATTACAATCTGCCTTGCTAGGCAATAAGTAATTAAGATATACTATCATTCATACCATATTTACAATTCATCATTCACTCGCTTATTCATACAATATTTACAGACAGCCTAGAGGCCTCCCAAGTCTGTCCCAAAACTGGCCATTGCCAAGGACTCCCACTGTCACGCGATTATAGCAGGTCACGAGGCCACTGCCGTTTCAGTCTCCGAGGAGGGTTATAGGGATGAGTGACGCAGTGCAATGACTGTGCTACAGGATTAGGGTGGTTGGAAAGGCTACTGTGGAATTTCATAAACTTGGAAGGGATGAGTTCTAGAATGTAGGGTATAATAAAGTCGTTATGAAGGGTTTTGTTGCTGACATAATAAGGGGCATTTACTATTGTTCTCAGGACTTTTGATTGAAAGGATTGGATGCACTTAGTGCTTGACTTTTTTGCTGTCCCCCATATCTATTCCGTATGTCCAGATTGGTTTAAGTATAACTTTGTAGATTAGTAGTTTATTTTCTATTGAGAGATGGGATGCCCTTTGAAGTAGTCTGTACAGTTGTCCAAAGCGTCTGTTTAGTTAGGCTAATTACAATTTATGAGTTTAACCAACTTAAAGAAAGTAAGCTCAGTCGACTCTTAATTTTAAATTCAAGAGGCCACACTGAAAAAAATCGGATAATTAAGGGCTTGATTTATCAGTTCAAATTAGCAAAATAAAAGTAAAAAATATTTCGAATTACTAAGAGCTTTTTTAAAATACACACTACATAAATGTGAAAAGAATGAAAAATAACAAAAAGAGCAACTATACAATAATGTAGTTTATTACTTATGTATGTCTATATCTCATTCTGACCGATGTACATACTGGACTGAATGAAATTTATTTATTTATTTTTTATTTTTATATATATATATTCTTTTTCATAGCCCCTTTAAATTTACAGATAATTATATATAATTATAGATCCTCAGTAATGAAATTTAAGAAACTGCGTTGCGTTTCGAATTTCACAATTCTCTCCCCTTATACGTGAGGGGAAGCCGGGAAAACGGCTTTGTATTACCGAGTATAAAATACACAGGATTTTTTCGATTTACCAAAGTGATTAGCAGAGGACCAATTATTAAGAAATTCGAATTATCGAGGCTCTAATTATCATACTGTATATATCGATGGCTACGCTCCTACTGAATGTCACAACATGTTAGATATTCAAAATCAGTGTGATTTACAAGCTAGAACGTGGAGTTACCATTTTTGAAGCAATTAATAAATTTATCTTAAAGGAGGGGTGGAAGTTATTCTCTAAAATTGCCAATTTCATAATTTCCTATCTCTTGATCATATTATCTTAACCAACTGACTAACTGGGTCTAATTTTATTTCTATGCTTTCTAATTTGGTTATTAGTTTTATTGTGTAACGACATACGTTCTCTAACACAAGATTTCGTACATTCTACACATTTTATTTTATAGACCCCGATCTTTCTTTAGCTGGATTAGCTCTTTAATAGATATAACTTGATGTATACCTAATTTATTTATCTGATTCCTAAATATAGTAGTGGGCACTATTTCTAATGCACTTATGAGCTGTATATGTTTAAATGCTGTAATTGTTGTTCCCTGTGGGCAGATATATGTAATTGGGTGTATGTAATAGGGAGTAGTGCAACAGAGCTACTGTATTTCATTGTTCAACAATTTTTATTTAATCTGATCTTGTTGTTGAGGTTATTTTTTCCCTTTAAATCCCTTCCTTGGCCAGAGAATCTATATCTAGTATTCTTAAACCTAAGTATCATATTCATCTAAAATACCGTGAAGGTACAGTAATCATCACCATTGCTGAAAACAGCATATCTGCTGTCACAATTTTCACTGCTGAAAAATATATAAATAACAAAATCTACTTATGGACGTATTACTGGCTAGCCACTAAAGATATAACAAGACTACTAATAAAGTACACTAGTCTGGCTGTTCATCGGCTACAAGATTTGGCCTTAATGACTTGGCAATGTTCGCGTGCAAACCTCAGTTTCCCACGTAAACTCACCCAATTACCCACGCAAATTACAGTCAATTACAGTACAATGAAATACATCTGTACTCAACTCAAAGGATATTCTTTTCTCTGCATTACACAACGAAGGTTTTACACGACCATTACTGACACAACACATAATTCATCAAGTAATTATCCCTAAGCCATTGTAGAATAAAGTGATTTTGTGTTGAGTGCTGATATTTGTCTATTGAATGTTTCCAAAACTATTATGTTACTGTGACTCAGATACCATTCCTTACTTAGTCGATAATCACAAATATAATAGATATTGAACGTCAACAATATACATTTTTGTCTATGAAATATAATCGCTAACTTTTGTACAGTGGGATCCGCATATTTCAATGCAGAAGTGAACAATTTCAATATTAATAAGATTGATGACATTGGCTGCCTGAGGAACATGACAATGCACTTCAATGCCACCAGTTCCTTTTGCAGCCACATAGATATTTATTTTAAGTGTTGGGTTTATATTTTTTAAAGTAGGTGCCACACTTGTGTCGATGAACAACATTGTCGAATGTTCCTGTCACATCTCAAAATGCCATCACTATTTTTCTGAGCATCTTTTAGTATGGCATCATTAATCCAGGTAACGCCTTCATGGATCCTTTTTAATTGTTGTAGAAACATACTCACTTTCTTAATTATATGTCTAAAACGCTCACAATAGTCTGCTGACTTATAGTATATACTGTTAGTGGTCAGCAAGAACAATAAAGAATTTTCCATCGTTTTGTATGAGCATTGTTTGGCCATGTTCAAGTGGCTCCAGGACATAGATTGTCTTTTGTAGAATGCCGATTATTAGTTTATGATATGGGCGATGTCGAGTGCCTTAATCGTCATTATTATCACGCCATCTGAACCAGATAATGCTCCCAGCAAGGTCATTTGGCCGTTTGAACGGCTGTGACGTCGCTGGAATGCAGATCAGGCCTCGGATCTTAATTCCGTTTTGTGTTCTTTGGGCTGTTAAAATACATTTTGAAGTACTTTTCAATTTCATTTACGTCAGTTAAGATGTCTTAACTAATCCCAAACATAGAACATCCTAATCCACACTCCCCCCCCCCTATATATAGGCTGAGCCTAAGGCTCTCGTGGTCATTCCACTTGTAACTCTTGTACATATTCAACTCATATGTAATTATTTACCTTCTTCCCAGTCATTATATTGCCTGTACCGTTGTGTTTTTGTAAATAAACGTTTCCCTTTAAAGTTATTCGTGAGTGACACTTTAATTGTCGATAGGGCAATATTTGAGTTCATTATACTGAGTTCTCTGCGCTGGTTATAACAGTTATACTGTGCCACCTCAAACATTGTCTTGCCTCATTTCCTTTTCTGCCTTATCCGACGTATGACACTTTACTGATCCATTCAGTTACATTTCTTATTTTCTTTCTGAGATTTAATGGATTGTGGTGATCGATTTTATTTCTTTAGAGTCCTGAGAGTTTGTAACTCTTTTACGTTTTCTCTAGTCTTCGCCTCGCCTGGTGATGAGAGCCTGCTTCCTTCAGCTTGCTTGGGGAATTGCCTTGGCAGTGGGGGGGCTTCTGTGCAAAATGTGAATGTATGTACAGTATGAGTGTTGGTATGATTGGTTTCTGTACATAAGGATGAATGAATTCCTGCATCCCAATTAATTATGCTGTAAAAGGAATATTTTTAATAGAAATTTTATGAATTGCGATTCGTAAGACGTATTTAAGGGGGGTATCAGTCTTTTTAGCTTGATGGCTCTTACGGGATCAATTGTTGTTTTTTAACAATTGTTTTAATCCCCTTTAAAAAACGTCATCGTCCCTAGACAAGCGAAAAATTCTTCCAAATTTATTTTCATTTTATGACCAAGAGATCTTCTTTTCTGTCTGTTGACTAATGCTAGCCGTTCTTTTGTATTATTACGTGTTAGTGCGTTATGTCCTACGGGATATATAAGTTAGATATCAGCGTATTATATATGAAAACCATAAGTAAGCTTGAGAAGACTTTGATACTTGTTAATCCCTGATCCCACAGTAGCAGCTATTAGTGGTAATGATCCTCACTGGGAATTTCTGTTATGCGCTATGGTTTCTCGACCAAAGCACTCCACAGGACTTAATACCTAACTTCATACATGCACATAGCTTATTTGCGTACCCAATTAACAATCGAGGCGCACCTAAGCGCACATAAATCATACCCAAACTTGGCCTGAGAAGGATCGCAGAGGCAGTGGTGTTTCCTGCAGCTGATGCGTGGGCCTAGGAAGTACGCAGGTTGTGCAACCATTGCGTAACATGATCGAGAGCTTTCTCGCCGCCATGTTCCCCGAAGGCTCGTCGTATCGATAACTATTGCTCGTTCTATCTCATCGACAGTTTGAGCTGTTGGATTCAATATACATACGAGTATAAAGTTAACACAGATTATTATTATTAGCAGTAACATTTAAATGTTAATTAATGTTGGTACTGCTAATGACACTTTAAGGATATTTTCTATTCATAAACAAAGTGCAATGTTAAAGTAACTCCCATAGTCGGAGCGTTTAATGAATACCTTTAGAAACGAATCAGCGTTTAGGAATTCCACTATGAAATATTATTCGGCACCACTTCCCTGAACATGAAAACGCGCGTGTGCCGTTTCGGACTGAGAGTTAAAACAATTTTTGTTAGGCCTTATAAGGCCGAAAATAAACTAACATGTATAACTAACATAGGCGATTAACTAATTTTAATGATTTATTTTAGTTTAATGATCTAAAATGTAGTTAAAGATGATTTAATCTAAGAGTTAAATAATCTTTGTAGAGGAGAGTATCTTGAAAGAAAAACTTTATTATGAAATACAAGCAAAACACTGGTATGTACAAATATTAAGAGGTACGTTGCTACATACTGGGTGGGAGGTCTAGGCACAAGTGTGGACTGGGACTAATGCATGTATAAGAAAATGGTAGTTCTGGAAAGTGGGAGGTCTTGGAGAGATGAGGTCGCTTACTTAAAAAATAACAGAAAGCATCAGTGACTTCCTTTTTTTTTTTTTTTTTTTTTCTTAGCTCTCAAACTTATAAAATAGGATGTGGGAAAATTATTTTGGGCTAATGAGTGCCTTTCACTAAGGGGAGTCCCCCATTTGAAGGATGTATGAGAAGGATATAGGGTGTGGAACGCCTAAAGGAGGCGGGTGGAATCAGGAAGGTAGTGAGAGTCTACCGAGGGTGGAGCCTAGGGGTACCTAGGCAAGGGTTTGTAGTCGGCCAGGTCAAGCCTGGCCAGCCCCGGCAGGGGCCTGAAATAAGTCGGCCTCTCGGCCGGAAGGTCGACCCTGCTTAAACAGGTAGATGGGGTCTTGTAGCTTCGGAGATCGGCCTCGATCTCTTGGCTGGGTGTTGATCTTCAGTCTCCGTCAGGGGGCTAGGGTTCGATCACGTCCATCTGTCTCCAGGCTTCAGCGGTCCAGCAGTGCTTCCATCTGACGGGCATTGGTGGTGGTTGAAGGTCGGAGAATAGTGGGTTGTGGCTGTGTCGGAGTGAGTCAAAAAATTTGATGTGTCTTCTCTTGATGAAATCTTGAATGGTGAGCACTTCAAATTTTTTATGCATCTCGTCTGCCTTCATTCGGTCGAACGGGGTATGTTTGAGGGAGGTGCGGAGAACTCTGTTCTGAAATTGCTGGAGCGTTTTGAGAGTGTTAGGAGTCAGATACTTGAAGAGAGGGGTCCCATACATCAAAGCAGGTCTTAGGACGCTCTGGTATATCAGCAGCTTGAGGCGTACCGATAAAGCCGGGCTGTGAAGTAGGTGTCCGAGGCTGAAGAATTTCTTCCTAACACTCTTTAACTTCTTGCCGAGATGTGTTGTGAACGACAAGTGTCTACCGAGGGTGATCCCAAGGTAGCATAGCTTGTTGCTTACATGGCACTCTTTGCCGTCTAAGACGAAGGATTTCGGGAGCTTCTTTTTTCCGGATTTATAGCTGAATATAATTCCTTGCGTCTTGGCCGGGTTGACTTTAATGTGGACGGCATCGAGTAGTGACTTCCATGAAGTCACAAGGCAGGTGCACAATACTGCTCAGGCCCCTTCTAATTGTTCTTAACATTATCTCAGCATTACAAAACTCAAGGAAGAAACCTCAAGCCAGGTTACAACTGCTAAAAACTGAAGGAAACCCAAACAAAATCCGGGTGGTAATAAGCAAGACCGCACACTCGATAGATCACGCATAAATAATGGATGCTAATATTTTAATGTTTACTGTCGTAGTCATGGATATTTTTTTTTTTCAGATGTATTTTTTCATTCATTTTGAGAAAGTCGATTATTTGTATCGAATCGATTATTTTTTTTAAATACACCGCATTATTTTTACGCCACTACAGCTAATGATAATACGGCTATAAAATTAGGACAATTCTATTTGCTTCACAGAACTTTATTTCATACAGTTACTTTTTTTTTGGTCTATGTTCAGTTCGTTATTGCTCAATTTATTTCAAGGTATATTATCACGGAACGAATAGTGATAATACATTTCAGCATTGTTTTAACAAGAGGTTTTATTCAATATATCTAACAATTTTTATCATTAAACCAGTCAATCGCTGCACAATACTTCGGCTCTTGCAATGGGCTCTTATTTTGTGAACCTTCTTCCCACACAACATGCATGCTAGCAGACCATCTATGGCTTTTGGTAGACTTTTCCTTTTATTTCCCACATCCTAAAAAAAAAGCAATTTAGGATGGAGTTTTTTCTCCAAGACGTTTCTCGTTTTGTAGCCGTCCACTTTACCTATAATTTGCAACATCTCATTTGAAATAAATACATCCAATGTCCTATTTGGAGCTTCAGGAAAAAAGTAGTTGTAGTGAAAGTTGAATTGACGCCTATCCGCACCGAGATAATTAGCATATATCAGTATTGTAATTAATGTAACAAGGACATGCGATATTACAGCCGGGATTTACGCTGTGCTGGAGACCGTTACTCTCCTATCTGTCCATTATCCTTCCTCTGTATTGTCTTCCTCTTTTGTTCTCCACCTTTCTTACAGAGCCTGGGCAAAGTAGTTTTTGAAGAAGGAATTTTGATTATAGGTCATAACCCAGAAGAACTAATTTTCTTTTACAGCACATTATAGTCCTGTTGATCTGGTT
The DNA here is from genome assembly GCA_930367205.1 of Acanthosoma haemorrhoidale. Lineage (NCBI taxonomy): Eukaryota > Metazoa > Arthropoda > Insecta > Hemiptera > Acanthosomatidae > Acanthosoma > Acanthosoma haemorrhoidale. The sequence goes on from OV884011.1 coordinate 75,704,729, forward strand.
CGTCTCATTATAGTTGAAGATTGCACTATACTTGTTTAAAAGAAAAACCGGCCCCTCACTGTGCAGGTTATGAGTGAAATATTATTGGATACATCAGGGCTCCATTGGAAACACCCACAGATTCCCCGACCAGTATGGCCAACATCCATAAAGTCCCTCCACCTTTCTAGCCAGGATTCCATCAGCTTCTCGACAGCCAAGACCGTAGCCAGGCGACAGCTCTCTAAAACCGATCGCCTTTTATCTGCTTCGCCTCCTCCGCTCCGTGACGGATTCACCTTTCCTTCTTCTCTGGTCCTCTTAACCGGATTCTTCCTCTACCTCCAACAGCAAGCCACAATACTTCAGCCTTAGGTAAATGTATTCCCACATGTCTTATTCCAAGAATATGCACAATACAAGGATACGGTTACGTTATGATCAAACTAGATTTCCCGCATATACAGTGGTAAACACCACATGCGGGAAGGTTATTTTTTCCTTTTAATACATAGAATATATTTTGAGAGGCCCTGAAAAAAGGGGGAAAAAGATGTCGAGGTACTAACGGGATTCTATTGAGTTCCTTTAATACTTATTAAATGATTGTGAAGAAACTAATGCTTATTTTTAACAAAAACACTTCATTTGGAAACCATCTCATTCACAGGAAAGCCTTTTCAACTAATAAAAAAAAATCGAAATGGATGAAATACTGACTGAAAAAAATATTGAAATTGGATCGAAATATACGAGGTTTCATTTTTGTTTTTATCGTTTGGAACGCATTGCTATGAATCGACATTGAGACGAAAGTAATTGCCACCTACCTCTTTGAATTTAGAAACTTTCTGAGGGATCAGTATTTTAATTTTCTTTTCACAGAAGCCATTATTTATGGAATTATCTACAGCATTTTATGACTGAAAAAGACAATTATCCTGTTTGGAGGAGCCATTCAAATCATGCATGTTTTCACATATTTTGTCCCGTTTTTCTTTTTCTATTTAATTAATTATCTCTCTTTTTGCTATTGTTAATGATATTATATATAGATATTATTTAAATGCAGACAATAGTTCGATTACGATGACTTTTTGAATCTTTTTGTAAGGGCGGCATGTAGTATTTCTTTTGTGACAGACTAAGAAGTCGTTGATTGGATTTATCCTTTGTAATTTTTTCTCTCCGGGTGTAATTGTACCTCCTGTTCTCAAAACCAATTGGCTTTATATTTTTTATTCTATAATATTATCTTTAATCTTGAACCGGTCATTTTGCTATTGAGAAACTCGGGCGAGTATAAAACAAAAACAACTGCTCGTTTAACACTTCAAGGGCGAGTAAGACAAAGAAATTGTAGGTTGTGTCTTGTAATCCAGTGAAACTATTTAGGGGTGAATAGTCGGCCCTGATGACAGATTGTGGAATGAATAAAATGGAAAGCATGATTTTGAACGATTGTTCAGGAATAGTGAATGTTCAAGGATTGTACTCTGTAGTTAACACCTTCATTCAGTCCTTACTCTACTCCATCGAAAGTTACGGCACATATTTAGGAATTTAACTTTTAGTATATTCTTTTTTTACTTTAACAACTACCTCATTGGGCAATAGGTGATTGATAAGTGATCTCATTCATACCATATTTACAATTTTCATTTACAAACATACAGTGTTTACAAACAGCCTAGAGACCTCCCAAGTCCAGATGATCGGCACCTCCCTTGCGTGCGAAAGAGGAAGTGGAGTCTTGGGAAGTCCCCCACGCTCCTCCGTCAGTCACGTCACTGGATAAGAGCCAGCGGAAGCTGACCAAGAGCGTGAGGCCCACAGACGCTCAGGAAATGACTGGAGAAACTGGCCTGGACTCCCACTGTCCCGTATATATAGCAGGTCACGAGGCCACCGCCGTTTCAGTCTCCGAGGAGGATTGTAGGGATGACTGGTGGAATGTAATGACTGTGCTAGAGGTAATTAGGGTGGTTGGGTAGGTTAATATGGAATGTAGGGTATATTAAGATTATTTTGAAGGGTTTTGTTGCTGACGTAATAAGGGGCATCTACTATTGTTCTCAGGACTTTTGATTGAAAGGATTGGATGCACTTAGTGCTCGACTTTTTTGCTGTCCCCCATAACTATTCCGTATACCCAGATTGGCTTAAGTATAACTTTGTAGATTAGTAATTTATTTTCTATTGAAAGATGGGATGTCCTTCGAAGTAGTCTCGTATGAGGGGTCCATGTCAACCTTTTGTCGAGCTGGAAGCCTAAATACCATACTGTCTCGGACACAGGAAGAGGAATGGAATTTAATTTTAGTTGTTGTACTTGAAATTCACCTTTCACAAAGTTCTGGCAATCCACAGCGATTCCTTTAAAATATTGTTGTTTATTTCACAGTTCTTGCTCGATGCAGTTTAGAAGTTACACTGGATAATTTGGACGGATTTGTCACAATGTTTCCAATCTTAATTGACAATGATTGTTCATATATATATCTTGCTTTTAGTTTTGAAGTTACTTCCACTAACATTATCCCTCTTTAATGTTCGGCTCTCTGTGTACGCCGTTTGAAAATTGAATGTATTCATGGCGCAGCACCTCACGAAGAGGCTGGACTGAACGAACTACTAGACTATGGATTCCCTACCTCTTTATACAAGCTACTCATTTATCCTTACGGTGCTGTGTGAACTCCAACCAGACCTACCCCCGAAAGAAAAAATCTTTGGTCGAGCCGGGAATCGAACCCGAGTCTCGGCAGTTAGACGCGCTATAATAGGTTAATTATGTGCCTATTTTAATTAATATGAGTTTGAACTGAGTGCGCATAAATAAAATTTATAACACACTAGGAAAACTTGTTTATTTACGAAACTAATCTATTCTTACGTGTTAAGATTTTTTTCTTATTTGTTGTGCCCGATTTAGAAAGCCGAGTGATTAAATTATTGATCATTGAGTGATAAATTAAAATTATCTGGATTAAATGATTTATCAATAAGGACGAAGAATAAAAGTATCCTTCTACACAATAGTCATATATTTCCTATCAAAGAAATAAATCAAGCGGACTATTGTACGTATATAGAAGGCATTGGATATGATAAATAGTCCAATTACGGAGAGGAATAGGAATTGAAAATAAATAATAGAGAGTGGGAAAATAAAATACAAGTCCTGTGGCGGTCTGGTCGGCCTTGCTCTGACCTAGAGCTGTAATGGCACCTCGTTTGGGGGATCTCCTTCTCTGCCTTAAATTACAGAATCGTTAACCGTTATTCGGGATACTGAATAATTCTGCGAACGGTATCTACTCCCGCTTCTGAGTAAATGGGGAAAAAAAGTGACAACTTACTACCAGTGTAACTGATAGCACTTTTCCTTGTGGGAGAATACATAGCACAGTTACCGAAAGTAACGGGACGTTCAATCCGTTTTGCGTGAATCGAATGTCAGCTATAAAAATACCTATTGTCACTGTACTAAACCCGTTTTGTATTCGAAAGTTAAATCATTTCTCATTATCTACATTATTAATAGTCCAGCCATTATGAAACAAATCAAAAATGGAAAAGTTTTTGACTTGTTTTTTAATCAACAAATTTAGTGAAGCTTTTTCAGGGTTCTTACTTTTTCTATATAATACGGTTGTTAGTTAAAATCAAATTTTAAGATAAAGATAAAACCCCCAGGATAGATACAGCAAATTTAACTAGAGAATATTTATGTTATTTCATAGTTTTGTAATGCAAGCAACTCAATCAAGAGCAATAATCCATTGAGCATTGCACATTCAAGGTGCAGCGTAAAAACATTGGCGTAATGCTCTTGTGGTTACAAGAGAAGGAACTGCGTGAATCTAGACTTATAAAATCGAGAATGAAGGAGAATATTAGGGGAAATGGAGTTTCAGGAATGTTAGCGGGGACCAATTTTGTGTGGTCAAAATAAAATAGATTCTATTGGCAAATAGGACAAGTCACGAGGGGGTTGCCTAGTTACCCTAGCCCTGGTGACGAAGTTTATGTGGTCTTGGAATGACCACGAATTCACACTCGGCATCTGTGGGTAGGCTGAAAACCGTCCGGATCCCAAAGGCGAGTGTGAACTGGAGAGAGGCAGACTGGATTGCCGTGGGCGACACTACTAGGTAAAGTTTGTAGGGCCACGGCAACCGTCGTCCGCGAGGGAGAGGTCTCTACCAAGGAGCTGCTGGTTTTAGCTAGACGAATGCAGAGAACACTACTAGGAGAGTGTGGGGTCTGACAAGCCGGACGAGGGAGGAAGAGAGGTCCAGAAGTTTTCATAAATGAGAAGACCAAGTCTCGAAACATTAGTGCAGCTGCAAGTTCACCAGTAGAGAGCCGTCGTGAGAATGATTTACAGGCAAAAGCCCGGGTCTATTTATACTCGGTGTTCCTCATTAGTACCCAATCATTTGAGGCGTTATTGTGGCCAATGATATCCCAGTTTGTGGCAGTGCCCCAGGGCTGGTCTGAGTCGCCCTGACTCTTCCAGCCTCTAACTAGTTGATTTGCAACTGCGTCTTTTATTGTTTACAACATTTACAATGACTTATGGTTTGTTAATGTTATTTACATTTGTTTAAATTAATTTACAACATATTATAACCAATTTACAATATATATACAATAGAGTATAGGGTGATCTATCTTCCGTCAGCGGTTACTGACTTAAGTCAGGTGGGATGGTTTGAACAGAAGGAAGTTAGCCGTGCCATTTTAATAGGTTTTTTCTGCCATGGAAAGAATTTTCTTCAGATTTATTAAATTGTAACTTTAACAAGATCGACAACTAGTATCCCCCTTTTCAAACATAATGCATTCATAAATTGTAGGTTGGAACATAGTCTACATCCCATGATCAGATCCCAGAAGTACAGAAAAACACTGAAGGCTGATGGAATGGAGGCAGTCACGTCTGATTCTGACGACCACCCGCTGCCGCCATCATTACACTCCAGTCGATCTGCAGTGGTTCACGATTGTCCAGGGAGTATCATCAACGTATCAGCAACTCCGTTCCGTTTAACTTCCGTGATCCTCGCGGTGTCGTGTCTGCGTCTTCGTGATGATGTCTTCTTCTGCGTGGACGATGGGTTTATGGGGCTTGTCCGACAATGAACAGAGCAGTAGATTTCCTCCGGATTAAGGTGTTATTGTGTTTAAGAAAAAAAGTGAGATAAGAAGAAATTAACTAATAAGTTGCCAAAGTGTATGCCTTTAAGTAAATATCATGAAGACCATTTCCATACTCTCCTTCAAGTTTTCCTGGATTTTTTTTTTTTTTTTTTAAAGAATTTTATAGAAATGTTTATAGAATAGGTCGTTATAAAAGCAATACACGTAAGTTTTCATGCTGCACAGTGGACGAGCAAGACACCAGTGGTTTTTAACCATTTTTATGTTGGTTTTGCTTGCGTTACAAAACCATGATATAACCAATTAAAGTTAAATCTAGTTTAATTTGTTATATGAACATTTAATGTTTATCTTAAAATGCGGCAGAAATAGTATTATGATGAAATGTCAGTAGAAAATCTAAAAACTCTGAAAAAGCCTTCCAAAATATTGTTGATTAAAAAACTGCTCTAACATTAAAGTAGAATTTTGATTTTACGACAGTAGTTACGCAACTAAAAAACTGATTGTGATATTCAATTTAAAATTTATCAAACAGCAATAATGTCCGTAGCTATGTTGCATGATGCATTTTTTTCACTAGACCATCTTAATCAACTTATGTCAAAGACCACCTGCCTCAAGAAGATTTTGCTGCACAAATAAAGGCGTTAAAGTCTCTTCTTAGAAGAGACTTTATTGCATCTATTACAATCTACAGATGTCGAAATTTGTCTCAGGAATGGAGATGTACATTTATTTTGTCAACTATTTATTTGTTTTAATGACAGTTCAACTGCTAGGGTCATTGTTGTGTCAACCTCTTTATCACGAATAATTAGAAGTTCCCCTCTTCTCGGTCCAGAAAATATCCACCTACGTTTCCATATTTTAATAATAAAAAAACTTTAAACGTCAGTTAAGAGGGGGGGACTAGAGTACAAAACAGCCGAAGGCATTAGGTGGCGCGTCGGGGTGACCCCCCACCGCTGGCCTGCCTTACCTATATAAGCAGCCAGATTTGGGGCTACCTCTGGATTCACCAGCTAAATGAATACGGAAGGTGAGCCCTATCACCTAGTCTTGTATATATGTATTTTGACCTGTTAACTTAAAAAAGAAATTGTTGTTGTAATTCTACCCTCCTTCGAGTAAGTACGAGAAAATTGTAAATCGTAAATTTTAAAAATATTGATAAATAAAGGGGTTATGGGAGGGGAAAAAAAAAAAGAAAAAAAAGCTACCTTTGCAGTTGAGGTATTTATTCTGCTTTCCTAACCTCGCTATGTTTTGGTCCGGCGTTGTCAGACCCCACACCTTCCAGTGGGATTCTCTGCCCACGTCTCGCTACAACTAGCAGCTCCTTGGAAGAAACCTCTTCCTCGCGGACGACAGTCGCCGTGGCCCTACAAATTTTACCTAGTAGCGTCTCCCACGGCAATCCAGTCTGCCTCTCTCCGGTTCACACTCGCCTTTGGGATCCGGACGGTTTTCGTCTACCCTTAGGTACCGAGTGTGAATCCAAGACCACATAAACTACCTATAATACCTACCCTGTTCCTCTTCTCCTGAACATAGTGCTTTGCCGGGGCACACCTTCTAAGACGTTATGGAGTCAGATCAATACAAATAAAGCTGCCGGCCGACTAGGCCGCCAGCCAAGGTCGAAGACCACATGTCCGCCCATTTTATCTCTTTCTTGACGCTTGTCGGACAGCGGCTAGGGTTTTAGTGAACCTAGCCCGCGGCGGACACCTGCCCACCTTGGGGACACTCAATCCTCCCGACAGTCATTGATGTCCAAATTAGAATTACTAGAGGAATGATTATTTATAGGCTCCCAAATCAAAATTTACTAATCAACCAACAGTTGTTTAACAATTTAAATAGTCTCTTAGATATAGAGCATAATTTATTAGATTCTGTGTAGTTATTGCAAGATAAAAACAACTCCTTTGGTATTCTTTTTTATTTGTAGTTTTTGGTTTAAATACAATAACCAGAATAGGAAACTGTAGGAAGCAGCATTCTAGCTGACAAATTTTCAACTTAAATAATATTTCCCTGTAATTCTAGAAATTTCATGAAACAATTACACAAGCCAGTACAAGTACAATATACTTCAATTATTTTGTTGGACATTTGTATTGATATAATACCAGTTACAACTACAAGCCTTAACTTACCAGTATTTTTTATTCATCTTTTATTTTTATTTTTTTTATTTACCCTCAGTTGTTCTACTTCGTCTCTGAAATAAATTGTTTTTCAAAGATACAAAAACGAAAATAAAGGGGCATGAAAGTAAAAGTACAATATCAAGAGATACTTACTAGACTAATATTAATTAAAAACAAATGCCAATAGCTGCAATCGGGGAGAAGTCGGAATCGGCAATCATATCAGCGTTCTTAATATCCTGTATTTAAGATATTTATTATTTTACTTAATTTAGATTAGTACATTTACTCAACGGTAGGTAATGATCTTGCATCTAATGGAATTTAGACCACATCCTTTTTCCAAATAAATACAATGTCCTTCGATCTCCCAAGGGTGACAATCTGCGGTGAACAGTTGATTCTCGGATCCCCACAGAGCTGATAGCTAATAGCGATGACCCTGGGAGTTGGCAGTCGGAGCTAAATACCATCTGCGACAAAGGCGTTGGCCGGGTACAGTTATTGCGATTGTGCACACGTGGGCCGCGTTGATGAGACAATGAGCAGGCATCATCAATCATAAGCAAAGATCTCAATCAGTCCGTGAGCTATTGTTCTGCCGTCGCCTATCTGAGGACCATTGTCTTTAAGGCCTTGGTTGGTCTGGATATTTCAGAGCACTGTATTACATTACAGTGTCATCTGGATTTGTGGGATCCGTCTTCTAGGCAGCCAATGGCAATGCTATTGGGTGCTGAAACACACATTGGCCTACCTAGAGATTTTGCCACCTGGGCCTGTTCCCAAATTGCCACCGTTTTTAAGTCAAAATCAAAATCAAGAGTGGTTATCAACAATTACTGATTATGCATAAATACTTTTTTTTTATTTATTTATTTCTTTTTTATATTCCTTTATAAAGCAATAAGCAATTAAGATAAATGCTCTCATTCATACCTAAATACTTTTATTTAAACATATTGCACTCATAATGCTAAATTTTAACGGTCTTGTACTTTTTTTTATCTTGATTTTTTATTACAAAAGTCTTGAATATGATATTTAGTTGTCTGTGGAAAAAATCGCTAGATATCGCAATCTTAATCACTTATAGTGGAACGAAGATCTTAAGTTTTCCAATATGTATATTAAATATACATTATAAGTACAAGATGCCCTTGGCCATTTTATCAGTGTTTCGATTGTTCTTGTAGAGCAGGTACAGACCTAAAATTCTAGATCCTTTTTCTTTCATTATGGAATTGTTCCTTGCCACTACAGCAAAGAGTATTATATATTCACATGACATTTACGATTTTCGTTTTAATGATTAGACAGTATTGACCACGAATTTGTTCACTGAAAGGACATGTTGCTCAAAACATACTTTTATTTCCTGTACAACTCTATCACAAGACGAAAACATTTTTCTTTGAACTTATTCTTCTAATTTATTGAAACTTCTTTATTGTGTAAAATTACAATCTGCCTCATTGGGCAATAAGTAATTGTGATAAATTTTCTCATTCATACCATATTTACAAACAGCCCATGGTTGTCACCTCCCTCGCATGTGAAAGAGGAAGCGGTCATTTCTTCTTCTAAAGACAGAAACGCGTCTCACGATTTTTCATGATATGTCAGTTCTTATTAGGTATTTTGTCTACTGTCAACATTCCAATGATTCGATCGAAATCAGGAACGGGGAATGGTCACTCAGAATTTATTGTCGCAATTTAATATAAACCATTTCTTACATGCACACTTCTGCATACGTGGGGGAAATTTCGTTAAAATAAATTTGGTCTGTACATAAAAGAAAATTTCAAATCATAGTTTTTCAAAATAAGGTTTCTAAAAAGTTATGAAGTTTTTCAAATACTATTTGCCCCTCCTTAAAAAATATAAATTCCATTTCAAGATCTAATATTTAAAATGAGTAGTGGACAGTATGATGTAATCTTTTGACTCAGGGCATCCGGTACGAGTTCATTTTTTGTAATAGCTAATTTATAGTCGATTGGCATCCGATAAAAAAATTTAAACAAACCAAAAGTATGAATTGATTATGCATAAAGCTTCTTGGCTATAGTTCTATTACAATGATATGTTTACCATTCAGAAGGCATGGGGTATGTATCGCTGATTGATACATCGCTACATGTGCATCGCTGGATTAAGTCACTGTAGAAAAGTATAGTTGACAGAATTGCGAACAAGCATAATCGAGTTTAGCACATGTGGAAAAAAATGTCGTTACTTCAGTCATTTGCACAATCATAGACTGACAAAAGGATATTTTCATACAAGAATGCCATTGCATTCGGTTGGTGTATTTTGTTCACCTAAAACGAGTTTCTTCTGAACTTCTGAACAGTTGTGTGATAAAGGAACTAACACACAATACAATAAGCCTACGTAGTATAGTTGTTGAAGCAAACTTTATTTTTTAAGAATATAACCATGCAAAGCAACCGTTATGAAATGTTTGTCTTGAAAACGTAATGATTCCCATAAAAAAACATTGACAGGTCTTCATGAATATAAAATTGGATATGAGAGGAATTAAATTTTCCTCATAAGGTGCAGTGGCATGCAACTGCTCCATGAAATGAACGCTCTGGACTCAGAAAATACTCAGACAGACAAGAGTTGTTGTTTTTTTCCACTTGTAGTTTCATAAATTATCATTGATGGAAGTACATAGTGGCATAAAACCACACTCTTGTTTTGTCTTTCAATTATGTGAAATCAATGGAAACATATTGAAAAAACGAATCTTCACCCTTCAAATGCAAAGCCGTACAAACATTTATTTATGGGACAATGCTTCTATCTACCGCTGGTATATTCATAATTTTATGAGCAATTAATTGATTTATTGCACTTACATAATTCTGTTCTTTGTTCCGGCGTCATTATATAAAAAGCATTTTATGTTTGCTTACATTGTAAAAGTATAAAATAATAATGAATATCATATTGCCAATTCACAGTCGACAAACTGATTGAGAAAACAACAAAGAAATGCTATAAAAATGAACAGTAATTTAAGCATAAGATATTTTGTGAGCGGGATTATTACGCAAAAACATGATTCCTGGTCCACAAGATGATGACAGTATGGGCGCGAAAAAGACTAAAATAAAATGCGGAGAGTAGACCCCTTCATCTAATGAAAAAAAACAACCGCTACTCCTGTTTAAAACATTCTCAGATTTAAAGGATGTGCCATTTTACGCTCCTCTGTCCACACTGTCCCAATCTCATTTTGCTCTTCAACTTACGTCTGCAATATTTTTCGCTGGACGGAGGAACGCCTGTAAGGTGGTCGAAGTCGCTGGAACCGAGAAGGTGATGGTTTCCTCCATACTTCAGCCTGCTTCTTCTATTTATTAACAAAATATATGATGGAATAATATATAGTAAAGGAGGAATAGAAAGTTTTGAGATCAGATGTTACACTGAAATGACGCAAGCGGTCGTTAATCGTAATTAATTATATTTAGGCTTCTGGTAATACTGATTAGGTATTCACAAAAAAATCAGGGCACCTCTAGGGATTTGTAACGAACCAAGCAGTAGTTGAATTAAAATATAAACAAGATAGAAACAACAATGGCCACATTGACCCACACGACCCGTGATGTAACTTAGACCAAAAACTTACATATGTGATCACATAACATGAAAGGAAATTAGCAGATAAACGAAAAACTAGTTATCGTGTTAAAACTAAACTGGACTGTATAATTAAATCATCTGTCACCATTATAACTGCAGACAACTTACGCGTATGTGTAACAAAAAAAGAGTTTTATGGATTTGTTACAAAGGCCTAATGTTACTAAGGGAAAATAGTTAAACAGCTGAAAGTACGAATGTACCAATTTCTATTCAACTGATCCAGTATAAAACGGTGCCTGGGCCAAAATTTCAACTAGGTACAGTAATGAAAAAGTATTTTCATTTGTACAGATTCAAGAACCTCCTTTTCTAATACCCGTGATAACCCACATTCCTCTCTATCCTCATCAAAGAGACACAGACTGAGCTAGATTTGTCAGTCACGATGTCCTGAACTACTGGCCCACTGGAGTAAGGAGTAGGAAACGATGTTGGGTGTGGGTGCCGTAATGAGAGTGTGGTGGGTGAGGTCCCGTTGGTTCACGGTGGATCAGCTGACAAAGGTACGTCTGTTATTATCTTCTGGGTCGTCGGAGCTACCGTATCAAATGGAGACAAGTATCCAACGGCGCCAAAGGTCATCCAGTTCTTGAAGACAGCTGATATGTAGGTTTGGAGAGTTGTTACCTCTGCTGCGCGTCCTGCACAGTTAGGTCACTAGCTGTGTGGAGATGGAAGATACAAGATACTACGAGAGTTGCATAGATGTTTCAAAACTGACAATGGGTATTGGATAGGTCAAGTTTGTAGTCATCAACAACAATGTTGAGCTGAAAAATTTAGTGATGAAAATAGTGTATGGTAAAACAGTGATTCGTGCGCAAACATTGCTGTTGATGAAGAAAGTGGATATCGTGTAATGGTTCTTAAGTAGCGTAAGACACAAGCTGCAGTCTTGTGTGAAGAGTTAATTTATATTTAAACACGGATTCGCTATCACAGATTGATGAGAGGCTTAGAGGAATAATTAAGCGTTACATTCAAATAGCGGGGTTTGATGTTAGTGCCGGTGGCTAGTTTTACCTTGATTTCATAAAAAGTGGAGCATCAAGTTGTATATGCTTTTTTTATTGCCGGTGTTAATTTTTTCTACGTTTAATCAGGAACGGAAGGAAAATATTTGCTTTCCCCATGAAAGTTTAGCATGTCAATAGATTGTGACCTCCAATAATTATTTAAAAATCTTGCACTAGGCAAGTTATGCCTTCAAAAATAAATTAAATAGTTTGAACATGTTACATAATCCTGAAAAAAAAATGATGATCGCTTAAAAATGGGTTTCTTCGACGTGAGTAAAATTAAGAAAAATATCTGATTCCATTAACGAGCTTTTATGGTTAGCCTTCTTATGTCCCAATGTTAATTTATGTTTTGTTACTAGGCAAAGTTCCGCTGTACAAAACTTTCCAAAATGAGGTACCTTTTAAATAAAAGCATTTTTAATAGAATTATATATGTGGCAGTTTTAATTAAATAAGTTCAGCTATAATATATAATTCCAGGTATAAAATAGTATTAATGATTATAAAGTACTTTACAGCATTTGTAAGCAATAATACACCTTTGTTTCATTCAAAATAAGGTTCAGCTGGCAATTCTTAGGAGAACGCTGGATCGTTCGAAGGGGTTGAAATTCCAGATAATTGATCTATAAATGACTCCTAATTATAGCTCTTAATCACTTTTTATGTGAATGTTATTGTGGTCGTTGAGTCTTTTCAAGTAGAATTCTCATTACAACGGGGTTTACACGAAAGCTATCAAACACGTTTTTAATTGTCGTGTTATTGACATGTTAAATAAATCCTGTCCTTAATCCCTGCGTTAAAGCCTCGTAAAGCCATCATTCTTAATCGAAACCCTTATTTATTCTTTTAATGGGGCATCTAACAAGTTCCTATTATTCAGTTCATCAAGTAATTACCGCTATGTAATATATAATCTGTTTCCTTTACAAATCGAGGACATAAAATCAACAGTACTGTCCCAAACAAAAAAACAAGTTTAAGATAACAATAGTTTGTTTTTCATATTATATTTTACTATTATGAACTAATAGTTATGCGCTACCAATTAACCGTTAATTACGATGGATATCACTTCGTTGTGACTCTCCAGTGGTCATCGCCAGGTATTAGACGTAAACGTAAATTTTCCTTGCTTATTTGAAGGTTAGAATGGATTGATACCAAATCAAACTTGATTGAATGTCTTATAAATAATGAACTTTGGATTTTTACTCGTAGCGGTGTAAGGTTTAACACGGGTTTAACTTTAAAAACGCATGTTGATATAAAATAATTTTTTTTTTTTTCAAAGCTCTCAATTTGAAATATAGGAATGGGGAAAAATAAGATGAAAATTGTTGAAGGGAAAGGGGGATGGAAAATAAAATACATTATTGAGTCTAAATTATAGAAACTCTGGCCGGGTTAATTGAGGAGCCTGAAGGAAGAGGAAGGTTTCTTATCTTCGACTACAGTCCTGCTTACCATCGACTGTCTCTAAGATAGTAGAGATTAATGGTTAAGGACATATTAAAGACGCCATAGTTTTGTACTTCAAATTACTGAAAACTGTTAACAAATCTCAATATATGCATTAATTACTACCCTCGATACATCAAGGTAACCATCATGCTAACAGATCTACAATTACCCACAATTCAGCAGTACGTACTCACCGAGACAGTACATCTTTTTTCTATCCTCCGTATCCGAAAACACATTACTAAGATAAATAGGCAATCACAGTAAGCGTATCCTACACAGTAAGGTACACCCACAAACGCACAAGACATATATATATATATATTGTTGGAATAACATTTACGAAATTAATTTCGTTTAGTTAACTCTTTAATATTTATCTATTATTTTTTTTATTTTTGTCTTCTTTTTATTATGTACGATTTTGTTAGGTTTTTCATACTGTTAAATCCATCACTTATTACATCGAATAAGTTCCTTTATTGTGCAATATTTACAATCTGCCTTTTATAAGGCAATAAGTAATTAAGATATATGCTCTCATTCATACAATATTTACAGTTCTAAAGATTTCCGTGGAGGGGGACTTTTGATGAGTCTATAACCAATTTCGAATAAGTTAAAAAAAAAAAAATACTGTACTTGAAAAAATGTTTTAATGAAATTCCAAAAAAAGTTTTAAGAACCAACAATAGGAACGAGTATTTAATGTTGTTCTTCATCACTTTCTACGTTGCTTATTATAACATAAACAAACTGAACAAATCAGGCTATAGTTCAAAATAAATGAACAAAATTTATTCATGCGTTTCATTTGTAAATAATTGGAAATATTTTTGCTGTTATAGCTAATAATATATTAATGTTTAACCGGCCCATTGATTGTAAAAAGCACAGACTGGACAGTGAGTTACCTTGCCCCGTCCGCAGGAGGCGGTCAGTCCCGCACGAACTCCGATCACTGGCAGCTGCTTAGCAATCTTCGGGAGTACGTGGGCTCTTTGCCTTCTTCTACCTCCGCTCGCCCTCCCGAGGAGGTATAAAAAGACACCGATTTGAGAATGATGTAGCTCTTGTGTGTTCGCGTCTTTTAAATACCGTGCGAGTTGCAACGATTCATCGTTGCCTTTGCAGTCTTATGCAGAATACGTGGAAATGTCTACTAACACCTAATAGATGAACTGTATGATCAATAAAAAAAGTCGCAAACAATTAATTCTATTGACACCTGTGAAATTTAAGAAAAATATTAATAACTATTTTTCTGTATTCATATAGAACTATCATCACGTTAGCATCGCTAAAATGTGCTTAATCACGGAGAAAAACTGAGAAATCTATATCTTGAATAGCTTACAAGTTGGGATTTGAGAAATACAAAAATTTACTGAAACGGGCCTGAGTTTTTTCAAGTTTAAATTATTTTTTCTATACTTTACTTAATGTTATACTCACCAAAAACTAATCAGCGTATTTTAAAGTGTTCTGGTGTATATATAATTTCAGAAATAACTTTTTGGTCTGGTCAGGCAATCAGACAAAATAACTGAATGAGTATAGAGACTAAATTCCGGCTCGGCATTACATATTTCAGTGTGATTTACAAGTGTTAAAGTTGGCTAACTATCGTACGCCCTCTGGAGGGTGTTCTTGAAAAGAGTCCTAAATCTTTTTTTTTTATTATAACAATAATAATTGTGCTATATGATCTAGTTCATACCAATTTACAATTTTCATTCACTCGCTCATTCATACTATACATACAAACAGCCCAGAGGCCCCCTAAGTCCACATGGTTGTCACCTCCCTCGCGTCCGAAGGAGGAAGCGGAGCCTTGGGAACTCCCCCACGCTCCTACGTCAGCCGCGTAACTGGATAAGAGCCAGCGGAGGCTGACCAAGAGCGCGAGAGCCACAGACGCTCAGGACATGATTAGAGAAACTGGCCATTGCCAGGACTCCCACTGTCACTTATTTATAGCAGGTCACGAGGCCACTGCCGTTTTAGCCTCCGAGGAGGATTATAGGGATGAGTGGTGCAGTGCAATGACTGTGCTAGGGAATTAGGGTGTTTGGATAGGTTACTATGGAATTTTATGAATTTGGAAGGGATGAGTTCAAGATCATTATGAAGGGTTTTGTTGCTGACGTAATAAGGGGCATTTACTATTGTTCTCAGGACTTTTGATTGAAAGGATTGGATGCGCTTGATGAGTCCTAAATCAAAAAGGAAAAATGAAAAGTTGTTAATTAAACATATTTTTATAGAAATCAAAAATGATAAGCTCTAGGAATAAATGTGTTATATAATATGGCCTAAAATATTTTCATTACCATTTATACCATAAGTTAAACATTTATATAAATCATACCATTTCTACGAGATTTCTCCTACAAACGAACAGGCAGGCAAAACACGATATCTGCGTATCGTTTTGAAGGTAAAACATTGGAGCATAGCAAATGTAAATTTTCACTACATACTCGTATATACCTTTTAAACTCTTAAAACCTAACCGAGTCTTATTTGCTCTTTCTTCAAGTTTCAAATCGTCCAATCCAATCTCCCTCTGACAGTTAAACTAATCTTCTCGACCCCATTGCATTATTTTTGCATAGTTTAAGCTTCTTCAGTGGCTTCTTTCTCGTTTGCAAATGAGTCGAGACCTTCTGAGAGGATAAATAAACAGGGTTCAGCCACGATTGTCGATAGATAGGTTAGGCGAATGGTATTTTTTCCATTTCTATTGAGATGCCATAGAAACAAAATTAAATTTGATTTATTTATATGTTAAATTTTTAACTAATTCCCTCTTGAATCGTCGAAAGGAAAACAGGAAAACATGAATTAAGGATTGGACTGATATATCACATATTAATCAAGCCAGATAAAAATAGAAAAAAGTAATATGGAGTAATATCTAATCTTGCTATATTATTACAGGTTTTATTAAATAATATAATAAAGTTAGTCGAATGCAATGCTAAATCATTTAATCTAATGAAGACAACAACTCATAATAATTTCATATTTGTCATGTCTCTTCCATGATAAACTATCGAATATGAAAAGTTGATTTCATATTTAGATACTGTGTTGATGTGTCAGATATGCTGTAGCAAACTCCAAGAAATGGGAGTTGCAAAGTTTCGAACATGATCATTTTTTTTTCAAACCTACCACGGTTGAATACCGAATAATATTTTCGAAGGTTTAAGGTATGCAACCTTTACAGTGTCTAATACTATCTGAAACATTTGCCCATAACAGCACTTATTTTAAATTCATAAATACACAAGATTTTTCAGCTCTTCTGAAAAGTGGCCACAATGAAGTGACAACTATCCAGGAAGAAAATCAGGCATAGTCAAAGATGTGGGTTAGGAGAGAAATCCTAAAAATATACTAAGAGCAGGAAGAAAGTTGAAAGCAATAGAAAGAAAATTTCTGAAAAGAAAATTGTACTTACATTCTCAAAATAAACAGAGGCCATTAATCGTGGGTACCCACAAGGACTCAAACAAGACTTTAGTCAAAAGTTATTAAGTAAGCTGCCCCATATTTTCTCGTTGTCAAGGGAACCGTGACCATTTGTCTGTACTATAATTATAATAATTCCTTTATTGTGCAATAATTACAATCTGCCTTTTATAAGGCAATAAGTAATTAAGATATATGCTCTCATTCATACAATATTTACAGTTCATCATTCACTCGCTCATTCATACAATATTTACAGACAGCCCAGAGACCCCCCAAATCCACCGCAAAGAGAAAGCGGAGTCTTGGGAAGTCCCCCACGCTCCTCCGTCAGCCGCGTCACCGGATACTATTTGTCTGTACTACGAGTATTATCTTCACCCGCGAATATATATATATATAGTATAGTCATAATGACAATATTTAATCCAATATCTAATTGTATTGACCTAGGTTCACAGTCAATATAAACAGATAATCTGTACATTATTTTTTATCAAATCCTAAATAATAATATAATTTTAATAATTTCCAGTTTCATTCTGGTTAGGTAGGACAATAAGTTAAATTCCCGTTTGAGTAATATACATATGTTTTTTGTTTTAATACAATATAAAGTATGATTAAACCTATTACTGTTATCTATCCACAATCATCTTAAGGCGTTTACATCAGGTTTAAACGAGGAGAGTACAAGAAAATAGGCAAGAGCAGCTGATTCACCCATGTCTATTATATCCTGCGGTTTGAGTAGAAACTCCCCACAACCCGGTTAGGTGAGTGTGATTTCTATCATAAAGTAGGATTGCTGGGAGAGCTACAATGCGGGTACTGTGTCATAGTGCGGTGTCCTCAGTCATAAAACTGAAGAAATAAACTGAGGGGAATCTTTCATGGTGGGTAGTCGACTCCTTAAATTAATCGTAATGTTTGTTTTGTTGGTCGCAGCGAATCCAAGCATTCTTCGGCTGCTGGCCAATAAATTATTTCACTTGAGTAAAAACTTAATGAAAAAAAAACTTTATTCTGGGACATAGTCCCCTAAGAGTAACAACAAGGAAATAAATGGGAATGTCTAGCTGAAAAAACAAAAACATTTACAGGTTTGATAAGCTTACAAATACTACGGACATGTGTACAATAATAATATGTGCTATGGTACATATGAGATGACTACAAAGAACCAACAGGAAAAAAATTGCAACAAAAAAGAGTGCGGATGGAAAAAAACGAAGAAATAAAACATAAGAATCAGTACAACGGGTAAAGAGCATGTAAGGTTGCATGGATGAATGAAAAATGTATAATAATTATGAATTGTTAGATTGGAAGGAACCGGTAAAGTCTAGATTTGAAGATTGGGAGAGTTGATGAATGCCAAATAAAGACGGGAATAGAGTTCCAAAGGTTTATGGCACGGATAAGAAAAGAGCATACAAAGGAAGGCGATTTGTAAGAAGGGAAATACTATTCGGAAGGGTGGGATGTAGTAATACGGGATTTTATTGCTGATTTGAATAGGAGGAAGTCCTGAAGGTCAGGGGACTTTTTAGTCATGATAGTATTGAAGAGGAGGGATCCAAGGAAATAGTGGCGATGGGTACAGCTATCCCAACTAGCAATAGTTCAGCGATATGTGACAGACCCTGAGAATCTAATTTGTTAAGAAAACAATTCATCATCCGCTTTGAACGAGCCTCGAGATCCCCAGAGAGACCACCACAGAATACGCAGCCGAACTCAGAAGGAGGCAAGTCAAGAGAGGAAACCAGGAGTCGGCACGTAAGGATGGAAGGAAATGCTGGCATCGATTGAGCGACAAGTCAGAGAGGAAATGGATCGGTGGGTGATTTGGGAAATGTGGTCTTTCCAGGATAGAGTTTGGCTATTGACCAAACCTAGATGTTTGACTGAAGTAAAGAATTTGACAGGTCTACCATAGATTGTGATAGTGCGAAAATCATTTAGGGTTTTGACGATGGGACGTAACCAATGATGATTTCCTAAGATATCTCCACATTCTAACAAAGATAATGAAGGGAGACCTGGAAGTCGAGGTCTTCCTGAATGATTTGGGAGTGGGATTGCTGTTGTTTAGGAAGGAGCGATAGATGACTTTGGGTGCCGCATGCATAACGTTTAATGATTCTACCTACTCAGATTCATAAGTTTTTGTAATTTCAAACAGAATATGTACGTGTAAAAAAAGCTGGATGTACATCATATAAAATCGAGGCGTTTAAAAATACCTCAAATATTTGTTAGATATTAAATGCTATTAGCTGATCCGTCAGTATCCTCATCAATTTTTTTTATTTTAAAGATTTTCTCCGACTAAATTGTATTTGTATCGATCATGAACATCATAAAGGACATAAGAAGTGAAGAAACGGAAGAGATACTCGTGGGACTTTTGCGCTGGTTTCTTAAAAACCTTTATTATTGTAAAACCAAAACCTAAATATTACTGCTTTTTACATTTTACACCATCTTTGTTACTGAATATCGACTTTAAAAAAAACATTAATAGAAAAAACCTATTTAATTAATGGCAATTTTCTACTGCTGGTGTCCGTAATAATCATTTTTTTGGAACATCTTTAAATTTGTTTTTTTGTGTTAGTGTTTACTGAAACATGAGGGAAAACCAGAATGTTATAAATTAAATATCTTCTTACCTGGAAAGTTAATGAAACGTACCAAACTTTTTGACGTTTAATTTGTTTTCTATACTTTGGTTGTGGTTTTATCTTACCCAAAGACTCATATTATATAATCATATTTTCAGCTATCGTGGATATTTTTTTGATGATTGACTAAATCATTTTTATAACCACTGTCACCATAGCTAGGCTAAAGTCTTCACTGTATCTGAATGAAAGTAGAGCCTCATCCATTGGTTTTAGCGAAAAGTCGGCAGTGACTTATTGTGGGCTTATGTAATAATAATAATACTTATTGTTTATATATGTATATATTGTCTGCATTCGGAATGTGAGGAAGCTATCACAAAGACAGGCAATAAAAAGCATTTGAAGGATGGTTATTTAGCATTTTTGGACAAAAATCTTACATTA
This sequence comes from Acanthosoma haemorrhoidale, assembly GCA_930367205.1. Taxonomy (NCBI): domain Eukaryota; kingdom Metazoa; phylum Arthropoda; class Insecta; order Hemiptera; family Acanthosomatidae; genus Acanthosoma; species Acanthosoma haemorrhoidale. The sequence goes on from OV884011.1 coordinate 75,724,751, forward strand.
AAGAATGGACGAACGTGCCTAGATTAGGCGATCTAGCCGATTTCACCTGTCGAAGCCTACCACCGGAGCCATTCAATAAGCCTCGCAAATCGATAGTGAGATTGGAGAGATTTGACGGTCGATGGTTTTGGGATTGCTGTTGGGATTGATCGGGTGGTCCAGAGAGATTTCAGATTTGGCTTGTCCACTCTCTATATCGATAGTGTGTATGTGGCTTTGTGGTCAGCGACAACCAGCCTAGTGATTCTGCGGCTGGTGGAAAGTAGCGATTTCTCGTTTCGTAGGGATTAGCAAAGGCTGGCTCAAATTTGTTTTAATCAAAGCTCAGTGAAAGTAATTGTAGGGTCTACAAGTCATCATCGACTTGTGTGAAAGTTATTTCTGGTCAGAAAATAATACAAGCGCAAAAAAAAAGAAAAGCATGTACAAAACCAATATAGAAAGCTTTTAAACCACTAAAACAATTTTAGGCTGAACAGTAAGTAGTGTTAAATCTTAGAGGAATATAAAAAAAGTCAGCCAAGTATAATATATATCATACAAATAAAGCTGTTATTAGAAATTTTTAATGTACCAGTTATTTGTATTTTATACATAAAGTGGCCCAAATTTATGGATGCGCTAAGAAGACTAACATCGAAATTCAACTGATTTTAATCAAATGCTCTAAAGTCTAAATCTTGTCAATGGTTTAATATATTACTTACGAAATCGCGTACCCTTCACGCTTACCTATTAATTCCTGCATTAGAACATTATAAAGAAACTTTCATGACAGGACGTGACTACACGGTCATCCAAACCCACTGATTCAAGGGCGTCTATACCTGACTAATCTGCTAACATTCATAGACGAATAAGGAGACTGTTGAAATATCCCCTGAGCAGTAATTATACTCAGAACGCCTTGCTTCAAATCCATCCTTTGTGCGAACACTTTAAATATTTCACTGAAAATTGGGAGTGCGGCTTGGAATCTTCATACAACTATCAAGTTTTTAGCTCAAACAAGGGTTCCAAAACCTCTATGAACTCACAATAAAATGGTATAATTTTGTTAGACTGTGTTAACGTTTTTTTGTCATTATATTAAGTTAAATTTACGACAAACCTTAATAATGCTTAATCAGGGCAGAAGATTTGGAGCCCTATTCATCGCGATCGAAGATGTATTTTTTAATTACCCTGACAAATCCAAATTGACGAAATGGAATTATTTTTTATTGGGTTCACATTAATTTTAGTTTGTATTTTTTTTTTTCAAAGGAAGAAATCCTTTTTTTGTCCTTCTGGTTTTCTGCTTATTATCTTATTTCTCTTAATTCCTTAATGACCTAGAAACAATTTCACACAGAGGCCCAATTCCTGTCATCTTGAACGAGAAATCAAAGTAGTCTTCCATTGTCTATCAAGCCCTTATCAAGAATATGTAATATTTGATTTGTATAAGAATCGATCTAAGGGGGTTATTTATTATAAGTTTAATAACCCCCTAAATTCAGTAATTTGTCATACTTCATGTTTTTTTATTTCTCTTTCTGATTACCTAGATTCGTTAAAATTTCACGAAGACAGAGATAGAAATATTTTCCTGGTGTTGGAAAAAATGTATTAATTATATGAGGACACTATAGCATATGACCAGGAGATATCCTTTGTTGAGGAGGTCTGAACTATTTCTTCTACAAACTCCTTGAGTGACAGTGTTCTTCATTCGGGCGACCTGTCGAAGACCCTCAATCGATTATCACCGCGTGGCACGGTTCACCTGTGAAGGTTTCTCTTTTTAATGCATTAATGACGCTGTCTGTTAGTGTTGGCGAAGGATCATCTTCGGTGCTGAGATGGTATGCTAAAGAACGCCCCCTTAGAAAAGTAGTTCATCGTAGAGATTTCTAAACAAAAACTGAAAGGAATACGGCGCAATTTGGTGAATTATTCACAGGATTTATAATAAGTGCAAATTCGCATGTGCTGATGCGCATGACTGAGTTTAAAGCCGTAGTTAGTGTAACACAAATTATAATTACTTAATTAATTACTTTTTGTTCCCAGAATGGAACACAAATAATAATTAGTTCTGCGTTTGCCTCCAAGCCCAGCGACACGCTACCATCAATAGTATACCTTTAAATTTCTATATGAACTATGTTATTACAATAAATAAAATTAAAATGCTCCCGTTTAAGAAGAAATAAAGAGTTATTTATCTCTATAAAATGAAATGGCTAAATGTACTATTCTATAAATGTTTTGTTTTCGTTATAAATTATTTTTCTTGATTGTTTTAATATAGTTTTTAAGCCATTTCACAGGTTGAAATGTTATTTTTCTCCAAATTCATTGTACAAGTATGTAAAGTATATTGCCATCTCGCTGTCTTATAGCTTTACTAATTTAACTATTCGGGTTGTTACTTGCATATATTTCAGAGTTACCTATGTATATTTAAATTATAGCTGACGAAATTGATCGTGAGTTATCCTACGATATCCACGGTTCCGAAATTATACCAAGGGTACCCTTACGCAAACGGGCAAGATGTTAGGATGCGAAATCTTGCCTCAATCCAACCTGCCTATCTCATTAACGTAGTTAATTCTAGCTTCCGCGCAGTAACCATTTCGAATTGAAAATATACCTTATATTCATTAGTATAATATTTATGAACCTAATGCATGAAGTACTTAAATGTTTAAACTGTGTTACAGATAAGATGCCAGCTGGTCGACCAAGATTTCACCCCATCCGTGACCGCCACCTGCAAGGCAGGCCAAATGACTATCAAAGTCCATACGAACTCCTCTTTCATAGGTAGTTTATTTCATTTTTTATTAGATTTATCTTATATGAAATTATGCCTTTTTAATTTTTTTTTTTTTTACTATAAACGTATTTCCATAAAAATCTCTTATAACTTTTATAAGAGGAAAAAATGGCTAAAAAGAAAATATATATATTTTACATTAGTTCATTTACCTTTTCCTAATTAAAAAAATAAATAAAAGGGAACCATGGCAAATGGATATAAGTTATCATATCTCAAAAATTTGAACTTAACACTGAGTGAAGATTTTAGAAGATTCTAGTATTTAATTATGTCAAATTTAGAAAGCGTTGTAAAATTTTAATATAAAAATTCAGAAATTCTAAAAAATAAATTAAAGCTTTTTACATAAATTAATAGTTTTGAGTAGTGACCATACCTGTTCCTCTGCTAGACATTGGTAACGCTCAGGTCAGTGGGTACATGACAGGATATCCGGTCGTACCATGAATACCTTTAGAGGAATGGGATTTTTTTCTTGGGCTGGGTCAGATGGATGTTTTATTTAGATCGCCTGCTTTTTGGAAGGTTCAACTAGATATAATAGGCTGTAGTATAAATAGTATATATATTACTTGTAATCTACTATTCTTGATTATTTCATGGATGAGATAAGAAAATAATTAAATAATTCATTCATTCTGTACTATACAAAAACAGAATAATCTTATACGACTTAATTCTCAGTGATTATTTTGGATTCCGAACATGCTATCCAGGAAAGTCAGTGTATTGTATTTACCACAAGTTTCGAAGAAAAAAATACAATGTTAAAAAAAAGAAAAGAAAAAATACTCTTGCTTAACGCATTAATTACGATCTGAATATCTTTCTTAGAGGTATGATGATTTTCGTATAGGAATATAAGTTCAACTGGCAACCAATTGACCTCAGGTAAATTCCATTTTAAACCTTACAAACATGACCAGAGCCACGAGAAAATATATAATTCAATCAACGACAATTAATTATAAACATAACTGTATCTGATGAATCAGCTGAACAATGAACTAATTAGCGTATCCAATGAGCTTCAGAACTATTGTGATGTAATAACAATAACGAACAGTTATTCCCTAATATGTTTACCTAAGGCGCGTAATCTGATCATCCCCTAAGGCGTTCGGGAGTCTGTTGCATAAAGGTTCCGTAAACGTGACAGTAACTGTCTTTTTTGGGCAGTATCGTAACACTCGAGCTGCTCCGCCACAACAAACAAAAGTTACCCATGATATTTTTTCTACATTTTTTTTTTCAGATTACGTCGACGTAATAGTTGAATGTAGTCGGACACGGCTGTGCGAGCATCAAGGCTGAAGCTAGAAAAAGGTGTTTTCTGTTTGTATATCGTTATAGGAAGGTTTTTATTTAAAAATAAAAAATGATCCAACTGTGATTTTCCACTGGCCATAATGATTTTATTTATTGGGATATAAAAAAATTGTTTACATTTTACTTGAGAATCAACTCCAATATCCACGATTGGAACTTCACGTTTTTTTTTGTTTTTTTTTCCTCCCTAACTGCTTCCTTAAATTTACAGATAATTATATACAAATTTATTTATGTACACAAATACATAATACAACAAATAGATAATATTTACAAATCATTTTTGTATTTCCTGTACCCTCGCTACATTGAACTTTATATTTATTTTAATAGAATATAAACCACTATATAAATATCAGAAAATATACATTCAATTAGTATTAAATGGAGAATTAATAAGAATTAGAGAATCATGAATAATATATATAAATATTATAAAAAACGCGAGCCTCCTCCAATATATCTTTTTTATTGATATACCAACCTTAGAAGACGTTTCGTCTATTAAGGATCGTCTGGACTACAACTTAGAGCAATATACATAAATTTTCATACTTAGAAGACCAATAAAATATTACAATAACGCTTAATTTATTAAATAATATGATTAAAAACGAATATTATGATGAAAAAGATTGTTGTCAATGAACAACAACGGACTGATACATTTTGAAAAGATAATATCATCTACAGGTGTGTTTTAATAATCTTTTCATTGATGCCAATCTTATTATTAAGTTGTTGTAATATATGTGTTTATTTATGTACTTTTTTGTAAATTGTAGTCCTGATGATGCCTGAATAGTCTAAACATTGACTGAGAATGATATAAAAATAAATAAGATTTATTGAGTGACTCCAAGCTCTTTTAATGACACATAAATATCAACTGCCTTACTAAATCTAAAAAGCACTTTTCTGAAACTTTCTCTACTTTACCAACGAACTTTAGAATATTTCAAAACGATTTTTACATTTTGTTACTTACATCTAATTTCATTCTCATCAATTATTGTAGTTTGTGAGATAAATTTTAAAATCTTGTATAAGTAACTTAACTTTGATGGATTTGTATTATAACTTTTGTGTATATTAATATATGATATATTACAGGTGCAGTCCACGCAAAAGAGTTCAGGACACCGGCCTGCCTCGCCTACGGCACTGGCAACAATAGCGTTACCCTTGTCATCAACCTCTTCGCTTCCAGTCAGTCACCGGAGTACTGCGGAGTTTTAGTGTCTAATGTGAGTACTAATATATAATACCTACTATTTACTAATATGCAATCTTTTTACCCCTAATAATAATTTAAAAAAAAAACCCTTCTCTTCCAATAATATTAAAAAAATCAGGAACAAATAATCTAGAAGGTATATTTATTTAGTCAAGAGTCTGAGTGGTTTCAAAGCATGACACAATACTCAGCTGTAGATTCCTCTTAGGGCTGTCACGCTTACCGTAAACCAGCAGCACCAGACCCATTTGTAGGAACTAGTTCTGGATAATTCATGAGACAAGAAAAATTTGTCGCGCTAAAAAAATTCAGTTTAAGGAACTGATTTTAAAATAAAAAGATACTTACGTACAACAATCATTAAGAACTATCGATATGTATTATACGTATCTACACTCTTTCGTTTAAGAAAGTAAATGGACCCTTACACTACATATCGACTAAAAAAAAGCAAGTGACTCTCTAAACGTCAACTAGTCGTGTTGCTCTAATAACTTAAAACGATGGCAGCAGGTGTCTTATTATTAATTGGTATCATAAACTTTGCTGCGTCATGACTCGTTCGTCACGAAGGTCTGATAAATACTGATAAATATATGTATATATATATATAAAGCGAACAAGCGGTCATCGATATAGCCAAACAATCCAGAACCCCAAAAGGCCATGTAACATCCGCTGATTATAGTTATTATATAAGTGGGTCAGTGCCAGAGCTGTGCCGGGACTAGGCCACCTGCTCAATTCCAACTTGACTATTTGAATACTTTATTGAGCAATAATTAACATTATATTATTCCATTTTATATGCAATAAATAAAGTAGAAAGACTTCATGCTTTTGATGGTTTAATTGCCGCTTATGGGTTTAGGTTGTGTAAATAACGTCCTATTTTCGTCTTCCCAGTAGTGAAAGTTATTCCTCATTCACAGGCACCTTTAGCAGCCATAACTACTATTCTCAAGTGCTTCGAATGTAGTTAATGATAGTGGCTCACTACTCCTCTTGTGAATAAGAAATAAATAACTTGTCGAAAGACAGAAATAAGACGTTATTAACTTCATGTTTTCTTTTATGGTTTAGTTAGGCGTAAAGCATGAAATCGGGAACAACAAAGCTACTACAAAAAAAAAAAAATTTGTGAGAAATTTCGACACTTTGAACGCATAAATAGTGATCTAAAAGTTATTTTTCAATCAATTTTATTAAGATAAAATTACTATCTGCCTTTTATTAGGCAATGAGTAATTGAGATAAATGTCATCATTCATACCATATTTACAATTCATCATTCACTCGCTCATTCATACAATATTTACAAACAGCCCAGAGGCCCCCCAAGTCCACAAGGTTGTCACCTCACTCGCATGCGAATGAGGAAGCGGAGTCTTGGGGAGTCCCCCAAGCTCCTACGTCAGCCGCGTCACTGGATAAGAGCCAGCGGAGGCTGACCAAGAGCGCGAGAGCCACAGACGCTCAGGACATGATTAGAGAAACTGGCCATTGCCAGAACTCCCACTATCACTTCTGATAGTCACGAGGCCACTGCCGTTTTAATCTCCGTAGAGGATTATAGGGGTGAGTGGTGCAGTGCAATGACTGTGCTAGGGAATTAGGGTGGTTGGATAGGTTACTATGGAATTTTATGAACTTGGAAGGGATGGGTTCAAGAATATAGGGTATATTTAAAAGTTATTAAAGGTATCCAAAATTGTAAGGTTTTAATATTTTTTTCTGAATCAACTGGAATTTAATAAATGCGTCGAAAGACATGTTGGCATTCGAATCCAAGCCTGAATAAAAATTATCACTTTTCCTTGAGATTATACAAAATGGACCAATGACAGTATTGCTTCACGAAACTGGTCTTGATCCAGTGGTTCCCATCTGTGGGCGTTGAAGAGATCTATGAAGGCGTTTTAGCTCCAATATAAAATTCATTATTCCCAATGTCCTGAAAAGGTTTATTAAAGTTATAATAAAAATAATCGTATATAGAGTACATTATAGTACACATACTGGTACATTATAGTTATGTTCTTAACATTTTTTTACTAATACATAAATGACCTATAACATGCGCAATGCACCAAATTGTTTTTGTATTCAAGAAATTTGTCTTCAAATACCAATTCCAGTATTATATCCGGCTTCATTACATTTCCACCGCCATATTTAACCAATAGAGGATTTAGCGTAATCAACAGCGGAACGCAACGATGGCACCAAAATATCAAAAAGTTGGTGTCATTACACAAAGCTCAGCCCTACCAATAATGATGTTATATGAATATTTTTTTAAATATATAAGTTTGTTAATCAAACGAAGCAATACACCAAGTAATTTTAAAAATATGAGTTTGTTGTTCAATATATGATGTATTACACTTCATCTAATGTCGCGGGGGATGGCATCACTGTTTAAGAAAAGTTGAAAAACTATGTGCTACATTATTGATTTAAAGAATGGAAGATGTGTTTGTTGTTTCTAAAAAAGGGTGGTATGTCAAAAAAGATTGGGGGACGTATGATCTACACGCTGTAAGAAGAGGACGATAAATGAAGAGGTGGTCACGTTTCCACCCACGGAAAAATCCATCGAGTACCGCTACTGGTCTTTTCTAGGCGGTCCTTTATTCTGAGCAAACCTCTGGTCCAGTCCTCTGCACCGGGGAAAAGGGTGACGTGCGTTGCCAACGAAGGCATTTGTCATATCATTGCACAAAGATGAATCGAGAAAAAATGTATGTGGGGCATTAACCTAACCTACTATATAATAACGGATTAACACTAATTAAAAACTAATAATAATCGGAGGTGTGTTGTTTTATTCTGTTTATTGTGTCCAACATTAACAATAACCAAACACCTAGTTTGTATGTAATTGTCTTCTATGTATGTAAATTTATATTCCTTGTTCTGAATTATACCCCTGAAGATGCCTGAATAGGTGAAAAGACCGCGACTGGCGATGTCATATCATTAATAAACATATTTTGGGAAATGTGAAGCTTTCTCGAGAGGTGACAGCTTGTCCAAATATACATAATGCAGTATCGATCAAATCCTACGTGACGAACGAGCCATGACGTAACAAAGTTTATTATACCAATTAAAAAAACGTAACCAAATGCTAGTGTTTTGGTTTCCATACTAGCTGAAGAACCCAAATACAAATGATCACAATTATCTATTGCCCAAATAAGGTAGATTGTAATTTTATTTCAATAAAATGATTTTTTTTTAAACTAGTTCAAACATAATATAAATATTAACTCATCACGATTGCATTACAAAACTAAAAAAAATTAATTCAATGGTGATTCAAAATTGAAATTATTTATCTCGACTGGTTAGCTCGATCGATATAACACTATCAGATCCTTGTTGAGCTCTTACTAGTCGGCTTCTAGTTGATTTGTGTACTCGTCCGAATCAGTATATCGTTCAGAAAATCATCAATTAGTGAATGAAATTATTAACCTGAAGACTCAAAAAGCCCTAGGCCAGGAGTTGCTGTTTTTGTGTCTTTCAGTTTGGTTTATTTCAGGATGACCTAATAAAGATGCACTTATTTCAGTAAACATTTCTGTAAAATAATTCCAAGGAATAACCTAATATATCAGGTTAAGTCATAAGTAACTTCCGATGCAGCTAAGTAGAATCTATTGTTCGTATCTACCCGCTATGAGTTACCAAGACAACAAGTTTTTGTTTTCACTATATAGACGAGGCTTCAGTTAGTCTTTTGTCAACTGTTTTGTGTTATACACGTTACGTTCAACTGTTTTTTTTAACCTCTGAAATGAAGAGTCAAAAAGTACATATTCGTCATGTAATGCTTTGGGAATTTAAACAAGGCATTAGTGCTAGGGCGACGACAGCTGAAAACATGTGCAGTGTACATGGTGAAGGGCTCAATCAGTCGAGATAAATAATTTCAATTTTGAATCGCCATTGAATTAATTTATTTTAGTTTCTTAATGCGATCGTGATGAGTTAATATTTATATTATGTTTGAACTAGTTTAAAAAAAATTATTTTATTGAACTGATCGGGCAGTTAGAAATTGGTTTATAAAATTTCGTTCTGGAGATACGACCTTAAAAGACGAACCGAGTGCGGGACGTCCTTCCGACTTTGACCACAACCTTTAAAAGGCAATATTGGAGCAAAATCCACGTCAATCAACAAGAGGTATACATTTTACAAGGAAGGGATTGATAAACTGCCAGGAAGATGGGAGAAGGTTATAGATAATAGTGGTGAATACATAATAAATTAATATAATTTTGTTATTTAATGAGAGCAAAATAAATGTCTGATAAAAAAACTGAAGGTACTTATGACTCGACCTAAATATATTATACATTAATCACAACTTGGGGAAGTTATGCACTGGTACGTATCTGTTGCCGAAGCAACATAACCTTCAGCTCAGTCATAGTCAAAGAAACGCATGAAATTAAAAACGTTACTGTCACCTTATAGCATGATGATGATACTAAATGAAGTATTATACCGTACTAATTCCAGTAGTATTCCGCATCGTACATCAATATTTATTTAGCTACGAATATTTCTTTAGTAAATGATTAAGTAGGTTAAGAGATGTCTTTTTAGTCTGTCGATTTCATACTGAACCGTTCTGTGTGTGTGTGTGTGTGTGTGTGTTGAACCATGTCCAACTAGGCCATTCGCCTCGTAATTATTCCACACGCCTTTATGAATGTAACGGTTACTAGCGACTACTCAGCGTATCCTTGTGTTGAGACCGCTGATGGTTAATGATCGTTTGATTCAATTTGTATTAAGTTAGTAGCGTGAAACTTATGGAGTAAAGAAGGAATCGCCGACTTCACGCTCCAAGATCGACCCAGATAATCATGATTATTTCATTCATTCATGAAACAGGCATGACAAAAATGAAGAGATCTTTGGTTCAGTAGTTTTAACTTTGTATTATAAATTACAGATGTTGATTTTTTTTTTTTTTTATTCCTTGTATGATTCAAGCCAAGACTAAGGCCCACCCCAAATTGAACCCAGTCCACTCCCCAACACTCACGTGGTGAAAACTGTGGAACACAATTTTGCACAAGGCCTATTTAAATCATTCCATGGGCAACCCACTCAGTTTTGAACCATGAATGTGTAGTTTTGTAACTGTTGCACGGTTTTCGCAGGTGAGATTCATCTCACTTTCTTTGATTCTGTTGTTTGTTCAACAATTTCTTGTATTAGGTTGGCAAGAAAGCGATTTACGTTTGCACCTTAGTAGCGTTATGTTTGTTTCGTTATTCTTTTGTAAATGTTAGAATTTTTTTCTTTTGAGATTTGGTAGTTGAGACCTTTAGGTTGCTAAAGCAAGAAATTCCGTGTAGTTTTGTTTACAACTGCCAGTTTACGGTCAGTTTTAACATGGAGTGCAAAAATAAGTATTTATTTTACTTTTTTATTTTCATAAAGGCAAGAAAGCGGCTGTGAATCACAAAGAGATATTTTATGGTGTTGATTGTTTAACAGAACGCACGTGTTAGAATTGGTTTAAAAAATTTCGTTCTGAAGATTTTTTACTGAAAGATGACCAACGTTCTGGTCGACCTTCTGAAGTTTTCGATGACAAAATGAAAGCCATAATTGAATCGAATCGTCATATAACTGTATGAATGATTGCAAAACAGTTAAACAACAATTGAAAATCATATAAAACGTCTTGGACTTGTTAAGAATCTCGATATTTGGGTTCCGCCACGACTAGCGAGGCCTCACACATTTTAAGCAACACGTACGAAATTATTGGAGTTTGGTTGGGAAGGGATGACGCATCCCTCATACAGCCGCGACCTTGCACCATCGGGTTATTATTTATTTCGAAGTTTACAAAACTTCTTAAATGGTAAAAATTTCAGTAATAACGATGGCCACAAATCGCACTTGGTTGAGGTTTTTACTGATTAGGACCAGAAATTCTATGAGCACGGGATCATGAAGTTACCAGAAAGATTCCAAAAGGTCATCGAACAGAATGGAAGATATTTCACTGATTAAAGTTCTTTTTTTGTGGAAAAAAAAATTTTATTTCACACTAAAAAACCGAAATTACTTTCTTGCCAACCTCAATATTTTAAAATTTTAAATCATTTTATTGTTGTACTTATCTACATATTTACATGCTTTGTTTACCAAGTTGGGAATGGCCTAAAACCCAACGCAAAATGAACCCACTTAGTCAAAACACGTCTATGGTATGGTTCGAGGCACCGCGTATTGAACTCAGTGTGTGCAACCGCACCAGCCTAGCACGATGACACCAAATGTTCAAATTTACTTGGATTTGGAATCACAATCAGAGAAAGATGAACTGATTTTATCGTACTCAATAATGAATTAAGTAGAATAAGAGTGTATTTGGCTAGCCAAGATACCTACGGGGAGTTTAAACTGGCCCAGAACGTTTATGACAAAGTGATCAAGGGCAGTTTTCTTCTAATCAGGGAGCAGTTAGATGACGTATTCCAACTGATAAAAAGTGACATAACTTGAAGCAAATGAAACTCAAAAAACCAATCGAGAGCGAACAAAAATTAGCTGCATGCCTTAGTTATGGTTATATATTCATTTATTGTATTCCTTTACTTGTGATATAAAAAAAATGAAAAATTGTTGGTGTATATAGAACATAAAGGTATATCAGCACAACAGTAAAGTTATTTATAATAGTAAATGGAAAAATGCACGTGGTTGTTATGTAGGCACAAGAACCATGAACTCATGAAGGACTGAGTCACGAAAACTACCCACCCACGCATACGTCCCAACTGAGTGGGCGGGGTACCATTTGATGTAATTAAATGGAGTAATTCATTCATCCAAAAACTGTCAAAAAAAATGATTTTCGCATACAATGAAGCGGGTGACGCACAAGACCTGAATTTAAATCACAACAATTTATATTCGATTTAATGAGCTGTTTGCAGTATCAGGTTTCTAGAGTGCTATCAGGAAATTCCTTCAGGAAATAACATGTTACATATATAATTCAAAACATGAATGAGCACTATTTTTTATTCGTATTTCGTCTATCCTCCTTTACGTAATTGGGCTGTATTATGTATTATGCAAACCTATTGGATGCAATCTTACCATGACAGACTTGTATCTGTGTGAGCTGGGTGGGAAACTGTATTCCATTGTGTCCCGTGACCAAGTCCGCCCTGTTCCTACCATTTTCCGATAAAATAACGGCCTGTAACAGAAACCTAACTACGCCTGATTTTTTTTTATGCGCTTTATTTTCTGACTATGACTTCTTATAAACGGACAATAATACGCTGCTTACACCATTCGCTACGAACTGATTACATAAATAAATATCTTTAAGAAAAGGAAGGTGTGAAGGGGATTACCTTCCGCATAAACATGAGTTATTCATGATGAAGATGACATTTAGCGGGTGGAGGAATTCCGTGGTGGGAGAAATTGGAGTGAATCGAGCATTGCATCCCCTCCTTCGTCTGTGATTCCTATTAAAATGAATTTATTTATCACATGCCTTTACATGGCACGGTGGTCAACCTAGGATGACAATCCTAATTTTTTTTTGTTGGTGCTTATGATTTTTAAACTGATTTTGCTATAATTAGGGCAATGTTGCAAATCTGAAGTAAGTTTTTTCTCTATCTGCTTTACTTTTTTAGATCAGACTTTTGTTTTAACGTGGAGTTCTACGCAAAATATTCAGTTCTAACACTAAACATTTGCTGGGACAAGGAACCAAAATTACCATTTACCGTACAAGAGAAAAGGGTCTGCTACCTTTCTTCTCTCAAGAAAATAATCTTCAATTTTGTCACGAAATTAGAGGACTCCTGGAAAAAAATGGGTTTTCCTTAAAATGTTCGAAATGATTGGCGCCTATTTATTGACAACACAAAGCGAAATGTGTTCTTCTACACAATATGAATAAATATAGTTCAATACCAATTGTTCACTCAACGAAAATGAAAGAAGAATGTAACACCATACCTTTGCTCTTGGAGAAGATAAAGTAACATGAATACCGAAGAAATACCGATACCTCCCAACCTTTTCTGCATCTATGTTTCTTAAGCATAGAGTCTTATATTAGGTTACAATAAATGACCTTAGTAGATGAAGATGTTATGAAAAACATAACTGAAATCTAGAAAATCAGCTTTGAAGTTGTTAATTTGCTCTTTTTCTTTACTTCACGAACTTATTGGTTTTTTTGCACGTTGTCATAGTTTGGTAATTCAAAATGTTTTGGGTCTAGTGAACTTAGCTGTATCTTGTTAGATAACAGGGATGACACAAAACATGACATCTAAATGTCTTCAAAAATGTCACTTATCATGTTTATCCACTAGCCTTTTCATTAAATCCATTTTTTTTTCTGATACGATTGCGTTCAGATAAAATAAAGTTTGCTCTAGCTATAAAACAGTGAATAAATAATAAAATCAAGCACAGTAAAAATAAAAGACTGAATAGGCGTTTGTCCCTATTTCCTCACCCTGTTGCTAGTATTCATCCATTGGCCAGCGTGCTGACCGGATCGGATAAGCCTTAGACTGACAAGCGACACTGACCCAACTATAGCAGCCATAGCCGACAATGGACTGACTACCCGTAGATAAGCCGTGTAAGCTGCCGCTACTCCGTACCCATAGATCGGTAGGACTGGTACCGTAGATCACAGGTACCACTAGCTATAGCAGTTCCCAGGCCCATGCTCTTTAGTGCCGCCTCTCGCTGCAATCCTGGCTCTGTTTCTCCCTTCCTGCCTCATGTTCCTTTTTCAGGATAGTACAGTTTATGTCCTCATCCATTCCACTTATAACATCCACGTCTTGGAAAATGAACTTAACCAACTAGTATAGATATCTCTAGAACTATAATTTTAGCACCGTTCTTGACTCCTAATAGAAGATTGTTACAAAAGCCCTTGTGCGTGAAAACAGTCGATTAAGTACATTAAGTCGAAATATGGCAGTGGTTTAGTTGAACGCTTGCATGCTACGAATTCAATTAATAAGAATGGAGCTCTTTATTGGGATGAATGAGCTCTTAAATCACAATTATTAAAGATAGAAAAGAAAATTATCATTTTACAAATTAAGACCTTTCTAGAAAAATTATTTTAAATGAAAATATTAAATCCTTATTTGACGCATTTGTTAAAATAATAGTTAAAATTTACTAATCCTTTTTTTAATTATGAACTCAAATTGCCTTTGCATTTAATTTACTGTTATATACTGCAATGAAAATGTCCAGGGAAAAATTGTAATTCACAGTATTTTAAGAAGTTGCTGAGTGCGAAGCGGAAGAATTTGTTTCTTGAAAGACGAATGGGTGCTGCATCACTTTAGGGCAGCGCTTTGGTTGAAAAGCTTGAATGCTGGGAATAGTGAGTTAGGATTCGTTTTGTGACTACGCCAGGATTAGTGGGTAGAATAAAGATTACAAATCGTAAATGTATTATTTTCGTGTAATAAACAATGTTTATGCGTAGTATTGAAATAAATTCTCTGGACATTCAGGGATTTGAACCCAGAAGCACACCTCAAAGCAGTAATGCTACCTACAACACTACTAGGCAATTAATTGTTAGATATTTACATTATTATTTTAACGTCTTTAATTGCAGCCACTTAAGAAGAAGCGTGAGATTGTTGTTGGCCGTATTCTTACTTTAAAAAGCGGATCGGTTGTTGTTTCCATCCAGAAAACTGATTTACAAATAAAATTGCGGGGATTCCAATCGTTTCGTCTCCACTTGAAGATAAAAGAAATCGTTTACAAAAGTGCAGTATTTTCTGCAGTCTCAATAACACAGACATTTTCACAGTTCACTCAATAAAAACAAATTCGTACTTGGACGAGACCAACGAGAATTGAATAGGACAGGTTAAGATAGGCTGAAAACGGAAAAGTGGCGTGACATATGTACGTTACAAAGCAATCGGGCATATCACAGTTACAGTGGTGTCACAGTACATAGAGTTTACAGTTTCACAACACTGCAATGATGTAAAGCCAAAAGAGATTTTCTGTGATTTTGGGCTTTCCTTACAACTACACGTTCCTTAAATTAAACAGTTTTTTTTATTAATTTATCATTTGCTTTGAAAAAAAATCGTACATCCATGTGGAAATAACTGTTAAGCTCGAAAGGTACTTAGACCTTCTGTCAGTATGGTCTACTATAGTGGTCCTTAACATGGCACAATTCTATTATTATTATTAATATTTTTTTTATTTCAAATTTATATTCAATGCCATCTTTTATTTAACTGCACGTATTTTTTTTTATATGTATATTAACGAAAATTATGAGAACAAACATTTAACATGATAAGTACTGAAGTAATAGTGCTCAGAAGCTGTTGAAATTACTTTCAAAATTCGACTTCTTTCGCCATTAAGTATTGAATATTTATAGATTTATCAAAATAGAAGGAAAATATGATCACCATTAAATTTTGATTGTAATGTTAGTTTCAAAGCGAGATATTTCGAATTTTATATTGGATATTACAATGGTGCTAAGCTTGTTAAATTCCACACAATTATTTTTAACATGCGAAACATCATTTTGAAGTTGGACAATTTTTTTTTTTCAATTTAACAAATCAAATCTAAATCTTTACTGTGGTAAAATTACAATCTACCTTATTGGGTTATAAGATGTAATTGTGATATATGTTCTCATTCGTACAGTATTTACAATCAGCCCGGATACCTTCCAAATCCACATGGTTGTCATCTCCCTTGCATGCGAAAGAAGTCCCTCCTCCATCAGCAGGGCCAGAACTAACATAATACAAAAGTTCTAAAAAGAAATTTATTGAGTAGTTTTAATCAACGTATTATTATTTTTCTTGGTAATAGCTAACGTTCACACAAAAACATAGAGATGAAGGGAACCTCAGAAATAGGAAATGTTTTTACTAATCAATGGCGCGGCGGACCAATCTTTGCCCTGAGGAACTAGTTAGGTATGTTCTTATCGGATTTGCCACGTAATTTTAACCGAACCTCAACTAGATCTATTCCTCAAAGAAAAATACTCGGAAGAGCCGGGAATCAAACCTGGGCCCTTTAGTTGAAGTTAGAGTTATAACTCTGAGATACGGGGACGGCCAACAGGAAAATGAAAACTCGTCGGAAAAAAATTGAAACTTTCTAGTGCTCTATTTGTCTATCAATAAAGAAAATATCAATAAAGAAGGTTTACCCTTCTTATCTCTAGAGATATACCATTCTTTTCCGCTACTCGTCCCGTGTAAATTCAACAACTACCAGTTTTCCGGTTTTCCTTCAGTTCCGAATAAGGGGAGAAAGTACGGAACTGTTCGGAGATCTTCAGCCTCGGTCGTTATTTGCTCAAGGATGCTATTATCGATCTAAAAAAATAGAGTTTTTTCGCCAATAATCTTTTATAGGAAATCCCTCTTTATCACGTTCACTAAGCATTTTTACATTTTTATTTTATCTGCAAGAATTTTTTTTCTATACTGTACTTCCGCCGGAAGATAAGTTTGCAGTTATATTCGGGATTTTCAATGGTTGGTCATGGCTGATACCTAAAGATGGCGACTGACAAACAGCGTAACACACAAAGAAAATGAAAAATTCAATCACTACTGTTGAACGTGACGAAATAAACACATTCAGTCGCAACAAACATGTGTTGATCTGACTAAAAAAATTGATCTGACTACCGATCTCAAAGGTGCTAACCCTTGAACCCCATAACCTTAAAGTAGCTTTTATATTTACTTATTTATTTTGAATTACAGTAGAGTTAATCCGAACTCGGGCTCGAAGATATGTGGGCAAATATAGTCAGCTTCAAATATTCCAATATGTGATTACACTTTCTAAAAAGAATAATGTGTTTTGAATGTGATTATTAAGTAAATTCTATCGAACCTTATCGAAACCTTATCGAAGAAAAAAATAAAATGATATGATTGATTTAATAAAAAATTGATTATTAAAAGAATATGTTATACTTTGTGCCAGGAAACCGACTGATGGGTAGGTAAGGGTAAATTGTTCGATAATCGCAGTCCTGCACTGATTAGCAACAAGTTTGTGTGTTCAGTTGTTAGTCAGTCACCATCTTGAAAATTCTATTAGTAATAAATTTTACAACATAACATTAATTCTTTATTTACCCTTATTTTTCTGCCTATTCAAAGGCTTTCGTTGCTTGAAGTTTTAGTTGCTCCATCGACTGAAATTAAACTATTATTCGTGTTGAAAACAATTTTCTGATCAACGATTGAGCCCAGCGATTGGCAACGCTGTCACGTTCCGAGCATTACATTTCGAAAACTACCCTTTGGCAGCACAATAGAACTTAATATTGCTCCATTAAGTTATTATCTATCATAGCGTTCCGCTTCATCTGGTTAACAATAACGGCCCGACAGAGGCGTTTCTTGCGTATTTCACCGGAAGGAAGAAAACTAACGCAGTATTATGATAAATATTATTATGGGAGACTTTAATGCTCATAAAGATGTTTGGGTATTGAAAAAAGGATGTTTTTTATTAGGGAATCACTCAGAACTACTTGACCAAAGAAAGTTTTATACCTGTAACCTATCAAATTATCACCATGCGGTGAATTGGGTTAATTACATACTTGTTGTTATAGCTGCTAGAATGGAGATGGCCATTTGTAGGCAATTACGATACTTCATCAGTTTTTAATTCAGTAATTTAACTAATATTTATTCAGTAAGTGTAAATTAAAATGTCATCAATGTGGGTTTTAAAAGATATGGGCCCCTCATCAAAAAACAACTTTCCCTTCCTTTGGTATTTCTACATTTTTATGTTGGATTAAGGATGTAAAATCCAGGGGTAAGATAATATGACGGCAATCGTCAGAAATATATTTTTATAGCAAAACAGGCTGTGACTGAAATAGTTGAGAAATTGTTTATTAACGATTTCTCAAAATAATGTATTTTATGTGTTTTGTATATGTTTTATTATTATTATTGTATTACTACATAACTATTATTATTACAGAAAACCGAGGAGAGGTCCCTACCGATCGCCGTAAGGATACACAGGACCCTAGAACTGGCAGATGACAAGTTCTACGTCATCACCTGCGGCAAAGCAGGCTTCAAAAACGCAAGGTAAATAAATGCGTGGTCGACTAATAAGTGTTAATGCCCTGTTGTGTAACAGAACTGACAACACCTTTGCGAGCTTACATAAAGAACAAAAGTGAATCCTTAGGCAGACGTTCAGTTGCTATTTTTTTTTTATACTTGCTTGGTCGAGGGCATTTCGTGAAGGTGAAGAATTGTTCAACTTTTGGCAGTTTTTCAGTAGCAATATCAACTCCGTAGCCACCCACTTCTAATTAATGAAGTTAAAAACGCAATAAAAGCAACTTTTGGTACAGGATCTGGGTTTTGCATCATTGCCTCATTCTGAGGAATGAGATTCCTTCTTATCTTGTTGAAAGTAGTGCCTCTCCCTTCGGGCTTTGAAATGACGACAGAGGATGGAAATAGACATTACATAAGGTGAAGGGAGTGGGTGTGTACATAAGAATTTGTCTCTTCTGCATACTTTCACGTGTATGTTCTTTAAAATGCAAATCGTTCAGGACAAAAATAAACTCTAGACAGCTGTTCAATTAAAAAAATTGTTTATGTTTAGTAATTAGAACCACACGTGACTAATTGATTTGTTATTTGAATGGGAAGTGAAAAACACCGTTTTGCTCTCTTTTTTGTCACTTACCTGAATTAACTACAATGTAATAAACTAAAAATTTCTAAAGCGGCAGTCTAGATTTATCTTTAAAATATATGGACCGTTTAATGTTTATTAACATAACGGAACGTGGAATCGATTTATATTCGTCGATTTATGGTATCGTATCTACAATTTCAGATCCACCAAGAAACTTAACATAATATGCAAGTACTGCATAATCCATATATTTCTAAAATTGGTTCAAAGTTACACAACAATTATCATGATGCGAAATTGCAGTGGCCAAACAAAGGAAGATAATTTTGTAACCTGACTTAAAGGCATTATCCCAATCGAAATAACTCAATGTGCGTTAAGCAACAGCACAATAAAGTATAATGAAGTAATATATTATAATGACGGCAATGGCAGCCATTGCTTATAATGCTAAAGTCGGGGGCGTTCACTCGGATTGTGAAACAGCGACCCAGATCTGGCCAGATGAAAACAGATAATTATCAGCAACAATGTAAACTAACCTTGCTGCACGGTATAAAGGCAGAGGTTGCGCAAGGGTTATCGCATGGCGGAGTCCTCTGCTATATGCATCGTAGCCGTCGGAATATGACGCACAAGCATCTCCTCTGCTCACCAAGGCTGTGGCCGCTTCCTTTTTTGTAATTCGTCGTTTCCTGTCAACATAATCGGTTCCGCAAAATCGGTGTTTTGTTCGATTTTCCATTACGTGATGTGTCATCCTGCTTCCTATTACGTGCATGTTGCAAGCCACATACACATGAATCGTTAACGATCTCAACTGTTATGTAAATACGGATGTCGCTTAAATTTCAAGTATTTATATCATTAGAAAAACTAAAATTCTATTTTATTCACTATATATCATATTTTAACAACTATTCGCATTGATTTACACAACCTTACCTGTAAACAAAGAAACGACAATTACAGTTTATAACTGTCACTTATCTGTTCACACTCTATTTACAAGTTTTGTTACTTAATATAACCTTCTCTATATGATAGCTGCTTCATCTGGCAGGGGCCAGTAGAACCAGCGTGGCAAATTCAAATATTCAAATTAAAGAGAGAATACTTTCTTTACATATTAGTTATCAACTCCTGACTGTAGACGATCAAAGAAAAAGATAGAATATAGATGGTAATAATGCACACAGGTTCGATTGTTAACTGGCTTTATTCTGTTATCATCTGTCGGGTGTCAACAATTGTCGGGGGGCGTCACTAGGGGAGTGCCTAATCACTCTAGCCCTGGTGACAAGTGCGGATTGTTGTAGTTAATAACATGGACCATGTTCCATGTCGGGGTTAATATCTGACTCCATTTTATTGATAGGGATGTGTCCCGACAATACACTGTGTTCAGGATGAGGTTCAGAGGTTTATAAAGAATAAGACCAGTTTTCAGAGTTCGGGCGGGAGATCGGCAGCGTAATAGTACAAGTCGTCAGAGGTCTGCTAGAGGCTGTGAGGTGACAGCCCAGAGGTGTGGCAGAGAGAGAGTAGACTAGTGGAAGGCTGAGTGGACTTACTCCCAGGGCCCCGGGGCCCTGGCGTATCGCGACGAGTGATAGCGGCTATCTAGATGAAGAGACTAGGAAAGAGTGGGTCTGCTGGGCAAAAACCCTTGATTTAAATATCCGTCCCCCCTTCCTACCGGAAAGCGGAGCCTGGCTGCAGGTTGTATGTTTTATGATGCCCAGGTGGCTAATCCCCCTTAAGTTTTATGACTGTTGGCCTAAAAGGGTGTGTTTTATGATTTCACACCTACCGAGCGATACGTGATCGCTCGTCCCCTATAGGACTGTTTATTGGCATGGCTTTTAGATTTTATGACTCCCGGAAGTGACTGAAGGTCTGCCCGGTCTATTTATGGCAGTCAGGTGGCTTATCCTCTCAGGTTTATTGCTGTACCTTCGACCCTCTGTTACTTGTTTACATCTGCCGATCCCTCTATAATTTATTACAAGAAGTTTACAAAGATTTGCATTTATATTATAATACATTATGCACCAGAGTATAGGGTAATTTACATATATTGTTCGCGCTCGCTACATCATCCTCTATCAATACCCAGGCTTTGTTTACATTAGGCCCTGTGGTATTAGGCTTAACGTTGTCTTGCCACTAGCCATAACATATATATAATATATAAATATAAATATAAAAATTATATATATATATATGAACCCTGAGGTGGGAGGATTGCAAAGAAACAATTGCTATTCCCGGCTTGACGGAGCCATAGACGAGCTCCAGTAAAATCGGCAGTTGTTTTGGCGGGTGATGGAAAGAGCGGGATGCAAATCGAACACCCCACCCACTATGATTTATCCCAGTACGTGGCCATATTGAATGTCACAAGTACACTCGACTGTGCCCCTAGGGCCTCCTCCCCCGGGGGCACCTTTCGAAACCAAGGCATTAGAGAAGGTGTTTTCACAAACCAATGGTCCTCTGAGACTTTGGAATCTTGATCAATAAGCCATGCTGTTAGTTTGAGTTCATAATTTAATTTTCCTAATTATTCAAGCAATAAAGTTATTGCTCATATTATATCTTTTCATTTAAAATTTTATTTGTATACGGTAAATGTTATACTATGTACCATACATAGTAAACACACCTTCCAAGGCTCATTATGTTTTTATTGTTTCCTCTTAAGTCATGGGCTAACAGATAAATAAATTATGTTTTATCTTCTGCTCTTTCGAGTCAATAGGGACGTACATTTTTTTATTATATATTATGAACTAATAACTGTATGAAAAACACAAATTTCTAGCAAGTATTATATAAATATTGTAAACTCTCTTCTTATTTCTTTGTGAAAAATTCTCTTTTAAACCTGAAACATTTGTGTTGTTTGTACAGTTGATATTTTGAAATACAGGTCTAATCTCCTTAATCTTCTAAAATCTCATTTTTAATTTTTTCTGATCAGGCTCAACGAAGCCTTCCTTATTATTTTCGCTTACTCTAAGCTTTCTCCGTTTTATTTTCAAAAGGAAGTCGCTAACTAACATAACAGGATCTCAGAAACCATTTGCATGACAACGTGCCGATAAGTGTAAGGGCCTGTTTAAAAATATGTACAACTCACGCTCTCATGGAGGACATTAACTACGTCTCACGAGAAACTTTTGTAAGGAGTGACATAATAGACGCCGTAAACCTTTTTATTTTCTGTCTGAATGATCAAGAAAACTAGTAGACTGCTACTAATGGAAAAACAGATACAACAAGAACTGAAATTATTTAAAAAATACTCCTACTTCCTTGAGCCAACGTGATTTTTTTTTTTAATTATCTAGAATCATTACAGGAAATTGAATTAATGTGCAATCTCATATAAAATTTTAATTAATATGAGGTGACGAATCACAGCAGTATTCAGCGCACATTGGTTTCTTATAACGTAATTGTATCTGCTTAGGCTACTCAATCATTTTTTGATCCTTCATACTCCAACACAATTATTCATATAAGTAAAGAACATTCTTACGTCAAAAATAAATTTTATCATTCCTTTGTTTTCTTAAATCAATTATATTCTTATTTAATTCTGTAAAAGACATTGTTAAATCCTTATGACAGTTTCTAAGTATTAAGAAATATACGTCCGGAAAATTTTGACCACAACTGTACATAAATAATCCGGGTGGAGGACTTATGATAGAAATCGAATTTTCAAATATTTAAATTTGTGCAAAAAAATGTAATTTATACAATATAATAACAAACAGTTTGAGAAGCAAAAGAACCCCAAAACCAGCTGATTCTTCTACATGTCTCGGAAATCTCTTAAACGCCACTGCAAACATTGTGTAATTCTTAAAATTACAAAACCTAATTAAGTATTATTATTTTTATATTAATTAGATCGATGTTAATTACGTCTCCAGTGGAAGTGATGTAAAACCTAATGATAAATTACGTTGATATAATTCTTAGTCGTCATCGTGAGATTGTTACATAAATTTACAAAAATCTCAGAGTCCTTTACACCGGTTGCACACAGTTCCAGAGATCAGTTAAATAGGTCATTTTTTTGCCCGTACGTCAGTCTGGATTAATCCTATTTTTTTCTTTCTTACCAGTCCCGATCGGAGGATATCGGAATCGGAAAGGAAAAACAGCTGTTTCCTGTTAAACGTTGATTGAAATTTCTAAACCCCCAAAAAAGTAATAGATTGCATGTAATGGTTGTTAGCTAATTAATCGTGACGGATTGCCTTATTCCATTATCACGCAAACGACAAAC
Source organism: Acanthosoma haemorrhoidale (assembly GCA_930367205.1). Lineage (NCBI taxonomy): Eukaryota > Metazoa > Arthropoda > Insecta > Hemiptera > Acanthosomatidae > Acanthosoma > Acanthosoma haemorrhoidale. The sequence goes on from OV884011.1 coordinate 75,748,208, forward strand.
AAGAATACTTCATGATTATTTAATCCAAGCAAGTGTACCTGTAAATATATATTCATGGTAGGATAATTGTCAATTTAATTCTGGTTTATTAATCTGTTATTTTCAAGGATAGGAATGATTTACTGGAGGATGACATTAAGGTCTCTCTGGTTCATAAATTTGCAATGTCTGCAACTGGTCCTGATAGCAATTTAAGTCAAGAGTGTTGCATCGCGCAATTAAAGGTTTTTTATGTTATCGAAAAAGATTTTAATGACTTTTGTAATTATATTACAGTAAAGTCCCAGCACATAGTACACTTTATTAATCCGGGCGTTAATATCATTAATTTGATTCTTGCTTTGAAAGGAAAATAATTATTTTTTAATGTATTTTGAGCGATTGCATATTTTTTGTAAGAGCAAAAAAAGTGTGCTTTACAATCCTATCCTTCTTCTACTTACGAAGCCTATTGAACCACCTTGGGGTTTTAACGCAGAACTTTCAAATCGTAAAGCTATATGATACTATACTATATGATAACCTCTATTTTTTTTTAAATTAAAATTTCGTCAATTCAATAGAAAATTAGATTGTTCCACCAATTCGAGGATGCTTCGATTGACATTAAATACCATACACTAATCCAAAATATATTGTACTAATTTGATTGACATGCAGCTGAACCTCAGACCTTGCGAGGTCAAACGAATATAATTATTCGCGCACATGCTTCCACGTAAACGGGGCTAATGGCTGAATTAGACCCTGCGCTTAAGTGGTTTCGACGCGTAACATTTTATTTCACCCTGTATTTATACAGACTGTTCGAAAATTAGCTTTTACTAATAATTAATATTTATTTCCTATGAAACATTCGTTAGAAGTTTAAATCGCGACTACGACTATAATTATGAATCTTTCAGAAAAAGTAACTGATGCATTTTTCACTGCGGAGTGTATAATTTAGGAAGCCGTTTTATTCTTCAAATTGGGCGGTAATATCCTGAGTGGTGTGATCCAGTGAGGTGGTAGAATATTTTAGTAATCAACGAATAAGCGGCAAAATAAGGGTTGGTGGGATTAATTTTACATAATTTGCACACAGGGGCTAATAAAGAGACTGGCGTAGCGATAATAATAAAGAGACTGGCGTAGCATAGGATGATCAGTACATTAAAGAAGAAATAAACAATAGCAATAAATATTCAAGTTAATAAATACAATCCTTAGCTAGTAGTCATAGTGGTAATCCTTAACTGTTGCAATTCACAACATTCTTTGATGCCTCATCATGTTGACCATAGAAAATAGACATTTTGAGTGGAGAATGGTAATCATGTCCTTGTGGCGTTACTATTATTTTACACTTCTATAAGGAGAATAATTTAAGTAATGTGATGCGAGAATGGAGCTTCCTTCCTATAGGTTAGACTTGTTTTGATGATTGTGGGAATAGATCCACTTCCCTCATCGAAATTAAGGAAATAATATAAATATTAGCTTATTATAAAGTATGTGAACTATGGGTTCATAGTCAGTCGTGAATTCAGATCTGATTTGATACATTTGCTGGGTTATCGCTTTAGGCCGATGTTACTCTACAATCTTTATTTTATCAACCGAAGCAGACACATCAACAAATATCATCAACAACAAACATCACTATTTCTGAAGAGAATCATAGAATAATTAATTTTTATTTGTGTTTCAGAAACGAAACTTCCTTGGTCTCGTTAAAGCTTCTCGACAAAGAAAAGAAGAAGAGGGTGCAAGAAGCCTACTACAGTAGACCCTACACCATCAGAGCTGAAATATCTAGGCCAGATGGTGAGTCTAACATTAAAAAGTTTTTTTTATTTAAAGATTTTTCCATCGTAAGTGTTTAACCAAAATCTTTGAATAAGTTTTCATTTCTTCCTTTTGCATACCACCTACCACGTTTTTGCGCAATCTTCCCGGTGGGGTTATTTTAATGTTCTGTTATTTGAAAATTTGTAGATCCCTTCTCAATTTTTTGCGGAAAACTTCCATGTGTTTTTATAAAATACTCATTATAGATCCGAAGAAACTTCACAGAATACCAAATTAATTTAATTTTTTCCAACTCTTCTTTTCTGTGTTGATAACTGTCAAATATATAAGAAAGTCTTAGTGAAATATTTAATTAGATAGCAGGACAATTCACAACGAGCAAATGGTTTACATGATGTCGGGTCGTCACGAGGGGGGTGCCTAGTTACCCTAGCCCTGGTGACGAAGTGAGGGTTGATTAAGTTTATAACCTGGACAATCTGTTCATGACGGTCTTACTATCTGACTCCATTTTTGATAGGTATGTGCCCCGACAATGCACTATGTTCAGGAGAAGAGGTATAGGGTAGGTAGTTTGTGTGGTCTTGTAATGACCACGAATTCACACTCGGTATCTGAGGGTAGGCGAAATCCGTCCGGATCCCAAAGGTGAGTGTGAACCGGAGAGAGGCAGACTGAATCGCCGTGGGGAACACTGCTTGGTAAGTTTGCAGGGCCACGACAACCGTTGTCCACTAGGGAGAGGTCTCTCCCAAGGAGATGCTAGATTTAGCGAGACGAAGGCAGAGATTCCCGCTAGGAAGGTGTGGAGTCTGACAACGCCGGACTAAGGCGAGGTGAGGAGAGAGAGAGAGATGCAGAGGTTTTTCATAAAGAAGCAGCCAAGTTTCAGAGTTTAAGGCCGAGCAGCCACGAGCCAGTTAGTTCCCAGGAGAATGATATACAGGCCCAAAACCTCCGGTCTTAAATACCCAGCTGGCTTCGTCAGTAGCCAATAAGCACTGTTTTTATAGTACCCAATGAGGTTTTAGTGTGTGGTTTCCTTTGTTCTCTGACAGAGACGTGAGCGGAAGGTCTCACGGCGGCTTGGGTCTAGTACCTGCCCCGGCACATGGTGCCCCAGCTCATATAACTAATTGGCTCCTAGCAGCATGTTTTATTGTTTACCATATTTACAATGATTTATATTTTGGTAATGTTATTTACATTTGTTTACAATATGTATACAATAGAGTATAGGGTGATTTATCTTATGTAGTTAGCGGTCGCTACACATGGATTGAAATTTGGAATGGAAAAAAAACATTAAATTTTACATAAATAATTAAACTTAATGTTTTTATGGAAGCGGTGTGAGATTTATTAACCAATTTTAATTTATGCATATAATAGAGGAATGCAATGCACATACTGCAAAAAAAAATTTTTCATATGCATCGCAGTGGTGGTTACAGTAATTTAAGCGAAGCGCTTGAAGCATATTATTTGAATAAAACTTATCATAAATCCTGTGAACCGTCGTAACGTTTATAACTTATAATACTGATGCTATTTCTGCATAAGAAATAAAAATAATAATAGATGTATATGAAACAAGTGAGAAGTATTTTTATAAATTATGAAAAATGTATCAATACGTATAAACGTAATGAAGCTAAATTATAATTTTTTTTTAGACTTGTCAACGCCAATAATGTAAGAACATATTTATACTGCGCAGCATCTTTAGAAAACTTTCTTAGTATTTTCGAAGGCTGAATCCAAGAATCCAGCTCCCAAGTGGACTCCTTGAATGAGTGTATTTCGTCCGAGATAGGTATCTCCCTCAGAATATACTGACATGATTTCATTATAAAGCACCATTATTCTCCAGCCACGTGAAGTGTATTAATTAACTTAATAGCAAAGATAAAATTTTCAACTTTGTAATTACTATACGTAAGTGCTATAAACTATAATGAAGTCCTATGTAGGGTAACGGTCGCTAATTAATTAAATATTATACGCCAATGAGTGGAAGCTGGCGAGGAAATAGATCGGGGTTAGTGATAAATATCATGATCATCAATGATTAATTAACATGCAGTCATAAATTTAACGTTGAGAATATTTTACCAGGTCATTATAATTACAATACAGCAAGTGATGAAGGTGATAGTAAAATGTTTTATTCTAATTAACCAATTAATCACTGAAATTCGAACATTTATATAATTTTATTTCTTCTCTCAGATGCCAGATGAGTTTTACTTGATGTGTTTTTTTTTTCTGGTGGAATGTCCTTTTGTATTACTCTTCTTAAGTATAATTCTTTTCTATGAAACCTATATTAACGTTCACTGAACCCCGCAAAACATTAATAACTACATACCAGTGCGCAGTGAAACCTAGGGTTAGATTAGGATATAACACCATTCTCAATCGCAAATAGTTTGTAAATTGCCTTCCGAAGTCATATTTATTTGGAAAAAAATTATAATCTGAGAAATCTTTGAAACGTTGAATTTATTGATAATTATACTTGATAATCACATAAGTAATAATTAACGGCACTTGTTCAAACAGGATACAGTTTGCCAATATTTGGGCCGTTGACAACGAGCCACAATAACAGAACCGCAATCTTAACAAGTTGGTCACGATTTCGGTATGAAAAACTTAAAACCAATATTGAAACTTTTGTAAAAAAAAACTACTATCCAGGAAAGTGTTTTTTCAACCTCCAAATCAGAAAGAAGCTTTTCAAGTTTTAATCATCCAGTCTTTCGACAAGAGTTGTTTTTATTTTTTTAAAACGTAAAAAAGCGCCGGACCTTTTCGCAAACTTTTATGATTTCACAAGGATCAACTTCAAAGCTATTTGAAGTATGATTTTGTTCCTTTTTTTTCCTATCCTAAAGACACCAGTGCATAAAGAAATTTAAACCTATCACAAACGTACACCGTTCCAGCCCATTTCAAAAATTGATGTTTTAGTGCAATTTTCTTTATTTGTTGGAGATTTTCAGTAACCACAGATAATTTAACTTAAAGTAATATATTTTTTATTCCGAAATAGCAAGCGTTTAATTAGTATTTATTATACCGTAATGATCTCTCGATTTCGTTTCTCTACTTCCTGCATTACGTATATTTCTTAAGAAATACAATTTAGTTCGTCATACACTGATTATGTGTAACAATTTGTTTACTGACCATTGGATCAACCAGTGTATACCTTCTGATAATCAGCTTTTATGGGGTTCCACTCTTGCTTGGGAGGAGATTAGTTAACGTCAAGATGGGAGAGTTTAACGCCCATGGGACTGTTGAAGGACAGCAATAAGGAGCGGCTATGTTACGCAAGGCGTGGCCTAGCCCTGGCCAACGATAATGGCGCTAGGGGTCACAGCTCAGATAGACCTCAGCTCCAGAGGGTACTGTACTCGTATGTCAGCCAGCTTTCTCTTCCAACATATTGTAACTGAGGTCGGGGGGTTACTGGACTGAAATAAATACGATAGGTCAACGAGAGGCGGACTTGGAATATTCATGGTCAGTTGCCTTCTATCACATCTCCGTTTTTCTCCCCTCGTCTATGAAGCTCGGAGATAGGTGACTTAGTTATAGGTCACAGTGCTATTCCTCAGTTGGTAGTGGGGAGAAATCAATGATCTGTAAAGCACTGCAACTACATCCTCTACTCAATCTCCTAGTTTCATCGACTTGAGCTTAAAACATCATTTCTGACTGATTTGAGGATAAGTTTCTTCATCATTTTTTTTGCATTAGATGAAAGATTTTTTGTAATTTACCAAAATTTACATCTATTACTTATTTAAATGAAGGGCGTAGCAAATTAGAATCTAATTATCACTACACAGGGTTTCTGACCAAAATACTTCATTATATTTCCATTTCGAATCCAGATAATCCCCTATCAAAAAATAAAAAAAATTATAAATAGCTGTAGTGTGCCATAAAAAAAATCTATTTGTGAGTATTTTAATTATCTCTCAAAACTTCATTTTTTTGTCTTATCATTGAAACTCATTTCGCATTATTCTCTGCAATGTGGTTGAAATCTGTACTTTTTTTTACGTTAAATCTTTTGGATTGTAACCAAAACTTAGTCAACTTTCTCCTAGGTGTTGCGAGGATACGTATTTAAAATTTTAGCTCCATTGAGTTTTAGAAGCCTTACCCAGAAAATAAAGACGAAAGGCGGTCTAAATTAAAGTGGGACTCTTTGGCTCAGCAATTAATAAACTATTGGAGGTATTAAATACATCCTCAGGAAGACAAGCCCACACAAAGGAAGACATAAACCTTATTATTCCTGTTAATGAACGCTGGCTCCAGACGTTATGACCTAATAATCTGGCTATTGTATTCTGACTTGTTGCATGGGCTTATCCTGCTATGACCCATCATAAATTAAATGAATAAAAATACTAAACAATTATTAAATGTTTCACTTTTTCTAATAGACTATACCACCGTCTCTTCATGTTATATATTTAATGATTTAGATAAACTCACTTTCTTTTAAATTCAGCCAAAGGTAAAAATAAATCATTTAAAACCAAAGGTATCATTTATTTGCCTTTTATTTCAGTTTAACAAAAGTACTTCAATTGCTTACAAATAATAAATTAATTAATACATATGCATAGTAGTGTAATAAAATCGGTGATTGGCTGGATGATGGAATATCTGTAAATCTACACTATCAAAAATCCAATGTAATAATGCAAATAAAATAATAAATCTAATTCGTTTACGACAACATAGCCATGTATTATATATTAGATATCCATTTAATTAGTAATATATATATTGAAACCTACCTCATTTTTTACCATTTCTCTTTTTATATCTTATTTGATCAATTTAACTTATCTAATTTGGCAGGTCCGTCATGAGATCTTTAATTCAAATTTTTTTATGTCTTTGACATAGGAATTCATCCCGATTGAATCGCCCGATCTCAAGGCTAATGTTTATAACTATGTTTATAAATGGTTATAACAAATAATTATAATTAACATAGAGTGCTGACAAAAGTATAAAAAAATATTCAATTCCTTTTAAATTAGGATAATTACTACTAATTACAAACATGAATTTGAGCTCAATTTCTTTTAATGGATCCATAATAAGAAACAATATTAATATCACCCAATCGATGATCTTCCTGTAATCCAATCAACGTTACTTTCTGCTGTTTGTTCTTCTCCTCTCTTCCTGTATGGTAACCGCCAATTCGGGAGCTTGCTAACTGCGTTCTTCTCGACGGTTGTGCTAAGACTGGTTTTTAGCTCATCCCCACTCCTAGGAGTATAAGGGGAAAGAAATGACCCTTACCAGATGTGAGGGTTCCTGGCCTTTATTCTCAAATATCATGAATGTTACAATATATATATTTACTGGAAACCCTTCGATCTACAAATTAATTTATTGTATATTAATGAGTAATATAAATTATTCAAAAATATAATAATTTCTTTTACATATTTGTGGCAGAGATGAATCTTGCGTTCTTATTTTCGACATTTTTTAATAAATGGAGGGGGGACCTTCGATGTTGCTAAATAGAAATGAAATAATTTAAATATAACATAGAACTAGTGCTATGTGAAATAAATGGCTACTAAGGCCACCTGAAAATCGGATATCCTGCATTTAATATTCACCTCGTTCACGGCTGACTAATGAGATCTCAATTGAGTTTGACCTTCCTTATCCGAGTATATCTTTTTTTCCTTTTTCATCACCTACTAGTGTTAATCTTTTAGCTGAATCGTCTGTTTCTAGTCACATCCACTCTTATGAGATATTAGGACACTTTGATCTGAATTTTATAAATTCGAGACTTAGGGAGAGCCCACGAAAGGAGACGAAATAACAAATCAGGTTCATTTTGGGTTAGGTTTTGAAGTATAACCTTATTTAGAATTCGAATCGGCAAAAAAGTTAAAAGGTAGATGACCTTTCATGTTGCCGATATGCCCACCCTCCACGAAGGCTTCAATCGTTTCAACGTAAGGTTTCAAACGTTTACCGATTTTTCGTCTAATGGAGTAAGTTCGTATAAAGTTTAGCACAGTGTGATCGACCGGACAATTAAGGGTTTCGGCTTACAGCTGCGAAAGCGATTGTCATGACAATTTTGAATGACGTTTTACATATTAAATATATACACATATTAAATCATAACTGATGAAGTCCATGTCTCGAAATGACTTAGTAATTAATGGCCCATAAGTATTTTACACGGGGTCGCTTTTATTTTCAAATTCATCAGGGCTACTATGTTCAGGACATTAAGTTAATATTCCACGCTAAATATGAAATTGCGGTTTCGAGCTGCAGATGCGATGTAAATGACAGTTTTATTGTATTGACAATTTGTTATTACTGTTTAAAAAACTAAACACAAATTACGTATTGTTAATCAGGGCGTCAAGATCTATACTTTGATACCCGCCTCTCTACTGTTGACAATTGTATGTCTTATCTCCAAGTAGCCAATAATTTGAGAATATTTTATAAGGGTCGAAAACATTACACGATATTAAATGAGATCTCATTAGAATTTCATGTCTATAAGTCAAACTGGGCACTTATGAAAAACCAGAACTAGCTGAATTTAAAATTTATGTTTGTAAATTATCAAAATAAAGATTTTTTATTTTACCGATGCACAAGTATGAATATGTATGTTTTTTGCCAATTATCAAAAAAATTGCTAAACACTATCATACTGCTATCTTTAACTAAATCCCTTTTAAACACTACCACGGGATCCGTCTCTATCCCTCATGGGTCTCGCTCACTGTTGACAGGAACATGGGGTATTTCATTGCCTTTGGTGCGCGTATTCCTGTGCAACGGGTGTATTCCACTGGTCAGCGCACCTTTTGTCATTAACTGAAATCGATGTGTTAATAGGTAATCCTCTGAGAAACGTTTCTGGTTTTGAAACCTTTACGAAACCCTAAAGACAACCCCTCAACGAAACATCATTTGTTCACCTGAATTGACCCAACATTTTCATATATCCTTTGATGCTGTCTGTAATTGAATAGTGTTAGTATTATCTAGAATTCATCTACTTTTTTCTTGGAGGGGGGGGGGGAAGTCATCCAACGCATGAAGGCAACTGTAAATGAAGTAATAGAATCTGGCACAGCGGGAATGTAAATTGTAGGTTCTGCTCGGTGAACTTCACAACCCATTTGGCTCTCCTTCGCCTTCCGACAAAGTGGCAAACATTATCCAAATTGCAGTTCCAAATCCGACATCCCTGCTGCCAGAGGGTGCTCGCTGGCATAGATAAATAGACCGATGTAGTTTTCTGCCAGGCCGGTATAATCCACAGCAGTCATTACTGCGGCTAGAAAGTGCCCTATCCCGTAACTATAGGCCTGCGCAGTAAAGGCGTAGTTTACTGTTCTTTGGTTTTATTTACCACGCCACTGGAGTATGCAATCACTTTGTATCATTACTGTAGTGCACCTATACTGGACCGTGTTCATCGACAGGCTAAATCTAATAATAATTGGACATAATCCAGACAATAAGCAGAACCAGGTGCTGATGATGAGCGAGTGAAGCATTAACTTGTTTCAATAAGCATTAACTATACATAGTGAACAGACAAAAGGACTTTGATTTGATAATATTTTTCAATTATGGCTAGTTATTTACTCCTATAGGATGCAATAGGCTTCGCGTAATATTTACTTCCACGTATTATTAACGGCGCTGCTCCTATTTTGACAAGAACAGAAAAAAGCTTGAAAGCTATTGAATGCAGAAAAAGAATCGCTAAATTTATGTTATATGGACAGCTAAAGATTATGTCGAAACCAAACCTATATCGGCAATATATTGGATTTTCGATTTATTTACATTTATTATTCTAAGCAAAGTGAGATAAAAGCAAGTGACAGTACCATGTCCAACAATTATAATAATATATTGTGAGAGACTTTATAGCATGTGAAGCTCACCACGTATCCTTGCTAACAAACAATTTTCGTAAACGATATTTCAAAAAAACTATATTATTTCAAATGAGAAATTGTTGCTGTGGTGTTAGTCCCACTATTATTTATAATTATTAATACTAAATTATTGCTTAACTTCGCAGCAAGTCGAACATCAAGCGTATCCAATCCTTTCAATCAAAAGTCCTGAAAACAATAGTAAATGCCCCTTATTATGTCAGCAACAAAACCCTTCATAACGACCTTAATATACCCTACATTCTAGAACTCATCCCTTCCAAGTTTATGAAATTCCACAGTAGCCTTTCCAACCACCCTAATCCAAGCACAGTCATCGCACTGCGCCACTCATCCCTATAATCCTCCTTGGAGACTGAAACGGCAGTGGCCCCGTGACCTGCTATAAACGCGTGACAGTGCGAGTCCTGGCAATGGCCAGTTTCTCCGATCATGTCCTGAGCGTCTGTGGCTCTCTTGGTCAGCCTCCACTGGCTAGTATCCGGTAACGCGGCTGACGGAGGAGCGTGGGGGACTTCCCAAGACTCCGCTTTCTCTTCGCATGTGGATTTGGGAGGTCTCTGGGCTGTCTGTAAATATTGTATGAATGAGCGAGTGAATGATGAACTGTAAATATGGTATGAATGAAAGCATTTATCTTAATTACTTATTGCCTTATAAAAGGCAGATTGTAATTATAGCACAATAAAGGAATATAATAATAAATTATTGCAATATCGGAAATCTGACTGGGAATGAATTCTAGACGATTCAAATCTAGCTCAGTAGAAAAATTGTGTTTAAAAATGTAAAGTAAACTAAAAATTGTAAATCTCATAAAACTACAAATAATTAAATATGCTCAGAGTTCACATAAAAAATAAAATGTTTTCCTTAAAATATATGGTTCAGTTCTAGCAAAAATTCAACGTATTGGTTTTTTATAAGTTGGAAAATAGACCACCTCGATTTCGGTTTCCAACAATGACCAAGGAACGCCGAGCAATACATTCAAAGATAGAAGTTTGGCAATAGGAGAAACTAAACATTTTCATTCTAACCAAGGTGTATCGTATATCCGATTTCCAAGTAGAGCAGTCAGTTAAAGCAAAATGAGATGGTTCTCCAGGATATATGTGGGACTGAAGCAGAATGAGAAGAAATCTGGGTTGTGTTCATCCTTTGTGGCCGTTCACGAAGGCAGACAGTCAAGTCTACTGGATTGTTCTGAAGGTCTTATGCATCTATTTGCAAATCCCTCCACATCCCTGTGCATTCATCCTTCCATGAGTAGCACATCCCTCCGGATGTTTATTCACGTCATCCTCTGCTGTACTAGACGGTACTACAAATTTTGTCATTAAATTTCATACTATTTGGACGAAATATATTAATTACTTGAATACTGTTCCAGGTACATATGCGATGAGGGTTAAGTCGTGCTTCGCTTTCAACAGGCGGAACAACAGCGTAGAACTTATAAACGACAGAGGGTAAGTTGTACCTATAAGCATAGATTAGCGATATCATTAGAATAGCATATATTATAAAAGGGTAGTCATGAACAAGAATGGCGGTGGCACTGAAAACCAAGTCACTAGGTAGCTGTGCCAAAAATATACTTACTTTTGTTTATATTGTGCTTACGACACCTGTACATTTAAACAAATAGAATGCCGTGCGCCAAAAACATCATTGTTTGGTTGCGAACAGTCGTGAAACGAAAGCAGGAAAAACAGAATCACCTACAAACAAATAAGGAAAAAATGGTTTTACCAACATCCTCACCGTCAGACTAATCACCAGCCTAACCGAAAACTGGGACTGAGGTACCATCTGGGCCTTTTCCTCGCCCTGTCCTGCTTATTCCTAGTAATATTTTTTATTTTATGTACTGTAATATTTTTTTTCTCTGAATATTTTGAAACAATTCTTATGAAACGACTTGAATTAATGTGGACAAAAACAGTAAATTCACTTCTCTCAAATTTATATATAGCCACAAGAAGGGTGATATGATCGAATAAATGTTGAAAGTAATAAATAGATAAATCCATGAGGCATTAACTCATGAAAAAGTATGGCCAGTTGTGTCCGTATCTGGTAGACAGATGGCGCTGAGATGCCTGTGTGGTTGGCACTAGGCTTCTAGCCTTACCTCTCAACCTTAACTTCTGTTTTCTTAACCGAATGATTTTTTATTTACGTAGCTTCTAATTTACCCTCATGAGAATGAGGCATAGAAAAACTCCTCACTTAGGCTTGAATTGAACCAGGCTATCTGAAGTCAGAATATTAACTACCAGGCTCAGTATAATAAATATTGTTTACATTTTAAGTCACTGAAATGTATCATGAGCAAAATGTATCATAGTATACAATTATTAAATTGTTTTTTGTCCTTTCGTGTCTCATAACAGTTTTAATAATCTGCCTGTTAACAAAGACCCATTGATAGTAGCAGTTCTGGTAGTACTAGTCAGGTTGCGTTGCACGGTTGGTCTACTGAGACTGCTGTACTCAAGTACCAATAAAAGTAATTTCTAACTCCATTATGTAAGACAGTAATTTTTATATCGATGAGCCGTCCTTTCTGTCGGGCTGCTTTACGAGCAAGAGTGTAAGTGAGGATCTCTTAATGTAAAAAATAGCGTCCAGGAAGCATTTTTCAGTGAAAGCATTACCTTATTTGGCGGCCAATTACTGGCAAGAAACGGTCTTTAAGTGAGGTAGAGTCATTAGAGAGTAGCTGCAGTGTTTTTTTATTTCGTCTCTATGCTATCATCCCTTTCTCTTGAGATCTCCTTCTTTGTTTCTGTTAGCAATAAGGTTTCTAAGTATTAGCGACCGTTGGTGTGATATTGGTGCAGTTAATTGTAGTTGTTCCTACAGGATGCTACGTAAGTGGATCCTCTGTCTGGCATTGCTTTAAAGTCTGGAATTCCATAAACTTGATAGAATATTAACCACTCACGAGAAGAATAAAATATCCACTCAAAAATAAGCAATATATTAGCAGCCTCAGTTTCATAAATAAGGATTATATGTTGCTTTGACATCCCCGGGGATAATGGTAATAAAAGCAACCACAAATAATTTAAGATGAAAAAAATAGTATTTTACTATCATGATAGAATTTTGGAATTGTATAGATTTAAACTTAATGATTGGCACAAGAGGATTTGGATTTTTCCATGCAAATAAAAAGCCTCATTTTATATAAAGCAATATCTGTAACCAGCGCCTGACTTTTGGGACTGGGGTGCCACCTGGGCCCCAGGTAGCCTAGCCTCTAACAAATTGCTTATTTTTGAGTGGATATTTTATTCTTCTTGAGAGGTTCAAATTCTATCAAGTTTATAGAATTCCAAACTTTAAAGCTATGCCAGACAGAGAATCTACTTACGTAGTGGCATCCTGTGGAACAACTACAATTAACTGCACCAATATCACACCAACGGTCGCTAATACTTTTTAAATAAAATTTTAAAAATAAAATAATTCGTGTAAATTGCATCACGATAACGCTCCCGCTCACACCTCACTGATTGTTTGTATTTTTTTTAGTAAAAAACAACACTGTTGTGTTACATCAGCCACCATATTCGCCAGACGTGGCTCCCTGCTTTTTGTTCCCGGAGTTGAAAAAAACATCGAAAGGACGACGTATTTACACCGTTGAATCGCTGAAGGTGCTAAGTATATCGAATAATATTGAAAAGTGCTTCGAAGATTGGAAACAGCGCTGGCACAAGTGTGTTATATCTGAGGGGGATTACTTTGAAGGGGACAAAATTGCATTCAATGAATAAGTAAAACATTTTAAGATAAACAAACGTTCTCGTTACTTTTTTATCAAAGCTCGTAGATGGATTTGATATTTATATGGTATGATAAAATACCAAATCAAGGGTTTGCCTTATCAATCTGACTCTGGTTTCATTCAAGGCAAATTTAACGCTCCATGATAATTTTTTTAAGAGGTTTTTTGTTCGTTTTGTAATTTTTGATCCCTTAAAAGACCTTCTTTTTTTTTCCTTAGACTTCAAGTCCTTATTTCACCTCTCTCCACTCTCTTTCTGGCTGAGGGGCGACGATGGTTATCGCATGCCAGTGAGCCACACACCCCCGCGGTAGAAGACTGCGGTTTCACCGACGTCGGCCTAATGGCAGCGGCGGATGATAAAAAAAACTTGTTTTCTTTTGAGGGGTTTCTCTTTGACCTCGGGCGTGAAGGGGACCCCCAGAAGCGGTTCTGAGAATCCCCCCTCGGAGGCTGAAGAAGGAGAACGGCAGGCGCTCGTGCAGATTTACGGCACTGGAGCAATATGTACTCACCCGCACCGAACAATAGGCACTCAACTTTTACTGGCTCTTTTTGAATTTAACTGAAGCTGTCTCTTTAGTATTCATGCTCAGCGGGAATTCCACCTTGTTAGTAGTCTGTATTCCTTCCTCGAGGATAAAGCAAACACAAAAGACTTTCTCATCACTGATCATTCTGAATATTTCTGGTTTAAATTTATAAGTAGATATTACATTGATGTAGAAAGTGAAAGAGCAATTAAGAGAAAGATAATCGGGATGAAGTCTCCGCGTGTTAACTTTAAAAATATATAAGTGATTGTGAGTAGACAGCATGTTATAATTTACCTTGTAAGTTGTATTAATGGTGTGGTAACAGTGTGGGGTGGGCTATGATATACAGTTTCTCTACAGTTTTATTGATTTATTTCCGAATGTTTTTGACGGACTAGGCCATCGTCTTATAGGTTCGAGCTGATGGTAACTATAGGGTACTTGCTGGGGAATGGCTATTAGCCCAGAAAGTCCACAGCTGTCATCAGTTCGAACCTTTAAGATGTCGGCACAGTCGGTTGAAAACTTACCAATACCAATTAATAAAGCTGTAGAGAAACCAAAAATTGTTTTTTTTTTTTCATTAATATTCCATTTGTTTAATTATACAAACCACTGAAATTGCTTTCAAAGTACTTTGTAGCATAGATTTTTGCCTCAAGGAACCAAAGTTTCTAAGAAAGAAAATTTGTATTCTTAAATGCATAATGTGCACTATACTGTAATATCTTATTTTATAGTATAAAGTATTCGTGAAGATGATGCCGTTATTATATAAGGTTATTATTTACAATATCAGCTTAAAGAGACTATTTTCGCGTAATTTTCACGAAAGAACATTAGATCCTTATTCTTCAAAACAACTTTTTATAAAACGAACGGTTATCTGTTCTTTTATTTAATGGAAGACATAAGTTACCTCAATACTTAGGTGTAAATAAATAATATAAATATATTATAAGTACATTATTTTCCTAAGTTGACTGAACTTAAGTAAGCTAACAAGAAAATAATCGTAAAAATCACGTATAATTAATAACAAAAGGTTAAATGCACTCACTACTAAAGGAAAGAGTCATATCAACACATTTACTCCTTTTTCCAATAACAAGTTTATACTTATATAACCATATGTTTCTATATTTTTAAACTTATAAAACTCTGACTGGTCAAGACTTTTTACTAGCATCAGAGCTCCAATTTAATTTCTACCATAAATAATTTAAAAAACCCACCACCAACTTCAAAAATAACTCAGCTGCTGTTTTAGATGTACGACAAGTATTTGACTACGTGTTACAAACTAAGAACAATTAATCTTGCTGTGTACATGTGGCTTCTAGAATTTCGCAAGCCATTTAAATCAAAGAAGGATAACCATCTGAGAAATGGACTAAATCTACTTTATAGTAACTTTATAGAAAATTCATAATACATGTTCGTGTCACTTATGTTATACACTTCATACGAAGCAATTAATTCAATTTTCCCGTATAAATAATTTTGATCTGATTCGTACCAAATTTACAATATTGTATTCACTCTCGCATTCTTACACACATAGATAAAATGTACATATTGGTACGAGTCCTCCTGGTTCAAAATTATTATTTCTTTACACAGTTTTAACACATTTCACTTCAGTGAAGCTCATATTCACGGTTCAATCACGATAAACGCACATGTCATTCCGGCTTGCCTACTCCACCTTATTGACGGCGGTCATATTTCTAATACCTTCGATCCGCAAGTATAGTGGAAATTATTATTCACCCTTGAAAAACAATGCAACAAGGACACGAAATGATTAGTCTATCTACCTGGCCGATTTAAGCGTAGACAGCTCATATTTGAAGTAAAAAAAAACTCACTGACTGGAACAATTTTCAATTATTCAATTTCGCTTTTGTTTTTTTTCCCACGCGCAGTTTTTTTTTTAAAAAATCAGGATAAATCGAACTAAACATGATAAAGTGAAAAAAACATTTACTTATATAAATATTTTTAAAGTTGTTTTATTTTTATTGTTATTACCACTGTACACGTTAAAAGGAACAAACGTCACCGTAATCTCAAAAACGAGTTTATAAGTTTTTTTAATTAATTACCAATCTTACGTATTTGTCAAACACAATCAAAATAATTTAATTTTTACTCTTGTGAATGAATACATTTTTTTTCTAGGACAAATTCTAGTCTACAACTAAGTTTTAAGCAACTTCTTGCAATACTTGTGTTCTGATTCATATCCATATATTTATATCCAAAGAATAATAGGAACCTTAAGATCGGATATTAGTCCGTCGTTATTTTGATGGGCCGAGATCTGTACGTTACCACTCAAACAATTTTACATTGACCTACAGGTCTATTTTACAGACTGAATTATATCGGGGCTAGAAATTACCAACACTAGTTGGTCAGCGTCCTTGTTCAGTTGGCTAACAAACTCATCCAAGGATTTCTCACGATCAGGTTCCAGGATAGCAATCCTTAATTTCCTCATGGAAATAACTCAACTGCTCATTGTTTGTTAATTCGTTTGAATATAACGCCAGAATATTGTGTGGTCTGAAAAAACAGCATGGTAGGAGGACCGGTGACACAACGGCTCTGGACAGTGCAGAGAAAGCACCCCTTTCACTGGGGAATTAGGAAAACAGCTAACCCTCTCTTTCAATGGAAGAGAAAAGTGCGGATACGAAAACGTGAGCTGGGAGCGAGGAAGTTGTTTGGCCAAGTGACGGTCGTGCTTCGGCCACTGATTTGGTTAACAAGTGGCTTTCAGATGCTTCATGTCCCAGCGACAAGAGCCCAGTCTGCTACTTCTTCACTTAGCAGTCTCACCTAGTTCAAAAGCTTCTGATTTTCTTCCATAAAACCCTGTTCTTTCACATATAACATTCTGCACTCATTTACGAGCAATTCTGGAGATCATGGAGATCACATGGTAGGGAGTGGCTGGAAAGTCATGATTTTATGGTACACAAATGTGACATATTATTTTCAATCCATAGTAGTTATGAATTCGTGGAACCTTAATCATAACAGGTTTTTCAAAATCAGAAACCCCAGTTCGTAGTGCATCCGCCTGTACTGGTTTGTGTGCTTCTATTGAAGCTAAAAACATGTAATTGTACATTGTGGCTCCACTTGGATAGTGAGGACACATAAAGAATAGTTGGAAAATAACTCTTATCTCATTTAAACACCATTAAGTATCATCACTAAATTAATTATTCCGTAACAAAAAAACATTATTTGTCATAATTTTTAGTATAGGGTCGAATTAAATATTTTTATTTCTTGGCTAATAATATCTATTGTTCGTTGGGGCTTTAATGGATGTAGGTACGAATAGTCTTGTCAACTAAATCGTGTTTTCTATTTCTCTACAACCCCAGGTTTATATGTAGGGATGTTATTTTTCTTAGAAGTTCCATTTGATTCCCCAAAAACGCTAAAAATAAATGCAAATCGAGGAAAAACAGTAAAGGCTCCTTGGTGAATCAATTACTTCTCATTAAAAAATGATTACTTTCCTATCATCTAACTTTGGTATCACAATAAACATCTTGGTGTCCTTATTAGTGAGATGTAATGTTTATTGGGACATCATTGGACAATAATTACAAAACATCGTCAAAACAGTTTTCACGTCCAAAACAAAAAACACTTTGGAAATGGAAGTAGCTTGTCTCCTTACCATATATTTAACAACTGCTCACCTTTCCCTCATCAACCAAAGCCTATACCCCTTCAAACCATCAACTTACAACTAAATCCAAGACCCGCAATAAACTCCCATTTTTGACCAGCCTGTGTCTTGAATCTATTTAATAAACCGTTATTTATTTACGGCTAATTGCTCTCATCTATATTTAATCTATGAAAGTTCATACAAATAAGCTATGTTTGTTTCCAGATGCCCAGAGAACAGCCAGCTGATCTCACAGTTCAGGTATGACGAGAAGACGGGGTTCGCGGATGCCGATCTGTTCCACATGTTCCAGTTCCCCGACGGTAACCAGATCCACTTCCAGTGCGACATCGGCCTCTGCAAAGGTGAGCTCTTACCTAACTTATTAACATACTCGCTCGACGATAGCTCAACTTTTCCACATATGCCGGTAGTGGGCGGAGCAAGCAAGTATTTTTATGGTCATAAGTAATTTATCTCGGGAGCATTCTCACGGTTCGGAAAGCGAAAGTTGCTTCATATATTCAGGCGGTCAGTATATTTAGCTTAAAAAAAAAAAATAAACTGATAATTTGGGAAAGTTCAGTGTTTTTTAGCAGGCTGATCTTTATGATTGAACTTTATATAGCAAATTTAAACACGGACATCTTACTTTCACTTTGGAAGTGACTTATTTGGCATATATTAATTACAGGTAGGAAATAATGCTTAGTATAATTTTTAACAAGACTTCTTTTTTCATTGCTTCCTTTATATCTTCCTCACTTTCTACTTCACTTATTTTATTACAATTCCCTTTGGTATCAGAACTAAATACCACTCAAATTTCTGCTTAGCCATTTTGAGGATAATTACCCCCTTTTTTCTTTTTTTTTTTGCAAATTTGTTTAAAATTTAATTTAATCCCGTCTTCTTAAAGTAACCAAGTCTGGAATGTTGAATCTAAAGTTTAAGGTGAACTGTGTTCTCTTCTGAACATTAGTTAAATGCTCATTGTTCAATTTAGCTTTTTCTAGTCAGACATGATGGTCCCAGGTTAATTGGTGTTATATATAGGTCTCTAGAAACCCAAACTAGTTCTTTCCGAATTTTGAATAATAAAAGTATTTATTAATTCTTATTCATACAAAACATTCGGACAGTTAAAACAGTCATTTTAAATGCTGGCACATCACTTTAATTATTCTGTTCCTATCTTACTTACGTAGTCTTATGAAGTTACTCCTTGGATCATTCTGTATACTTTTTGGTTACTTCTTTGCTTTCGGTAAAGTCTTTCTAAGCCAATAAACTAATAATAAAACAGTGACTTAGTGAAGGTAAAGAAATAACGCTCAAATACTAACTTTTTAGTTATTTGAATGATATCTTTGCAGAGTATACCATAATGAGGAAGAAGAAATAATTAAACAAATAAAACATCATAGCTAATATACTTCCCTTGTAATTAGGAGGATGTCCTGAACTCAACTGTGAAGATGGTATTCCCACCAGAGATCCAACAGAAGAAGGCGTCATTCTGGCTTCAACCAGTGTCTTCGTACTTCAGCCAGGCGAACCTGCTGGTAAATACCATTAACCTAATAAAAACAAATCCAGAATTAAAAAATGATTACTATTGGAAGATGTATTTAGGAAATAAGCTATAACGCACGTGGTGGGACACATGAATGAACTGGTTTCTGCTGGTTCACTGTAACTTAAAATAAATTTTAATTTATGCATCTATCTGAAAAAGTGAATAAATAATTAGCATGAAATAGGCTTGGCAGTAAATCAAATAAAAACTAATAAAATAGAAATTTAAAAAAATACAAAACGGTTTTACCATACAAATATTATATAAGCAATGATACAATTAGTAAAACTGTCCCATTAATGTAAAAACTGTCCCATGTAAAAAAGTCCCATTAATCGGTGATTTCACAGGACGTAGTGGTCAGCGCAGCGGTATTAGTACGACTTATCTTGACAACCATCTATCTAATGAGAAATTTAATATCTTGCGTAGACTATTTGTAAATATATTCATTGAAGAAACGAAGGACCGTTAGTATTAATAATTCTGAGTACTCAATTTTCTTAGATAAATCATGTTTTATCGTACAGCGCAACATTCCTCTGTGCCCCGTTGGTAACTGGCTATAAAATCATTCTTTATTTGCATTTGCAATGCCCGTAGAATGTTGCAATCAATCAATAGTTCTTAGAAGAACTGATTTCCATAAGGGAAGGTAGTCAAGTTACAAAATAGACAAAACATCGATAGATCTCTACCATAAAACAACCACGATTAATTAGTTCATTTTAGCAAAAGTTAAAACGAAAAAAAAAAATTATCATGTCAAAATTCTGTGACTTCCCTTTCTGAGTTACCTCAAACTGTAGGAAGAGTTTCTAAAACGTTCTATTTTTTCCTTGATGTTCAGATCAAATTAAATACTCGTATAATTGAAAAGTTTATGTTTTGATAGCCAGCAATAGCAATAGCTCGACCCAAGCCAATGTTGTATTTTTTTGTTTGTTTTATTTATTTTACGTATTCTCAGACGTTTTTGTTAAGAAAAAAAGTCAACGATGATAATTTTTTAATATTTAGCAAAATGGCTTATCACCCCCGTTTTATGGGAATGGAAACCTTAAGTTTGAGTAAAGACCATCTCTCCAGTTGTTTTTTTTAATTAATATTTTATAATTATTGTTCTAAGCTTCTCAATACGTTTTTATTATTTCGTTTACGTGCTTATAAATAATTTAGTCCATAATAACTATAACTGCACGTACAGTGCATTAGGTGCATTTAGTTAGATTGCTATGGACCACGTTGTTGTCACAAACATTCGGCTTGAAGTCAAAAATACAATAGTTTTGTGTTTGGGTGGTTTACTGTAATTTTTGTGTAAGGGACAGTAGTGCTAGTCAATACAGTCTAATTAAAATTATTTTATTTTTTGGGGTGATGCCTAATGTAAAAGAGTCAGCTTTACACGAACATATTTTTAAATTAAGTAAAACACACATGTACCTAAACTGAAAATATTTAATTGGGTGATATTTATGTAGTATATGTAGACGTATACTCACACACACTCACACTTGAACACATTAGCATACACAGGCAACGAAGTAGAGTGTGTTAACGATGAATGATTGTTACTGCATAAATACTAAGTGATTTGGAAGAGCACTTAGGTTTTCAAGGAATTTGTCAAAATTGAGGTATAAGGTCAAGGGCCATAGGTACATTAAATCATGGTGAAGGGACTAGTCTGTGATGTGACTGGAGTGTTGAGCATAGTTTTGAGGACTCAGTATTGGAATGTTTGAATTCATTTGATGTTCGAAGGTTTGCCTGCATCCCAAAGTTCTAGTTCATACGTCATAAATCAGTTTTAATTACTGTTTTAGTTTTAGAAATATCCCGATTTTCATCCTTCAAAATAATAGTAATAATACAGTATAATCTCTGAAATTCGTAATAAACTGTGATGAAAAAATCGCGGTTATTCGAAAAAAAAAACAAAGCGTTTCGGTTGGTAATTCGTAATGATTTTCGTACCCTTAAACGTGTGCCCCAGTAAATAAAATACTATGATAAAATTTATTTTCCACTTGAGCTATTTATCAAGAATAACTAAGAGGATATTTTAGTTTGTATTATACTGATAAACCGATAATCCTGTTAATTTGAATTTTTCCTATAGAATTCTTAATCCCGCTATTTCGAAAAATCTTGATAATTCGTAATAAATCCTCGGTTCCTTGGCATTACGAATTATCAGCATTGTACCGTAATTACAAATACGAAGTCTAAGATCAACAGTAATTACAATAAATAACAATGTGATCATCACGTAGAGTATGTCTTAATACACTACTGAAATTTGACAGAGTCTACTTCTGCACAGAGTTCTCTTTGATTTACTCTTAGCAAACGCCAGTTGCCAATAAGAAAACGAAGTGCAAACTTTGTTCCAAAAACGATGTACTTGTATGCAGTTCTCTAAACGGAAGAGACGTGAGCAATAAATACCTAGTGCAGACCTTGAGCTGGTTGCAGTGAAGTGGAAGCATGGCTATGTATAGGATAACATCTTATACGTGCTCCATGGTTACATCACATAGCCTGCTGCTTGTAAGTCGGCTAGGGTGGATACACTAGTGTTATTAGCGGCTTAATCGTCTTCCATGGCTCCATCTTGTTTCTGCAAGGACGGCTAATTGTATGTCGGAGGACGAAGAACCGGAGGTCGGGAATACCGCGGCGCATAGTTTGGATTCAACGAAGAGTAAGTGCAATTAAAAAAATAGTTTATAATCTGTAGTGAAAATATTGATGTTGGAATGTTGGATCAAGAAATCATACAAGCCTCGGTAAGCTCTAATTCCGCTATCCATCCAAGCAATGATATTTCACCCCTAAATTATAACTTTTGATAACAGGTGCAAAATTTCAGAATCGGATTCTTTCTTCGCAGTTTTCAGGGTGACATTAGCTCTTGGAGGATATTTTAATCCATTTTTATGCAGTACCAGAAAATACATGGATAAGGTTCTTAGTCATATTACGGGGGTCATAAAATTGAATATTTACAATTAACTTTAAAGTTTATTTTTAAGGTTCTATGTTGTTCTATACACTATTACATTTAAAATGTCAATGCGGAAACTATTAACTTAACTTGGTGGGAAGTATGTATTGGCTTTTTTTTTTTTAGAAAAACACTATTTAAATAATTACCAACATCAGCAATGTTTTCAAGCATAGCTGAAGGTGCAATAAATAAAGTACCCACGAGTTTTACCCCCACTTATTGAAAAGTACGTAACTCGACCTTCATACAATTTTGAAAGTCATCGTTACGATCGGAATTCAAGGCAAATTGCTTCCAATCAAGAACTTATCGTTCTCAGATCAAGATCATAGCTGTTTAATCTTCTTCAAGAGTATATCGTTCAGTCCCAGAAAAAGAAAAAAAAACACTTCGTGGTAACCCGGCAATTACTTTGGTCGATAAAGACCATCGAAAGACATGGTTATGTTAAAAATGTCCGCCAGTATAGTAATGTGTACTAAAAGAACATTGAATATGCAATTCTTTTCTATAATTCTACTTATAAGACTATAAGTGGGTAGGAATCATATTTTATTTTGTGATAAAACAATGACCGAGTACTCAAGCTGAAATAATCCCGTTAGCCTGTTGTGTTAAATAACATTTTTTATGTAATAGTTAAGGAAATACGTGCCGATTATATTTCAAGGAAGTTTCTCAGAATTCCCTCATAGACTAATCTGGTTTTAAAGTGACCTAAATGTCGGGTATTCGGTATAAGTAGTGGAGAAAAAAAACCGCCCTGATGAAGAAATAACGTCCTGCTTTTAGCAGACTGCTAAACACAGACATAGTTCTTACCAGTCAAGCGAAGAAGAATAAGCTCCTTCATTATGCACTGGCCGCTCGTTTATTATGTGCCATATTTTATATCGATGGCAATTAGTGCTAAAGGTGGGGGCAATTACAACGGCGACTAGCTGTCGCGTACAGCTAAACATTATTTTACCTTGGGCTGTAGCTAAGTTATCCTGTTGGAAAACCTATAAATATACCTAGAACATACATGCCATCTGGTTTAACCTTGAAAGAAAAAAAAACGCATACATATTATCTACTAAACCTAAAAGATTTTCTTCTTACGTACATTCTGAGATTGCGCTCGTAAAACTGATTTAATCTAATAATAATTTTAAAGGACAAAAGTGACAATGCCAATATTACCCCTTGACTATGGATTTGTTTAAATATAACAATGAAATACCAACAAAAAAAATTAACCGTTAAAAAAATTCTCTTCGTATTTCTAATTTTTAAGATGTCTTAGGTCACATCTGAGCAGCCATTCGTGAGTTAAAACTCTCAATTTTCTCCACAGTTAAAGAGGATAAAACAAAAATTATCAATATGGTCGAAAATACCGAGCATTTTCTTTCAGAATTATTTAGGAAAAGGCGAAAATCACATTATTCGCTTTTTATACAATGAGTGTCTGCTTGATCATTACGTTTCTTCGAACACTGCATACTTATCCGTATATGTAATAATATATATTTCTCTTGGGAGGTTTGAATTATGCACTAATATTTACAGGTGCAATGAGTCGATTATTTAGAAATTTCTAGGTATTTACGTAAGAGAAAGTAAACTGTGATAAAAATAAGGTGATTACAAGAATAGAGATATATTAAGTGTTTCTGGGAATTAAAATAAATGATCGTGGATTATTTCAGCCGAATCTATTATTATAGATTCAGTTACCCGATAAATACGGAGTATTTATTGCATCATTTAGTAATTGTTGATTTGAGAGGTCTCAGGGCTGTTTGTACATACTGTATGAATGAGCGAGTGAATGAAAATTATAAATATGGTACGAATGAGAACATTTATCACAATTACTAATAGCCCAATAAGGTAGATTGTAATTGTATCACAATAAAGAAGTTTCATACCATATCATCATTTAGTAAGAAGGCTCATGAAGGAAGCGGTAGTCCCTGACCCACACACGGGCCATTCTCGGTATCATTATTTAATTTTGTTTGTCCTGTATTTATAAACAATAAAATATAGATTATAACTGAAGTATGAATTAATCTTTTATACACTAAAAATACCATGGCAAAGTCTTCTTTTTTTATATATTCAAAAACTTTATTATGATAAAATTACAATCTGCCTTATTCACTCGCTCATTTATACAGTATTTACTAACAGCCCAGAGACCTCCCAAATCCACAAGTCAATAATAACAAGTACGAATCGTTTTTTAGCTCCTTTGAACACTCTCATTGTTCAACACTTACTCGCATGTCCTAGAGACTTAAAAATAGTCAGCTGAAACCAACTCTGTCCACCCTATACAATACTGAGATAGCATTTTGACCCTTTCATTTCAGCACCCATTTGATTACTGGGACAATTATCTCGTAACAGTATCCTGAAGTTGTCTCAGAATTGAAAGGTTGCTGAGAAATGGGTTTTCCTTCCGAACAATCCAAACGATTCAATATATTCAGAGCAATCAGGGTGAATTTGGCAATCCATTAACAATTACTACATTTTTTTTGTAACATTTTAGATTCACACTTCTAAAACTGCAGCCGTATATGTGATTCCTTTTCGGCTACATTCTATTGACCTAAACATTTAGGTAAGAGTCGGTAGAGCTGAAATCTATTCCGAGCTTCAAGTTAAGTGGTTCAGAACTGCCCTCAGGACGGAATCACGTTTTCCGATTCCGTTACTTCCGGAATTTTTTGCCTAGGCCGCTTGGATCTGGGACGTCACCTACTTAGCTAAACTTTTGCATGTCATATTTGCTAAATATGGACGGATTTGATAGGCATCTCTAATCCTTAAGCGTGTTTAGGGCACGGCTTCTGTGTCCATAGGATTTTTTCATCGGTGCATGAAGATTTCAATCAAATGTTCTTTAAAAAACTAGTTTTTTTGTGTTATTGCCGATACCTAAAAGAGAAGCTTTTTTACTTTCAAAAAGACAAGGGACTAAACCTTTTAATAGGTTTTTGGGATAAATATTTAAGCTATTTATGTTTTATTTATTATTTTTTCTAAAACGGTTTGAAATTTTTAAAAAAACTGACAAGTATGCTCGAGCCCATCCAAGAAACCCGGTTTGTCTCTGTTTTTTCCACGCTCTACGTTCTAAATTTTGTTTGTGTGCATTCATAATAATAAACAATTGTATGTATTTTGTTGATACTATTTGATGAAAAATTGAATTTTCTATAACGTTTTCTGAATATTTCTTCCTAATATGAATTTTATAGATATTACCATTCCCTACGTAATTTAACCACCTAAAAAACAAATTTAAATACTTGTGTGTCATAAGTCATCCTATACATTGAACACAATGTATCTGATGCAGTACATTAAATTGTAACACAAATGATGTCAGCCACCCTAACTATGAGTTACAAATAGCACTTATAATTACACACCCCAATCCCATAAAAAAATATCTTTTTTGAATAAATGACAAAAAGTTTATCAGAATTAGGATTAATAACCAGACAATTTTTATGACAGTGACGTTTAGCTTTATTGAATTTAGTACACAAACAGTAACTGACGGAAAAACAAACAGTTTTTAAGTTTCTTTGGTTTTTATGATATTCAGAAACATTCTGCAGGACTTTTATAGTTGCTCTTGTCAGTCTCCTTCTTTTTCAAGCTAGAGACATAAAATTTTACAAGGAGGTCATATTTGATGTATGGAGTACATATCTCCATAAAGCAACAGTGTCATTAATTAATTAGTCGTTAAAAAATAAGCGTATATTTATTTAATTTTTAGTCAAATTAATGAGGTTGATTGAAAAAAAAAATATGTAATATGTGTTGGGGATTTAATAAAATCATTGAAACTGTTATCAAAAGTTTATTTGAAATTTAATTTTTAACCCCAATATCATTTAGAGGGGATGGTAGGTATTAAAATGCAAGTTTTAATTAATCCCTTAGAAATCCACTTAAAAAATAATAAAGGGAAAATTATTTGTTAAGTAGGTTATTACGGATTTTGTAGTAGAATTTAAATGATGGAAAAAAGAATAGGAAGGTGGAAAAAATTAAGTAATGTATATGACATTTTGGGGATGAAGGTTTTATTCCAATTAGGAGGTAAAATAACAAAACGCAATAACACAGGCAGGATCAAATTAGTCTTTAAAATCGGATTTACGTAGTTTGATTAAAAGTACTAGGAGATTATGAGTAAATGTTTCCTTCAACAAGCCAAAGCTTAAAGCTTAAAACAAAAATTGTCAATGGCTTCGCTCCTTTATCTGCAGTGTCTGCTGTGACTGAGGATTTAATAAATATCATATTTACTGCTTCATGGTCAGGGCGATGAAGAGTTGGGTCTTATTTGAAAATTTATCGATTAAATTATTTAATAAATTCATGAATTTTCCTACTCGATTAAGGGTGTAATTTTGTCCATTACACTGTGTTGACAGTGGCTTGATATACATTTTATTTATAAATACCATAAGATACAATGTATCTTATAATTGTTGTAAAATTATATTTATATATTGAAACCTACCTCTTTTTTTACCATCTCTCTTTTTGCTTTACTTGATCAATTTAACTTAACTAACTTGGCAGGTCCGTCATGAGATCTTTAATTCAAATTGTTTTATGTCTTTGACATAGGAATTTATTCCGATTGAATCGCCCGATCTCAAGGCTAATGTTGTGGTTATTAATAAATTGAGAAACTAGGAATTGTGAAATATATTCAAATAAAATGGTTATGACAAATAATTATAATTAACATAGAGTATTGACAAAATGTATAAAAAAAATATTCAAATCCTTTTAAATTATGATAGCTACTACTAATTGCAAAACATGAATTTGAGCTCAATTTTTTGAAAGGATCCATAATAATAAACAATATTCATAACCCCAACCTACAACTTATCCGCCCATCTGTCTCAACACACCATGGTATTCAATAACGTTCAACTGATTTTCTTCTCTTCTCTTCCTGTAATCCAACCAACGTTACTTTCTACTATTGGTTCTTCAATAGTATGGTAACCGCCAATTCGGGAGCTTGCCACTGCGTTCTTCTCGAAGGCTTGGCTAAGACTGCCTGGTTTATCTCATCCCCACTCCTAGGAGTATAAGGGAAAATGACCCTTACCATATGTGAGGGTTCATGATCTTTATTCTCAAATATCATGAATGTTACAATATATACCCTTGGTTTAAATATTTTT
This sequence comes from Acanthosoma haemorrhoidale, assembly GCA_930367205.1. NCBI lineage: Eukaryota > Metazoa > Arthropoda > Insecta > Hemiptera > Acanthosomatidae > Acanthosoma > Acanthosoma haemorrhoidale. The sequence goes on from OV884011.1 coordinate 75,775,869, forward strand.
GTTTAATTAGTGTTTGTGTTAGGCTGTACTTAGCTTACATTCCAAGAGGCCGCTGGCGAATGCAAGGAAATTTTTAAAACGGGGTGTAATATCCGGCAGGCCCAGCCCAGTCCTTGGGTTTGAGCCCACGATCTGTGGAGAAAAAATATTCCCACTCAACAAGGAAACGCTCAACCACTCTATTGTACCGATAGGAATACTAAAATCAAATAGTCTACAATCAGATTCATACTGTATAATTCATATCATTACTGTCTATCATACAAGTCGTAAAACCCATTTTACTATGCAAGGGAGAAAAAGGTTATCTGTTTAATGAACTCTCAACTCTCTAACTGTACTAATAATATCCGGGTACTTTTTTTTACTTTTTAAATACCTTAATTAGATTACGTTCTATTATATGCTACATTTATGATAATTCTACCTTATTCAAAACTTGAGTTGTAATCCCAACATGGCAAATTTAAGCAACATTTTGAGCGCTTGGTAGTAACAATGTGTAGCTGCCGAGTGAAATAAAAACATAAAGTTGTGGGAAAATAAAATTTCACGTTATTCACTTAATCTTAAACCGCAACCAGCAATAGAACCATAATTTTTTAATTTTTATTTAATATAATGTAAATAATATGGTAGTTCATTATAAGAAATGAAAAAAAAAGAATAACAAAAACAAAACAACATAATAGCATAACGTTACCATAAGATACAATTTAGTTCACCGTAGTCTATGAGGTCAAGAATTTCATTTAACGCTTTACAGTAATTATTCATTAAATTCTGCTTCTGAATGAGTCGTATCCCATCTTTTATTACTAGCATTTTTATTAAATTTTGTCTGAGCCTTCCAATAGTCTACAATCAAATAGTAAGCGATTACCCGCGATGTAGCTTCATTTATTAATTAAACGTTTCTAGAGAACACGCTTTTTTTGTTTTAAGAGATTAAAATCTTTCAGTGATTACTGTAAACTGGAAAATGTTTCCCCCGGGATCTTGACTCGGGTTGGCTAATTGAAGCTCATTCATCGTGGCCCTGGTGAACTGGACGTGGAATTTTATCGTAATTGGGAGCTGAATTCAGCAAAACGTGTTACAAAACTAGGATCATATTGCAACAATGTACAAAATTTTCAAAATTCAACAAAAAAATAAAATAAAAATAGCAAGCTCAAGACGTTGTACGCTTCGCCAGACACTGTCGCTTCTAGTAAAAAAGGAAGACGAGCCCAACAAGTGCTGGATAATGGGCGCCAGGGGACAAGAAGCGATTGCTACGCTAAAATACAGATAGATGTTGATGCATAAGGAGGTTCGAAGGACTGTACGATGGAAGCAAAAGGAAATATGTGATAAGTATTACGAAACCAAAAAATACATTCTCTTTAGCGTACATGGCGAAACGGTTTCTTCGCCCATACATGTTTTTCTTTAGTCTTTAAAGAGAAAAGTAGACTACAGCTGTTCCACAATCGACCATCGCCTCGAAGGCACACACAGTAAACATATAGAATACTAACTGAATACCCGGATCTGATGTGGACCCACGGAGCGTAACAAGTCACGTTCACAGACGAAGCCGCTACTGGGCCAGCACAACTAGGCCACTCTGTTGGCCATCTGCCTGGGGTCAAGCTCTCTCAGATGTATCTCCAGTCGTCCACTTCGAACCGGAATTCAAAAATCTGAAGGACCCAAAATTTCCTAAAAAAATAATATTTTCATTGTCGGATTTGGCACATTTCCCAACAGTATCTAGCCGAAAGCGCTCCTTTGAAGTGGTGGCAGACTTTCACGCTGAATGGTAGAGAAACTCCGCCCGTCCGTTTGCAAGCAAGAACGGTAAGAAAGCCATCAAGTCCTCTCGAGGCAGCGAGGTTTGGCCTAGTCATCCAACAGCGTAGGGTCACTAACGAAATGGCGAGTAGGCTACTTTTCCACAGTGATTTCGCCTTTTCTAACAGTCAGTCAGAAAAACAGTAGCATTACCATTTTCTACCCGGGGGAAAATAAGTCGAGTCATTTCGACGGCTGGCAATATTAATGATTCATTTGTTTTTAAATACACTCCGAAACGTGCTGAGATATCATATGGTTCAATTGCTAGTTTTTGGTTTAGATAAATTAAATATGTTTGAATCTTTTTCGTCCAATGAATTATTTATTTCTTAGTTAAGCCTATACTGCCATCCTCAACTTTCTGAGAACAGAAAAAAACACTTTCTCAAAATAATATATATTATTGGTAATTACAGTAAACTAATACAATGCATTCAAAATTTTTTCCATGTTTAAAATTTATCCAACAAAATCTATTTTCTTCCCATTAAAATACTAAAGGAATAAATAAATTAAAACCACTAATGAAACCAAACTTAAATATTTCATAAAAAAAATAGACCAAAACTAACACATAAAATATTCAATACATATGGTCCACAATATAATAAATGAAAATAAAATCAAATATTGAAAAGATGGAGCAATGAGACACCATTGACCTCAAAATGTTGATGACAGCGGTGTCTAACTTGCTACTGATTGAGACAAAAATAGGTCGTTTAAACTCTTATGTAGTAGTAGACACACAAGTTTAAGGGCTGGAAACATATGATACGGGTTTCTCTTACTTACTTATGTTTACACCAGTTAAGAACCATTTTTTATTTTTTTTTTTTAAATATAAATAAACGACATTGAATATAAACAAAATAGAGGTGTGAACACAATCGGGTGCGAGTCTGGATACAATACATTCCCGCTGGACGGATGACCGGTTGTCGATAGCACCTCACAATCGATTGTGCAACTTTATCGATATAATTTATCGACATATTATCAATCGAACTGCAACAGATTGCTGTACCACAATTTATATAAGAACTTCTTTTTTAATTTGCAGTACTTATTACAGTGTTAAATGTTTATGCTTACTTATAATAATAATCCTATGTATAACCATAAAATAAACTGTGATTTATAAAAGAAAAAAACACATTCATTACTAGATATTACTGTGAAATGATTAAAAAATAGTATTTTTTTTATAAAACATCATTAAAATAAAACAAATAAATAAAGCTTATTATTTTCTATTATAAAAAATATTAAATAAGATAAAAGGACGTTTTTTCCTATTGGTTGAATTTACATCTTAAAGGGACACTGTAATATTTTTTTTTAGAAAATAGTATCCTATTTTATTTGTATATATTTTTTTCTCATTTTCTAGTGAACTTTTTAGCGAGAACTATGAGACTAGCTTAAGAACAATGTTTTTTACTAAATAAGACAAATGTTCGTAATTGCTTTAAAAATATAATTTTTGATTTAACTAAAAAAAGAGAAAAAATTAAAGTAAAGCCCTAAAATAAGATATTGGAAAGATAAAACCTATACTGCAATGAATGCGTTAAAAATTCAATTTATATTGTTAGGCTTACAGAACATTACATTCTAGAATATCTATGTACTTCTTTTAGAGTTATACAATACATATAAATATACATTGTGTCCTTAACCATTGGAAATTTAGATTCTGAGCTTAGATTGGAGATCGAATCATTATCACAAACACTATCCTAGAGCAACAAACAAACATACAAATATTATAAGTATACAGACCTATATGTAAGTAAATCCAAGCCTGAAGGAAAGGGGTATCCATGTGTGTAAGAATAGTGTTTTCATAGCCATAAATCCACAAATTTCGGATCATCCAAAATTTTACAAAGATAATTCGTTATTTTCCATTAACTAGAGCGATCCTACAAATAGACTACAAGTAAGAATTGGCAAGATATTTGATAATAACTCGTTGAGATGAAACCGCTTATGGTCCACTTTCATCTACGGTTTGTGGTTTATGAACACTAATGCAGCATCTTGCATAACTTAAAAGCGAACTAGTAATACTGAAATCGAATATGTTCACAACGAGGAAGTGCCATTGGGAAAGGTTCAACTGGCGTACCAATAACAGTTGGGCAAGACCCCTTGCCTCTTTCTTGTGCTTTACTTGCACACTCTCCTAATCCAGTTTCCGTCCCTGCTGCGGAACTGTCGCAGGTAACTTTCTGAAGACGTATTTGAAATCACCACAGGTATTTTTCGCAGTGGAGAACATGCAATAGGTATAGACAATCATAAACTCCAAATTGAGCAACCAAACGTTGAACTTGTTCTCTGAGTGCAGTCGGTGAAACTGGCGCTTTCTAAATAAATTACCGATTTATTGTTACTGTTGTAATCGTCTGGCTTTGCGCCTAACTCGCCAACGGAACTCCTCCTGGTGGTAACGTTCAACGTGAATCGATTTATAAAATCGATTGTAATCGAACTGAACGTCCTGGGAAAAGCAGTTCGAATAAGTGAGATCTTTCAAATCCGATTACTTAAAAGTGATTATCAATTAATTTATTAAAAATGATGAAAATTATTTATAAAAAATAGAGTTGTAGACAGACGGCCATAATTGAAGTAGGAATAGCGAAATTTCAAAAAGGTTTGCTCCCCATCGGGATCTAACGGAAGCCTGAGACTAAAAAAACAATCTGTCATTGCATAAAGAAAACTACTTGGCTTTTTCGCCCTAAATACCAAAACATTTTTCCTCTTTTAGCATTTCTTGGCCATGTTTAATGGTTGTAACTATGGGGGGAAAATCTTGTTATTGTACTAGAGATGGTAATGCTGAGCTTCCCCCCCCCCCTCCAAAAAACAAAACAACAACTAACAGACCTCAAAAAAGTACGTTTTAACTAATTCTTACCATACCTATTGTATAGATTTCACTGTACATTGATCAATATTATATACAATGTTACTATTTAGGTTTGTTATGTTACATAAAATCCACTTGAGGTGTAATTTAAATGATTTTGAGAACCTGATGTTTTTCAATCTATATATATCTTAACAATTAAGTTCACATCAAAACTACCGAGGAATTTCATATGAACAGGGTGGCAGGGAAAAGGTGATTTCCCCTCACGTGCTTCGGGATAAATCCTTTTCCTTCGGGCTCAGCCACTATACCAACCGAAATATTTTGAGGATAACAAAGAGCAATAGAGCTAACAGTCCCTCTTCCTATTTCCGTTCCGCGCTGCATTTAATGTCAGAGAATTAGCGATTAATTGAAAGCTTACATCCTGACCGAGTGGTCGGCCTAGATTTGTGTTCACATTATCATATTTGCTGATAGCGTGGTGTGCAGCCAACACGCAATACGAGCAGGCGTGAATCCCTTTTGTTAAATTTCACCTAAACAAAATAATTTGTTGATGATTCTAGAAAACTGTTCTTTCACACTTCTGAAGTGGGACGAAGCGAAAATGTGAGAATAGTCCTTTGCGGCGACGATTTGTTTTAAGAAACCATATTATTAAAAAAATCTCACTAAACCAAAAAAAACATAACAGGCCAGAAAAAAAACGAATTTTTTTATTTTCAATTAAAAGTTCTTAATTGATGATTTCATAACATTGTCTTCACTTTTGTTCCTTATTATTTCATTGATAAGCCTTGAGGTTGTCACAAAATGTAGCAGTTCTTTAGACAACCCACAGTCGTGTAAAACATGTTAATATATATAAATTAAATATTTGTTCTGGAAATTTTCGAGGAATACAATATTTAAAATATATCAGAAGTGTCTTATTTTTTTACTAGTTTATGAGACGAGTTGCACTCATTCTCAGTCATGAGTTGCAGAACTAAGTATGGAATTTATTTTTACTAAATACCTTCCAAGTTTACTACGCTTGATTGAAAAGGATATAGTTTTTTACCAAAGCAATTACAGACAAAATAATATTAATGTAAAAGAAACGAAGGAGGTCATGAACAAAATATGGTGACTATAAGGTAGAACTAACTATTTATCAACTAAGCGTTAGTCCCTGGTGGAGAAAAGAACGTGTTGTCTTCTAATCCGGACTATGGTGTTATTATTCTCTGATGCCCAAAATTATTAGAAAACTTATAAATAAAAAGTTTTTATGGAACATTCGAAAGATGGTCTCTTCGCACATTCGATTAGTAATAAAGCTCATTAACCCCTAAAAACTTTTCAAGATTACCCTTAAGAATATAACATCGTGACCCTTATCCTCTGACAAATAGCTTCCTCGACTAACAGCATCTGCGATCGTACAGCAAGCCTACAAGAAGTGCTTGGCATGCTGGGCACCTGTACTAGCGGTACATAAGCCCAAGTGCCGGAATGCCCATAGCAATTTCTACAATCTCACCAGGAGTCAGCAGGCGAAGGTGAGTCTACGTTTTACCTGCCGGCCTCCAGAACCGTGGAGAGCCATTGTACGCAGGCACGCATCACGCATCCCCGGAGCACGCAGTCCTCGTAATCGCCGACAACAGGTCATTTCACCACTAACCTGTCCAATATAAAATACATTTCCTTTCTGTGTCATGGGGTACGCAAAATATGGTTTGCTAGAAGAGCGGTTATACAATACGCACCATATCAAATATCTGATTTCAGTAATGAACGACAGTAGTAGTCTGGCTAAATGAAATTTTTGAACGGCATAAGAAAATCTAACTTTTTCCTCCGAACAGTTCATGGATCTCGTGAAAATGTAAAAGTAATAAGCTTAGCTCAATGTCATGAAGTATGTAAGCCATGAACAGTTACCAAAACGCAGTGTGTAGGGCTACCTGTAAATACCACATGCTCAACACATTCGGACAACTGAAATCATTGTAGAATTCAATATCTAGTCTTATCATACGATAATCATACCTACACGATATCATACACTAGTTTGAGCAAATGGTCTGTAACATGCACTAAACATTACGTATTGATGATTATAATATAATTGTAGTGAAAATAATATAATAATGTAATGAAAATAACATTACAAACTAGATACAGTCCACTACCTAGGCCTACTATGGAGGGCTAACCTGAATCCATGTTCATATCGATCCACACATTTAAAAGTGCAATAATAACGAATAAAATGAATTCTTCCGATCACTTTTTCATATATCTTAGTAGATTTTGCTCTGCCGATTTTCGGAGAAATAAATATTATTCGATAAATTTTATTTCAAAATGATTCTGAGAGAGACACACTACGTAAGATGTGAACACATGTTGAGGGAACGTTTCACTACATAATTCCACTCCTTAACCATCCAACCCTTGAACCACCTGATGCCGATTGATGTATGTTATGTCGAAAGGTTGCTAAAAATTTATCGGTCCCACCTTTCTCCCCTATAGTCCCTATCCTAGTCCTAGCTAATGCTCTAGACCACCGTCTCATCCCCAACTACCGAGGGCAACCCACAAAAGGCGGAATTGGCCTCATGGCCACCTCGACACCAGCATTTTGTTTGTAAGTGAGCTCCATGGTGACTCATGAAGAGACAACTGATGTGTTTTTGGCTAATGAGCTAATGAGCCCCCCCCCCTCAAAAAAAAGTAACAAGACCGTTTACACTAATGTTCTAAGCACTGCTTCAAATTCTACTGCATTTATTGCATGTGATCATTTCGATAAATAAATTCTTATATTTGTTAAAACATAATACTTATAGTATATTTGCATAAAAAAATATACATAGAAAACATACATTGTTGAATTCCTTCAGCATTTATTTAACTCTCCGTTTTATACGGCCAAAGCAAAAAAAAGAAAAATGTTTTTCGCGAACTTCCTTGTACGTAACTGCCGAATAGAAATTCCTGGAATCTATACATTCTTCACGTCATCGTCTTCCCTTTTTTTCTTCTCACCTTACACAATAACTTTCTAAACCTATGAAATCGTCCGAAAGAGGAAAACTTACAATGATAATACATCTCATAGATTTTAAAAATCATATTATAAGTTTTACAACCCTTCCAACCATGAAAAAAAGTCATTTGGTGACGAAATGTATGTTATGCCTTTATTTGAAATTTGGTAATTTCCTTGAACGGCATTGTCATAATGGCAATGAACACAGTAATTTAGTTTTCAACAAGATAGAAATGAAAATGCGGAAGTAATAAGCACTCTCTACCAGCGTCCATTTTATTGTATCTGAATACTTGCATCTTGGGATTGCCTCACTACTGATAATAAGATGAATTATAAATATCCCACTATCCCATAAAGGGCGATGCCACCATTATGCATAGTAAATATATGCTTGGATGAGAATGCAAAGGAGAGCACATTCACATAAACTTACTCCGTCCATTACACGGGAGGTACATACGTTCGTGACGAGAAATGTTCGTTCGTGACTTGGAGGTACTGAAGATTCGCTCTTCGGTAGTTTGTTGTTTTTTTTAAAGAAAAACCAATAACGTTTGAACTAGCCGACTAAGTCATTATTAACAAATTTACGGAGTATAACTTAAATGCAGTTCGGCAAAAAGTACCTTCGACAAACCGAAACCTAGGCACGAGTTTCTACCCTCTTTGTTGGATACTGCATGTATGTTGATATAAACATATTTACATTTTCGTTTAAAGATAACACCAATGAAATGATAGTGAATTGTAGGAATCCAAAAGAAACCCAAATAAGTAAAAATATAAAACATAGAAAATACAATAAAATAAATGCTATTAACATAACTAAATCTTTATGACACAACTTAATTTAGACCACTGTAGTCTACAAGCTCAACAAATGCGTTTACTCTTTGAGTTGATCAACAATTAAACACTTTTTAATTATTTCGTGTAGGCCATTCGATTTTTATATTACATTCAGGGCCTTCTTGGCAATATTAGCATATTTTTTTTACTGCTCGAATCGTCTAGAATATTTCTGTACCTCGGAGGGATACAACACTATGTCCATTTTCATAACTTTACAGGAGAGGAGTTTTAAACTTTTTTTCAACAAAAAGTGTTATATGTTTATTATATTATATTTGTTTATATTTATATACACATACATATAACACATATTTATTGTTATTTACATCATGCAGTTGTTATAAAATGAAAAAAATGATATGATGATGAAAAAAAGTCAATATGGAAAAAAATGGACATAGTGTTGTATCCCTCCGAGGTACAGATTTATATTATAAGAATATTTATTTACTTTCTAAATGGATTCTTCCAATTTAGATTGGTCTATATTTATTCTAAAAATAAAAGAACCGTTGTTAAAAAAGTTATTATGAATGCAATTTTCATTTCTCGAAATATTTAATTTATTATTCCATCAGTTAAACAGTCTATTTAACAGTTTACGTTCATACAATATTATCTAAAAATCACGCCATAGATTATAGGATATACGATATTTCCATATATTCATTCTACAATCTTGATTGCATTGGGTTAAACATGTTTTAGCGGTGCTATTTAAATTATTGCTTCGCTGTAACATTTTAATTTTATCATCCAAATAGGTAATTACGACGTTATTATTACCATTTTAATGGCTGGTATGCACCATAAACAGAGGCGAGAGGCGAGAGATGGTACTTTAAAAGCTTTACATACTGAATTACCTAAAACGACAAATATGAATTTAATAACTTGACTAGGATAACGTATTTGATTAAACCGATTCCAGGTTCTATTATATATTTAATGAAGATACGTTAATTATTTTCAAAAAAAATTGAATGTATCTACTAATCAGACTGATATTCTACAGTGAACTTATCAAATCTACAATAGCTTGGCCAGAGACAGCTCGCAGAGTGAAGCTAATGTCTCTGGCATCATGAGACATGAGACAAGGGAGAAAGCAGACAAGAAGGCGACCGCCTCTTTATGATACCTTGACACTCTTAACCACTCCTAAATCGTTTTTGTCTTCGGTGAGAACATATATTATTACAAAACGAAAATTTCAGGCACGCGCAGTTCAAGATTGTAGGTTAAGTGTTAAATATCGCAATTAAGAGTTTCCTTGGTATCGTTGAGTTGATTCTTAGGTATTTCCTAGTCAGTGTTGAGACTAGGGGACTCGTGGGCAGAGTATGTAGGTACATATGAATGTTGGTATGAGTGTGAACTGTACATTTTGATTGGTTGGAATTGTGTATAAGCTAAATTATAAGCTCTTAAATCACAATTATCTGTGCTGGATAAGCAAATTGTAACTTTACAAAGATAGATCTTTCTAACTTATTTTTCTCGTGAAACATGTCTGGAAAATTGTACAACGCAAGGTCAAAAGAGGATGTACAAAAATCGAAAATGAAAAAGTAATATTACTAAAACAGTTGTGTCTATTTTGTAACTGTAATGCTTCAAAGTCACAAGGAACGTTACATAGTATCACATAAAATGTCGGGAACGATTTAGTTAATGCTATTCATTGTGACACCAATGAAACTAGTTTTTTTTTTTAAACCACTTTATTTTTACATATTTCGATTTACAATAGTTTGAATCTTAAAGGAACCGGATAAAGTAAAATAGCACCCGGCGTTTCTATATTTTCCGCATCTTTGCAACATTTTATACAGTATATGAAGTTGTACAACTTATTACGTGATTTAATGGATTTGTGTAATGCAAACGTTTTGAATTTTGAAGGTAATGGAGCTAATCCCCCAGAAAGATTATAGACTATTATAGATTATATTATAGTATGTAATATAATATTATTATAGATTATTATAGACTAAAACTAACTAAGTTTCCGGTACAGTCTGATGCCATAGATGCGGGAATGGTGGTGGAGCTATAGTGTTAAACACCGGGCTTATGAAACAATCACCTAAAAGTTTATGTTTCTAACTAAACCCGAATAAACCGTTCTTTTGTAAATAGGTTGGAGGTGATGAAAAGAAACAGATGCACTTGCACAATCTGACATGCAAATTTACTTTTCATCAGCCTGAGGCGATTTCCGTCAGAACGATTCATAAACTTTTAAATTTCAGATTTAAATATGTACTCTCGTAATGGAAACATATATGTATTAAGAAAATTATGATACTGTTCAAAAATATATGAAAGCTAAATTTAAAGTTCAAATTTGTCTGCCGAATATGAAAGATTTTGACAGGACGTGGCTCGATCCCACGACCTCCCCAATCACCTCTAAGCTATCCTCTTACGAACGCTAGGCTAGCTGATATTATTAAACCTCTTTAAATTCCCTCTCTCAACCTCACATGGTGGGGTTGAATTAATTCTTAATTCAAATAAATTCCTTAATGATTCAAAATAAATCACTTATGCTAGTCTCAAGACTTATCCTATAATAAAAAAGATATTCACCACCAATCATAGCAACTTATTTAGGAGTTCTTAACAAACCAGGCAGCTGTAAGTATTTCGTTGAATAGTTTCAAATTAATTTAGCTGACGTTTCAAGGATCTAAAAACTGGTTATCTTTTATTTACGTAAGAGGGGGACGGGTTGGACCCACGGTAATTATCATAATGTCTTGTGGTTTCAAGGTGTCTTTAATGTCGGTGTAACCATTGGTTACTGAGAAAACATCACGTCTAGAGACATTCCCACAATCAGGCTACTCGGAAGCCACTGACTAATCTCCAGATCTCAAGACTTTGCAAGAGTTATTTTTCCTAGAATAAAGGGCGTAGAGTTGCCTGATAATTGCCACCCCACACCTGACTCATCGGAATGGTTAACAGACCAATCGAAAACTTAGCAAAAAATTGTATAAGAATCCAGTAAATGAGCAAGGATACGATGGCGTAATGACGTGGAGATTCAAGTCACTTGGTCTGTTGGATAACACCGGATGATTCTCTCAGATATCGCTTAGGTTCCTGCGAGAGTCCTTCGGCAGAGATCACGATCACTAACTAACACGTTAATACCCTCATCTGTTGGCCTGGGCCGTGAGAAACTGCTCCAGCGGAAGTCATTGTAGCGACCAAATAAAACATTAAATACTGATTGCTCAAGTTAAAAATTAGACAAATTAAACCTAGTCTTAAAATATTCAATTAGATGCCGAATTTTCGGTCATTACTTCGATATTGTTTCGTCACAACTATTTTTTATACTTTTTAAAACCATGCATATTCTTATAAAAACTTTGACCTGGTAATTCTCCATCAGCTGGTAAAGCCGATCTGAAAATAAATAAATATTTATTACCAAATCAAATCATTATTGTGATAAAATTACATTCTGCTTTATTGGGAAATAAGTAATTGTGTTCAATGTTCTCATTCATACCATATTTACAATTCTTCATTCACTCGCTCATTCATACAGTATTTACAAACAGCCCAGATACCTCCCAAATCCTCATAGTTGTAGTCTTGGGAAGTCCCCCACGCTACGCGCTACGCGTTACCGGATACGAACCAGTAGAGTCTAACCAAGAGCCCAAGAGCTAAACAAAAAAAAAAAATTAATATACATTAAATAACAACCAACCAAGAAAAAATATCTAGTCTTAGGGAGGTCCTAATCTTGACAATAATATTTTTGTAATTAAGTGTGGGACCAATACCGAAATAACAGTTTTATTTTGAGTTTTATTCATAAGAAAACCTTTACCACAAGGGATTAAAATTGGGGAACATTGAACGATATCATAAATCAGTAATTAAATTATTATTGTAGAAACCGCCAAGCGACCTTTTTTTTTTATATTTTAATGTTTAAAATTAATAATATTCTGACACTCCCAAAAAGAAACACCAAACCCAAAAAGAAATTTTTTTAGTAAAAGCCTTGGAGTCCATCCAAAAATCTTTTACTTATTGTTTCATCATCGGCCGACGTTTCTCCTATTCAGCATCCTCAGGGTATGAATTATGATGAAAAGATTACTTTTAAAGTTATTATTCCATTCTTTCACTATTTCATACAGAATTGGTAACTTTTCTAAAATAAATTGAATTAAATAAACATTTATATTATTCACCACACAGAAAAACAAGCACTGATAATAAAGTCAATAAAAAAAAATAGAAGATACCTTAACCAATGATATAAAAAGAATTGTTACAAAACGAATATATTTTAAATTAGAACTCCTAAACATTAAAAAAATATTTTTAAATAAGAAATTTTTATTATGTTATCGCTACCACTATTTGATCTCTATTATAAGGGTACTTGGTCCCAGGATCGATTCCCGATTTTGCCAACCATTGGCTGTTTCTTTAGCTATTAATTAACTGTGAAGTTGTTTTTAAATTTTGTCAAGCCGGTCATCGATCTAATTTTTTGTGGTTTCTTATACTGAGGATATTTAAAAAAAAAATTAATGAAGTAATCAAGTGCAATATCGAAACTTCTGGCTCATATCCATGAAATGTCAGTTTCGACTATCAGTGTGCAGTTCTCTTGGAACAGAAATACAGTCGAATAAAATTATTATTAAATTAGAAATGAGGATGAGTAAATTACTGTATGAATTTAAAAGTTGTAAGTAGATATTTTTAGAAACACTGTCGTTATGTAGAATAATTGCTTTTGAAGAAAATTGCCAAGTCCTTTTTTATATGTATGTCAATGGAACGACCGGATATGTTTTTCCTCTTGATTCTTTGAGCGTTTTCATTAAGTACTTTTTTGCATAGTAAAAGAACAATTTTTTGTCGTGAGAAATCTATCTATTACATATAATAAAGGAGTTCATATATTTTAAATCCACTCATATTACTATTATATATTATTTGGCAAAGCAATTAAAATTCACTGGCTGGCATTCTGGCCTGTGTTTATCTATAAATATGTAATCTATAAATGTGTCTCTGCTGTACGGTGCCCCGCTATTTACCCACTTGACTGACAATACAGCTAAATGTCTCCAACATTTCCAGAATGCGATCATGCGAAAATTGGTCCGACATACCTCTCTCGAGAGGTTAAAGAAAGCTGACTTGGACCCGTTGCTTAGTGTGCCGTCGGTAGGTGAGTTCATCCGCCGGAGACACATCAAATTTTTTGATTCCTTGCAGCACCTAACCAACCCAGTGTTTAACACTATGACCCCACCAACCCTCCCGCATCGATGGCAACAGACTGTCGGGGAAAAATTAGGTTAAGAATTAGTATGCAAGTTAGTTTTGAGTTTGATCAAAAAGGTGAGCCCCCATCACCTTTATTAGTCAGTTTAGTCCAGTCACGTATAATGTATATCATTATACATGTTTCTTCATTATATAATTTTTATAAAATAACAAAACCTGTATATAATGTAGCGATGCAACAGGAAATACAGAATAATTTGTAAATGGATTCACTCGAGGATCTATAATTGTATATAATTATCTGCAAATTTAAAGGGGCTATGAAAGAAAAAAAAAAGTTCAAAAACCTAATCAATATATTAATCAATTCCAGCGCAAACTAAGCGCATATTAAAATAAATAAATGATATTCCTATTTAGAAACAAGACTCTTGCTGTAAATAATTAAAAAAGCTCATTATTAAAAACCTTGCAATACATCTTGACTAAAGAATCCTTTTTTTCTACTAATATACTAATATGTACCTCCAGATCCTTAAGCTATTAGTTTCCACAGGTCATTTATGACAGATAATTATTATAATTTTCTTGCTGATAATGAGATGGCCCTAGCTACAAAAACTATACTGATTGCCTTACCCCCGTGGACGCCTTTGACCCAAAAAGGCAATAAGAAAAAAATAATTCCTCCTTTCGCAAGGTTTCTCATTTCTCAATTCCTGACCGCCGGATGAACAACACATGTGCGTGTTCCATTTCATATCGATCAACAAACACCGCAGATCTAAAATGTATTGAATGTGCGAAATTTCTTTATTGAAATGTATCTACTCATTTTTGCTGATGCAAACCCGAAGATAATATATATATATATATGTATATAATATATAAGATTATATATATATATATATATAACTTAGGATTAAGAAGAATAAATAAAATCCTTGCAAAATTTAACGATTTCTGTATGCCTTTTAAAATAGTTGATTCAAACTCATTTCAATATTTTAGTGGATCGAATACCGTAATAAAAAAACCTTAACCGAAGGATCAAAATTGGGGAACATTGAACGATATCAATTTTTTTAATGCTTAAAATCAGTACTATTCTAACATTCCCAAAAAGATACCCGTATAAAGTTAGTCAATTTATATAAATAATCTCGTTTTAACATTTCCACGAAAAATTTTATATTTAAGGTAAAATATAATTGCTGAAATAACACTTGGGATTGGATATTTTTCATGAACTATTATTGTACGTTATAATTCTGTACAGACAATTTCTAATATTTCTCTTCTATGTATCGTAGATATAGATCTATTATTTTCTCACCATTTAAGCAAATAAATCTTTCCGTACGCGGTGAAGCGTTTAATTTGTTTTATTAAAATTCCTACCAGATATAATAGCTTCGATAAGAAGTTTACGTTTTTAAGATCGATAAAACGGAAATAAAACTTGTTCTTCTCAAGAATTGAAAAGCTCAAAAAGATCTTTTCAATGTAAGAGGTTATAATTAGTTTACGACACGGCAATATTTTCCTATTTGATGAAAACATTGATGCATTTATTAATGTCCCTACTTTTCAACATTAAATAGTAACAATTAATTTTATCGATGCCATTTAAAAAGTTATGTTTCAGTTTCATACAGTTAAATCCTCTTCCTTTTATTAAATTTGTACCGGATTATATGAATCGATTCTCAACAATCAAAGAGACTCTCGCTTTTCAAACTTAAAAACTTCATTCATAAATAACAAGGTTATAGCCAATATAATGGAACCATGATAAGATAAAGCGTTCTACATACAAGAGAAAGAATTAGAACAATGACATGAATATGATTCCATACAGACAAGGATGTGTTATTTACTTGGAGAGCATACATGGTTAACTGACTTATGGGGTCTGAAACATTTATCAGCAACAATGAGTTGAGCTCCTACGATATTTTTTATTTATATTTCTTTAGTTGTGCCTGTATACTCGGTCGCGGAGTGGCAGATAGTTTACCCTGTCCTCTCGACAAAGGTACTCAGGGCTATATTTTTTACCAGGACAGTATGATGCACCACATGTGTCGTAGCTATCCAAGGAGTCTCACCCACCTTCTGAGAACATGTCATTGACCAGAAGTCGTGCCAGCCATTCACCGAAGGCAGTATGAGTCACCGCGTACAGCTCCAAGTCCACTGTGCAATAATCCCATGACTCAGCTTCTCTGTAGGACTGACTAACTATCCATCACTTCGTCTAACAGTAACTAGTTTTCGGAGGGTCATAACTAAATTACCACTGCAAGCCAATGATGGGCGCTAAACGAAGTCAATACAGGATAGGAAAAAAAAATCATGACTAATGGTTAGTACAACTAGCTTAATCCCCTTGGACAGTCGTTACATTGCGCCACACATCCATATAATCCTCCTCGGAGACTAAAGCGGCAGTGTCTTCGTGACTAGCTATAAATACATGACAGTGGGAGTCCTGGTAATGGCCAGCCTCCAATCATGTCCTGAGCGTCTGTGGCTCTCAAGCTCTTGGTCAGCCTCCACTGGCTCGTATCCGGAGACGCGGCTGGTGGAAGACCGTGGGGTACTTCCCAAGACTCCTCTCTCTATTGTGGGAGAACCACGAGGATTCGGGAGGTCTCTGGAATGTTTCTATATACTTCAAAAATGGGCGAGTGAGTGAAGAATTGTAAATATGGTACGAAAGAGAGAACATTGATTGCAATTACTTATTGTCCAATAAGATATATTATAATTTTATCACAATAAAGATTTGTTTAAACTTAAAAAAAAATGTTTAGTCATGCCCGTTATACATTAATCATTGTTGTAGGGACTAGGGTAGTGGGGGGCCTATGAGGAAAATACTTAATTGACTGCACTTGAACATGAAAGAACATTTTATGGAAACCAACTACATATTATAAAGTACAGAATTGAATTCATAATATTTATTAAATAAAATTGCAATGTATTATAATTACAATATTAAATCATAATTATTTTTCTGTAACAAATCCACTCATATGAAAATGGAAAAACAATGTTTATTTCGTTTGTAAAGTTCTGACAACTTCATATCAGTTATCATTAACAATTAATACTGTTTAGTCATGAATAGATGAATTTTTTTTTTTTAATTAACTGTGGTTTGTCGATGAATAGAAACCTTCCAACTAAATACAAGTAATAGAATCTTGAAAATGTATATAGCTTTATGTACGGCTCTATAATTATTCATTGAATAGTTTTTTTGCTGATGGTTTTTGATATATTTTTATTATTCGATGATTTATTGAAAAGTTACGGTTAGGCTCCTTGGTCTAATAAATTTCCTCTGAACGTGCAAAAATTCATATAATTTAGAGGTAGCACAAATTTTTCCGTTTGATAAGCAAAGGCCATACTCAGCCAGCTCATCATGACTTGGTTTACCAGGAAAATGACGGAGGTGAGGTGAGTCACATATTCAAACAGGACGAAGGTATGTTTAAGAAGAAGTATAGTAAATGAAGAATTAGCAAAATATCTACGATTAGATTAGATAGTTCAAGTTGCGGTTCATTGATAGTTTCTCAAAGAACATTTAATTTTTACTCAAGCATAAGTGGGATGAATTTATTGAGAATCATCAAAATATTTGATTTATTTCTACCAAGTCGTTTTAGCTTTTGAGCCAAAGAAAGAATAATCAAGTCTAATGCTCTCAGACGATTCCTTCATAATTCGAGTTTCTTGGTCGATTCGATATGGAGAAAAACGCACAAGGGGTATAACTTTTCCAAAAATCAGAAATACCCAACTTTTTGAAGACACATTTTAGGCCTTAAGCCCTACCATCTCATACTATTTCTTCACTTTCAACGATCTTAATTTTGTTCATAAAAATGTATTTCCAAAAGTAAAATTTAGTTTATAATTGATTTAAAAACATTCTGGTAGATACATAAAATAAGCTATTTGATATAATGGGAAAAAATGACTGTGAGACCTGAAATTCGGATAAAAGCTCAGAAAATAAAACCAATCCCATGAAAAATAATGAAGCATCATAATTAAATATTTTCCTATCATATTATAGTCTAAGGTATATATTAATATTATACCATTATAATATTATATTATTTCTTGATGATTTATTTTTTTGTCATCAAATCTGACCAACACCAAACCAAGATCCTCCAATCAAGTGAGACATCAGGTGCGCGTACTAGACAAAGACTAACTTATTAATTTAGTGATACTGCTTCAACTGCAAACAAAAGCGTAACTGTAGATATAAATCTTAAAACTTTCATGTCAGGCATTAAAATCCGTATCGCATTACCAGCGTCGGCGTAATTACCCAATTAGCAGTCCATGCCTATAACTACTTTATGCCCGCATGAATAATAGGAGGGCAGATATGAAAGAAATTAACCCCCCTTTCATTTTCTACCTCGCTGCATTTCATTTCCATTTATGGAAATCCGGAACTCCTTCCGAAGCGTGAACTCTTCCTATTTACTTATTAATGTTTCAAAAGGCTCATCTTCATACGTTTGCATCTAATAGCATTTAGCCACATTCCAGCTAGCGGTACCCTACACTATCAGCTATCCTAGATAGGATATCTAGTACAGCGATACCCTCAATCATCAGGAATCCTAGTTAGGGTATCCAGTACTGCACGGACTGCCCACATGTATTGACAGGGCATGCTTTCGTTTAATAACACGCCCGTGATAGATAGCCGGTCTGTAAAGGACCGAGTCAATCACTGTTCTGTTTACAATCGGATCTATGTTTTTTTCATGTATAGTGAGAGAGTGGCCATGCAATTGTGCAGTCGTGACTGGCTTACATGGGTGGGCCATTAGTGGGTACGCAACAGAATGGGGTCTGGCCTTTGTCAGATAGAATCTATCTGTCGGTGGATTAATGCTAACCCAATTTCTGACCCAATTTACTTAATGGATATGTCTCATTTGGAGAAAAACAACACTATTGTAACTGTGATTGTAAGTAATGAATATTTTGTAATGTTATATTTCCTTAAGTCAAACCAATAAATAGTCTCAGAGATCTCCCCGATCCTCGCCTCCTCCACATTGTATGAATGTGTATTGTAAATGTAAATTCAAAAATATGATATGATTAAGATCATTTATCATAATTATCTATTGCTCATTTAAGGAACATTGTAATTTTCTTCAAATGAAGATTAATAAAAGCTCAAACGTTGACTCTTAGAAAGCTCTTGTAAGAATAAAAATGTACTTTTCTACTTACGTGTCGATAAAATGTACGTGTGGAGAACATACTTGTATTATTCATTGAATAAATCATAGCAAGAAACTTTCATCTTCTTGCTTTCAAAGTACGGGTCGGTTAGTCTATAATTAAAACATAGTTTGCTAGAAAGATTCATTGGTGATTAAAAGAAACTGTTACAAAGTTATTTTGCTCAATAATTTATCCCCAAAACGTTCGAGGTTTGTCAAAGGTGAATTGAAACTAACTTTCTTCTTGATCGAAAGCTAAATCTACAAAAGTTCAATATGCATATAGATAATATGTATTTTACATTAAGTCAACACTTCTTGTCGAAGAGTGGAATACCATAGTTAATTTACTGATTTCTTTCTTATTTTGTTATCTTGGACACGGGGCTTTGATTCTAAGGTAATTCAGAAGTCAGGAGAGGGGGGGGGGATGCCTAGTTCATTTTTGAATGTTTGTTCAATATCGGAATAATAAACCTTCTACAAAAGAAGTACACGTATAAAAATGATCTGTTACACGCGATAAGTCGTTACTGAATGTGACACTGGTGGTGTCTGGAGGCCTAGAATGTGGTTGTAAAACCGTATAAAGAGCTTTAGCAGTGAAAAGTACTCTAAAGTGCTATTTTGTGATTTCCGAAAAGTTTATATGTGAGAGGTCTAGTTGAGTCATAGAAGAAATTGGGTTTCTAATGTAACTGTAACAGTTATTACTAAAACCAAAAATCTTGGTTTAAACTATATTTTCAAAACTGTTACAAGTTTAAAGTCTATTTAGAGGTCCCACATCCAGGTATCTTTTACGGTTAATGATAATGTTATAAAAAATAATTTATCGTTTAATTAACTATCTACGTTTAAATTTAATCTTACACTCGTGTGGGTTCAAAGGAAGACGCTGGCAATGAATTATGATGTTATTAAATTAAGAAAAAATTTAAATAATTGTTACATTAAAAATTAACAACTAAAGACTTTATTTTTTTATTAAATAATCACTGATACGGAACAACACTCAGTAACGCTTTCTGTTATAAACTGATAGATCAAACATTGTGTTATATGTATGTAATATCGTACTACTGATTCTGAAAATAATCTGTAGGTATGAACGTACTTCTCCGATGTCATAATTTAAGAGAAGAAAAATTAAACTTTGTACTTAATATTGCTAAACAATAACCGATATTTATCATGATACAATAATGTTATATAAAATATATATGTAATCATAAAGCGATGTTAAATGACCATTTTTATTTTTAAAAGATCTGACTGTATCAGTTAGAGTGAAAGTTGCGAGCGCGATAGAAGAACAAAAAAATTCCTACAAGGGATAATACACTTTTTAATGCTTACCCCCCTCCCTTCTCAGGACAGTTGAGTTTGCACGCCTTCGCAATTTCAGGATAATTTTGGAGCTCAAATGTCAGCAGGGCAACAAGCGTACTTTATAATTGAATCAGTCCAAAAAAAAAAATCATATAATTATCGAATATCTCTTAAGAAAGTATTATTTTTTTTTTTTTCTTTCCAGTAGGCTATTACCGCAATTTATTGTCAAGACAGGGAAAATATTGACATATTAAAAAAAAATATAATTAACTGTAAATGATTGTTTCAGATTTTATAGTGTTTTACTTGAAAACATAAACTTCGAGTTCAAATTGATTTTATAATAAACAAAATATGTCCATTTATCAAAAATTTAGCTAAATTATTTTTTCAAAGTCTTTGAACGATTGGTTTAATGGTGAGTAAATAAATAGTAATTTGTTTGATTGATGTGTGTTTTGTTTGTTTGCACTTGCAATCCCACTTCCATCGAGGTCAATCAAAAATAAGATATTTCTTTCTTTTTTCGCTGGTATGTTTCAAGTTTTTCTCACAATTTTGAAGTGTTTACCTTAATTGGAGTTGCCTCATTGTTACACCGAGTTTATTCTGACGTGATATTCCCTCCTAGTCCCAGATGAGTGTTCTATGTTTAAACCGGTTGACGAAAAGTAGAAAAAAAAAAACTTTTAATACTTATAGGACATTCTGTTTCTAAAGTAACGTTGACGTATTTATTATTTCCGATCCTTTTAGAACCTCCTTTTCCCCAACAAGTTTCAAATGCCTCCGCACTAACACGTAGCATAACGCCATCGCTACTCCGTAATCACCGTACAAGACCGCAATTAAAGAATGTGCAACACCTCGGAGACTGTCTCTCACATTTCGGACTAAACGGAGACACTGTGTGGTGCTGCGTTATTCCTTCCACTGCACTCCAGAGAGGCACACGGCGGAATTCCTCGACTGCTGTCGCAACCCTCATCATCAAAGCAGGAGTTGCTCAAGGCGGACTGCGCAACGTACCATCTTCGCCTAGATCTGGTCAGACATCTTCGACTCACCTACTGTACTGGTTATCCTTGTCACCCTATCTGAGAATTTCTTTCATCTCGAATCTATTCAGGGCACACCATCATTAGAGCACCGCTGATTGCCTACATATTGCCTCAACTTGTTAAACTAGTAGTAGTCCCTAATTCATCCTGTTACTAACAGTTAATGGCAGCATGCTGGAATAACTGCGGGTCCACAAGTTCTAGACAGTAATTTTTTTGATACTAATATTTCTCCTATACTATTACGAATATTAGAAAAAACAAAAACAAATTTAGAATAAAATCAAAGACGGCAAGGCAGCGGAGAGGATAAGAGCGAGGAATGAATTAAATGATTACATTAGGACACATTTATTTGGCAACTTTTTGTAATTTTAGCTTTATTTTTTTTATTTATCGGACACGAAAAACTGTTTAAAAAAAGTCATACAATGAATATGATCTCAATCCGAGTCATAGTTTTAAATAACTAGTAAGTTACGGGAAACTATGAAAAATGTTATTTTATATAATAATTCACTGTCACTTAGCACCAAAACTATCACTGTAAAAATACTGACTTCGGATTTTTTACTCTATCCACCGTATTGATGATAAATACAGTAAATAAAGTTATTTTGAAAGAAATTTTTACTGGAATATAAAATGTGATTTTTGATCACAATCACACCATTTTTACAGTTCAGAATTCATTATAACAACAACTACACACTCCCCAGATACCTCCCAACCCTACATTAGTGTTGCAGCCTTCGCATTTCAAAGAAGGAAGCTGAGGATGGGGAAAATTTATATCGAATACGAGTCAGTGGAGGGAGCGCCACAGACGCTCAGGACAAAATTCTTGAATACCTCAAATCAAAACATCTACCTAAATGAGATGCATTCATACAGCTAGAAAAGAGAGCAAATATATGCAAGAGTATGCTTTGAATGCAGAATAACTGTCTACTAAATAACTACTGTACATGGAAACTCGTGTTCAACATGCTTTAAATTCTAGGATATAGAGAAGGACCTTAACTTCTAGGAGGAATATTGTATTCGTTCAATGCTACATCCGGAGAATGTTTAATGAAGGAAGGAATATTAACAGAAAGAAGTGTTATCTAATTTAGTTGCAGCAGGTAGGATAAATAATTGAGGTTCTACTTTTGGAAAAAAATAATGATACAATTGAATTCCCATCGATTTCAAGGAATTAATCAAGCAAAAACCTACTATTTTCCACTATTCAAGTCATTTCTAGCAACCCAAACAACTTTTTAAAGCGATGTAATTGTTCTTATTTTTTTTTAAATAGCCTCTCATTGTTTCAATTATAAAAGCAATCGCAGAGACTGGATCAAGAAGTATTACCGCCAATAGTCAGTCAGCAGTCAGTGCTGCCAACCAACACCAATTATAATGGTTATTAGTGATGCTAATTGTTCCTTTGTCAGTATGATTATACAATAAGGACTGTAAGTCTGCAGTAAATTGATCTCGTTTGAAGGATGTTGGTTAAACAGTTATTTTTACTATTCTGGATGAAATATATGTCTGTAACTGTTATTAGTTGTTTAGTTCGTACTACATACTTGCATTTGAACCTCATTTCCAAGTGGGCGGTGGATATACTCTCACTATCAACGCTGAATATTAGAAAACGATAAAGTGATCGGTTTCAGAATTTCTTTTGTATATCTGTTAATTCTTTTGTGCAATCAAAACTATGGACAGAATATTAGTATCACACATAGTTTTAAATAATGTGTAGATTTTTTCTGCAAATCAATACCCTCATAGGTTTCATAAATACTGATTTGTTTACATCAGATAAGTATTTTATTCGGTCCATGTAGCTGCATTGTTTGCCTTCTATAACAAGAAATTGTTTTGACAGGTCAGTTTTTTCTCATAAAAAAGTGGTAAACTTGATCTTGGTGAACCTTGAACATTAATCAAGGTTTATAAATGGTGTCCCAGAATTAACGCAAGATTTGAATTTGCCGCCAGGCAACCCTAAACAATTTGGCAGCTGACAGTTTAGGGTTAGTAAAAATGGAGTGTTACACGATAGAACAACGTGTCTTTATTGTTGAAAATTATCTTAAAAATAATGAAAATTTGGCAGCCGCTGTCCGAAAATCGTGACACAGCTCATGAAACAATTCAATTACTGCAATGAGACATTTCAAGGTCGTGGACTCTCTCGTTTCGGTGATCAGAATTGGCCCCCTAGATCGTGTGATTTAACACCTTTAGATTTCTTTTTATGGGGTTATTTGAAGTCAATGATGTATGTCAACAAGCCCACATCCACCCATGCATTAAAATAGGAAATTCAACGCTGCATCAACGAAATTCAACCACATTTATGCCAAATGGTCATGGAAAATTTCGACAAAAGAGTGCGTATGTGCCAGCAAAGTCATGGAGGCCATTTGCCCGATGTGTTATTCCATAAATAACCCTATCCTATTTACTTTATAATTCAATAAAAAAATAACAACAAAAATACTAAAAACTGTGTTTTCTATTTAAATCAAATCTTGCGTTAATTCTGGGACATCCTTTATGAAGATAGAAATAATACTAAATTTTCTACTGGCCGCTAGGGTAACAAAATTATTCGAAAAAATACCCCGCGTTAACAGACCACTTAAATTTGGCATTGTCCACGGTATGAAATAGTTATCAAGTCTGCCCCATCCTGTAAACTGTGGGTAGAGCGAACACTGTCGGACTGTAGGAATGTCGAGACAATGGGAATACAGGGCGTGGCTGGCCACCGTCCTTGCCAAATTTGGGTGCCGTGGCAACAGCTGTTCAATCTCAGCCGATGTTTGCACCCAAGCACCTAGACCTGCCCACGCACCCCGTCCCTTCCCCATGGCCGAATGTGTTGAGTCGCCTCTTAAGTGCCCCGGGTGTACGTACCCCTTGAGTAAGATACTTACATATTTCTATCTACTTCTAGTTAGCTTCCCAGCTTGTATCAGTTGCATCCATTAGGTTTTCGCAATGGCTAGCCGATGGCTTTTTCAGCTTTCTAATTTAATGTAGCCATTTTCATCATTTAATGTAGGATCTCAATAATTCCACGTATACTCTCCATTATTTTTCATGATTTTATCTTTAGTATGATGTTGCATCGATTTGAATTATCAAGTAAAAAATCATTGGTTGTGTTAAAGTTGCGAACACGACTATAGTTTTTTTTTAAATATGCAAACTGCATAACATTAATAAAAACTCGTGATCTTCAATTTGGTATCATATTTAAAATTACAGAAATCTTTTTTTACTGCTAAGTAATTATTAACAAGTATCATTAATTAATACTTATCATGTTTTGTTGATATAGGTACATTTTTAATATCTTCCAAATAGCAAATGGAACCTCCATGTAAAATCTCATGTCCGTTCTCACATCAGAGGACACACCGGTGAAAACAAAAATGTTTCTGGTTTTGTTAAAAACAACAAGTCCCTGAAAACTTGTGTTCGGTGGTGGCTTGAAGTAAGACATAATTAGGGTATTTTAAAAGTTTACTAGCAGCCTACTCGGCAGACGACTACTAGCTTAAGGTTTCAGAAAACCCTCGGATTACTGAACGTGTCGGATTGAAACAGTATCATTTTCGAAATTGTACTGTATTTTATTTTAGGTAGTACATATCTTGTAACATAGTTCATATCAACGATTTCACAACAGTACAGACTTAAATTACTTTATTTATAAAATGAGCTTACAACAATGGTGTAGATTACAGTAAAGAATTTATACACGAGCGGTGACTGGGTGAAATGCACAAAGACAGGTATGGGACTTTAGGTGAGGTTGAGGGATGAGCTTCAGATCAGTGTTTATATAGATCTGGTTGATTCTATCTAAAGGGCAATGTTGTTACTTGTTTTGTTCTTTACTTCGGTAAATCAAAACATTGGTATAAACAAATATTAAGAGTTACGTTACTACATACTGAGTCGAATGGCTAGGCACAAGTGGGGTCTGGGGCTAAAGCTGAGATATATATATGTATAAGAAGGATAAGATTCTGGAAAGTAGGGAGGTTTTGGAGGGATGGGGTCGCTTACTTAAAAAATCCACCATCAGTGACTTCCATGAAGTCACGAGGCAGGTATACAGTTCTCAAGCCCCTTCTACTTTTAGCATTATAAAACTAACGATAAAATGTTTTTTACTATTTTGTTCTCGTGCTGAGTGGTCCCCCCTTGATCCCCAGAGGTGCCAGTTGCACAGCGACCTAGATCTTGGTTTGGCAAAGCAATGTCACACTGGCACCGGAGCGAGGAAAGGTTTCACTAACCACGAAGTATACATAATCGATAAAGATCGAGATCTCCACTTTCCAAGTCCATCGACCCTCTCTGCTCCTAATCCTAGACCTTCCTACGCCACGCTCAAGGAGACAGGACGGGACGCCTACGTTCTGCGAACTTGCGAACCAGCTGCCGATGAACAAACGCCTCAGCCTTTTAAGGAGACCTCAACTGCATCTGTGTGTAACGGGTGATGCAACTAGCTATATTTAGACTGGCTCGATAACTGCACAAATCTATTTAATGGATTTAATGGAATTACCAGTCATGGGCATTAATTTCTATTGGTAGTCCAGACAACTGTAGTAAATAAATTCGCCAACACGTACAGTCTACACGGGAGCAAATTTTGAAAATAAATTTTTTCAGAATACTATCGCTATTGAACAACTTTATTATGATAAAATTACAATCTGCCTTATCGGGCAATAAGTAATTGTGACAAATGATCTCATTCATACCATATTTACAATTTTTCATTCACTCGCTCATTCCTACACTATTTACAAACAGCCTAGAGACCTCCCAAATCCACAGGTTGTCTCCTCCCTCGCATGCGAGAGAGGAAGCAGAGTCTTGGGAAGTCCCCCTCGCTCATCCGTCAGCCGCGTCACCGAATATGACCAAGAGCGTGAAAGCCACATATGCTCAAGACATGATTGGAGAAACGGGCTATTGCCAGGACTGGCACTGTTACGCATTTATACTAGATCACAAGGCCACTGTCGTTTTAGTCTCCGAGGAGGATTATAGGGATGGGTGGTGCAGTGCAATGACTATGCTACGGTGTTAGGGTGGTTGGATAGGTTGCTGGGGGATTTCAAAATACTATTAAAAAAAAAATGTACAGTCTACTTTCAACATAATTTACATTCACTCACCAGACATGGGTTCCCAAAATAAGAGAACTTTAAATATCCACTTATAGAATTTAATATTGAGCATTTCATGTCCTATGCTTTTTTGGAAAACAAAACGCTGCGATCCGAATATATAACCTAATAGAATATAACTACTTAGCAATAAGTTTGTCAATTAATGAGAGGTCATTATGTTTTTAGTGATCGGAGAATCAAGTTGAACTTGCTTGTAATATTGCATTTCTCTTGAGCATCTGCCGGAAAGTCTGTTCTTTCTAGACAGACAGATAGACAATTAAAAGCTTACATTGATAATTCAATTTTTTAAAAGCAGTATTAAAGAGTGAAAATGAAAACTGGAACTTGGGACGATTTAGCTCCGGAAATGGCACGCAGTGTTGGAACCCTTACTGTTTCATTTGTTGGAGATCACGTGACACTTTGCATCAAGAAACTAGAACGCTTCTTAGACTTTAATATATTAGTAATTGCAATTAAAGAAAAAAAAACCTTTCGTGGCGTAACTCATTTGATAAAAGTAATGACACACAAGGAAACGGAAGAGTTCTCCGGCATCTTATTTGTTACATAACGCAGCTCCACAACTTTCTACCGAGTCCATCGACCTCTTCACTTTAAAATAACAGCGTTAAAAGTGTAATATATTGTCACTTAAACCGCGATACCATGTGAGTCCGAAAACCACAACTTTAAAGAAAATAATAAAAAGTGTTTAAAAATTTATTTGTGCATCAAATTAATTTTTATGAGTTTATCCGTTTATTGGTCACCTTGAATTTAAAGGTACCAGATGGTAATGAAAGGTTCTCATATTAACAACAAAAAATTTTTTTGTAACTTAAAATATTTAAATAATTTTCGGGCTTACGTGAATTAAATAAGCTCAGACGAAATTAGACCTTTTAAAAAGAAAAGTTTATTTTGAATACAAAATAAAAATTAGCATAAGAACAATGTTACTCTAAGTCTAAAAGAGTAATGATTTTTTCCCCCTAAGCTCTCTAATTAGAAGATTAAGGATGATGGAAAAATGAAGGAAGATTTGGGTTGAGCGGAGCCTTGTACTAGGAGTACCTGCTTGAAGGTGGTTTGAGGGAATTAAGGTGTGTGGGAAGCCTCGGTAGAGGTGAGAGTCCACTGGTGGCTGGGCCTAGAGTCTTCTCTAGGCATGTAGTGCAGTCGTAGTCGGATACCATTGATGGGTGCCCCTTAGAGGCTTGTTGTTGGTGGGCCAAGCGCCGTGATGTCCACCATTTGTTCTGCTTTACTCGATCTTGTGAGTTGCCATCGTGCCGGTAGCGGTGGTGGTGTCATGTCTCGGAATAGAGGGTTTAGACTATGTTTCATCGAGTTGAAGAACTTGATGTGTCATCTTTTGATGGCTTCGGTGATGGTGGGGACCTCGAACTTTTCGTGCATGTCGGATGCCTTCATTTCACGAAAAGGGGTATGCCATAGTGCCGTGCGCAGGATGTTGTTCTGGAAGCTCTGGAGTCGAGTTACGGTGCTGGCGTGTAGGGATCGAAAGAGTGGTGTCCCAAACAGTAGAGCTGGCCTCAGGACGCTCTTGTATATTAAGAGTTTCAGCCGAAGGGATATAGCCTGGCTTGTGGGCTTTTGTTCATGGCGGGAGTACAATATATTGAGGAAGGGAAAGGAAATAACATCATTTAGTTATCTTGGGATGATAAGTGTGCTTCTAAAAGTCGTCCCTTCTTGAGTTCCACGGTCCTCCAATGGTGCATATTTTGTAGAGATGGTTTAAATCCATTGCTGGATCTGGTGCCGTAGGAGTATATTTTATGTTACAATGGAGTGCATTTTTATCATTTGTTTTACATTTATAATAATAAAGGATACACAAGGGCACGATAATTGCAGCAATAGTGCAAAAATAACATCATAAAAATATTAAGTTTTCAAGTATATAGGTATACCAATTTTTGTAGTATATAATAGAGTAAAGTTATGTAGTGTATAATCGAAAAAAGAAATAGGATAAATATAATAATTGCTAATGCTCACTTTATGTAGTGGTAATTTTACAAACACTTTTGATGAATAGTACAATCAATTTTATTGTTGCGCTGTAGTACTTCTGGATCCCTAGATACCAATGATAGTTAAATCATTTAATTGATTATATAAGTGCACTATACAAGTTATGTATGGCGCACCCTCGGTAGACTCTCACTACCTTCCTGATTCCACCCGCCTCCTTTAGGCATTCCACACCCTATATCCTTCTCATACATCCTTCAAATGGGGGACTCCCCTTAGTGAAAGGCACTCATTAGCCCAAAATAATTTTTCTTTATTTTTCCCACATCCTATTTTTATTAGTTTGAGAGCTAAGGGAAAAAAAAAAAAAAAAAAAAAAAAAAAAAAAAAAAAAAAAAAAAAAAAAAAAAAAAAAAAAAAAAATGTATGGCGTTTGTGAACGTCCATTCTATTCAAGATCTTATGATGTGCTTCAAAGGTTTTATTAATTAATATCAAGTTTTCATTATAGTCTTCAGTGATATTTTTGTTGATATTAACTGTTGGTCTTGATATTGTGTTCGCTTTTGTAATTATTTTCATTTATGACCTTTTGTCCTCGTTTTGAACTTTAGTTCGTTGGTTGTTTTTACATAAGATCTGTCTTATTCTGTATCTTGCTTGTTAAGTCTGATAATAGAGATTATAAAGTTTGATTATTATGGCAATTGTTATTAAACAACACTTTTTTAATAGCTCCTTTTCAAGTAAACCAGTATTATGATAAGTTTTATAATAAGCTTGGATAATTTTTACATTGTTTAACGCATAGTGTATAATTCCAGGGGAATTCATTAAATCAATTACCAGTTACTATCAATACTTTTGGCAGAAGAATGAAAAGAATTGCCATTCTACTCGTCAACTTCCATATTTATCATGTTGCTTCATATTCATCATCATTTGAAGCTACAGTTATCTTCAGTTTCTTCTTTGTTTTATTAGGACGCTTGATCCTATTAATATACCTTTTAAATATTCTATTTATGTCCTTGTATTGTACAGTTACAGGAATGAAAACGTCTTTATTTTTCCTGTGTGAGATCTATTAAAGGTGGATCCTCATGATTTACATTTAATCTGTTAGTCCTTTTATTTTTTTTCTTTATTGATCTTGTAGTGAATTGTATCATTGATCATTTACTTTTCATCATGATATTTTTGAAAGTACTTTTTAGTGACGTTATACTCATGTTTAATTTGTTCTGGTATAATCCCAAAAGTGATCTCATTTGGTGTTAATATTAGACCAAATAGAAGTTTTGAAAATGTATCAATTGCAGTAAAAATCATTTTTTGTTCATAATGAAGAGTGTCTATCATTATCTCTTCAAATGGTTTTGTAGGTGTTGGTGTTTCTTGAAATTTCCCTTTCATAGGTTTCCTATCACATTTAACCTTTTTCCAAACTTGACAATTGTTGATAAATTCTGAAATGTGATCTCTCATATTTGGAGAGTAATATTCCCTTTTTAGTTTGTCGTAAGTGCGTCTATCATGGCTTAGGCGTCGATTTTTTTTTTTTGCTATTGACAAGCCATGGAATGAATGGAAGATAATTCACATTCAAATAAATTTGAGTAGCGCTTTAAGTCTTTACAGGCAATCTTCAAATTACGTTCTGCGGTCAGCTCCGGTTCTGGAGTCAAATAGGATTGGATCCGCTGCAGAACTTAATATAAAGAAGACCTAAAGTGGCTGAAAGAGAACATTGCGAAGTTTGTGGAGTATGACTTTTACGATTATTGTAACTCATAAATAAAATATTTGATTACCTATCAGTGGAGTATAGAGCAGCTTGAAGTCTATAATGTAAAAATAAATGCTCGACGTTCAAGCATCGAAGATATCGCCAATAGCAAAAATCGCTTTTCTAAATCAATTTCAATATATTTCTTGGACAGTAGTTTATCTATTTTGAATTATTTTAATTAAAGCAATTTTAGGGTCCATAAAGGTTTAACATATATCCAATATCGAACCCCTTAAAACCAGCTAATTTTTATAAATGTTTCTGAAATGTTATTGTTTACAAACATTTTTATGATTAAACAATGAATATGAAGATGGACGGCAGTCCAAAAAGTCTGCCGTTAAAGAAGAAAAACTATATAATATTGGGAAGGATTTATTCACATCTTTAAAATCTCTACTAATTATCATCATTCGAACCCCACAAACATATGCCAACACAAAGATATACCCAAAAACATGGTTTTAAGAACTAACCTTAGAACGGTAAAAGTGAAATAAAATAAATAATACAACTCTTACGGTACA
Source organism: Acanthosoma haemorrhoidale (assembly GCA_930367205.1). Classification (NCBI taxonomy): domain Eukaryota; kingdom Metazoa; phylum Arthropoda; class Insecta; order Hemiptera; family Acanthosomatidae; genus Acanthosoma; species Acanthosoma haemorrhoidale. Next base: position 75,806,990 of record OV884011.1, read on the forward strand.
CTGAAACCACTGATACGGAGGCACTACAAAATACAAAATATCTCCTTCAAGTGGGACGATCCATCTTGGGTGGGCTGGGATACTCTCATCACTGACCTAGGTAAATACTGCAACAGTCACGGTTTCCCTAATTGTCACAGGAACAGGAGCGACGAGTGACCGGGATAACGGTAAGAGTGTGTGACTTTTGGAGCAGTTGCATAATAGCACTTCCATCTGTGCCACGGTGCCAGCACCTCTTGCTGTGCAGCTCTTCCATTTCCCTTCCATATCTAGGCTGACATCCGCTCTGACATACTGTCTATCTCTCTCTCTCTCTAGAGGTCGTTTTCTACTTCTGTTCCATTTCCTCGTCCCATGCTCACTGTCGACATGCCCCCTTCGCTATCCGGAGAGGATTACACGGACTGCTCTGACATAGATCGGTTGTTCGATGGGCGATCTGGAGGACATCTCGCAATAATTAGGGTTGGGGGAATCTCCAGCCACATAACCACCCAAGATAACACATTTCAAGACAATTACCACAGTTTAATAAGAAAATTCAAGAGGATCAAAGGCCTCACCGTATAATTGAAGGTTATATTTATTGTAGAAGCATAAGAAAACAATTACCAGTTTACATTCTCAAATAAAGCTATCCTTGGGCTTACTTGTTAGGAGTAAAATGCCATATTATAAATGTACTGTTACAATGTAAACCAAAAGTTTGGAAATTGCTAATAGGAAAGCAAGTACAACTAAATCGCTCGTAAAGTACCAGATTAAAATATGCCAGTCCACAGTAATACGAAAAGCCCCTCTCCTCTGTTTATTAAAAACGATTTTGAATTTTGAAGCTTCAACCTTTCAGTAGGGAATAAGTAATTGTTTCTATTACTTCTGTTTTCTATTTTGAACAATGTAAAAGATATTGACAAGGCCGAGGTTCAAACCTAGAATCTCACTATCTCCGGTCAGGCGCTTTTCCAACTAACCCACCCTTGCCAACCAGCTAGTCTATTTCTTTTCAATCTCATTATCTAATGTCATTTAGCCACTTAAAATGCTCGCCAGAACAGCAATCTATCACAAGAAACTATAATACAGCCTAAGTTCCGGAGAATTGTTTAAAATTAAGTTCCTGTCCTTTTCTTTGGCTAATAACTATACAAGAAACTACTCCACAAACCATACATGTCGACATTTTTTTCTCAAATCCAACTAAAAATTCAAATTTTGTCTTGCTCCCTCTGTTCTTTTTGTAAGTCTGGAAAGTAATTTCCAAGCGAGTGCTGTATCGGTGGCGCGACGAAGCATTCTGCTTAGTCTCCGATGGCCTTGCGACATTTTTACCAACAAACCAGTTTTCCCGCCCCCGCCAATGACCTAACGCCCACCTGGGCCTTAAGCCTTGTTCCCTCGGCGTAACAAATCTTGAGGTGCTCCAGGTTCGTACTTGCGAACGGTTGAGTTGCGGATGGGCCATCGGCGCGTGGTTTGACAAATCTCGTGGTCCCCTTGTCGTCAGCGAGCATTGCCAGACGCCCCCATCTTCAGAGTGCAGAAATGTCCCCATTTTGTCATACGCAAACCATTCTGTATAAAAATAAACATTCTGTATGTGTAATTCGTGCCAGCCCCCAGAGTTATTCTACTGTTTTTCACTTTCATCGGCAACTTCCTGAAAGCATGCATCAGATAGTCTTTCTTCTTTTTAAGTTCTATCAAAGAACACTAAAGAACTATACTAATATTATTTTGAAACCGTTTCCATACACCAGGTATTCACGCCATTGATGTTGTGGATTCCGTATATTAGGTTCTCCCTCGTACAAATCCAAAAACTCTATTATGAACTACTTAAAAATTAATTCTACAAAATCATACAGGCCGTGTGATTGGGTGCACGGGCCACACTGACTTGTTATCTGCCGAATGCTCAAGCCTTTCATATTCGAAGCATTTACCGACATTTCACGGTATAGCTCGATCCTCCCCGAATCACCTCGAGCAATGTCGAGTCTTTATGTTCCCCAGACGCGAGGTATGACAAACTTCAGACAATGCTCGCCAAACCATATACCATGGGAACGAGAAGGCTTTCCCAAAATAGGGGACATCTACATCGTACCCGCTCAGCTTAAAAGTCGAAAGTAGTTAATTGAAAATTACACTGAACTATCTTTATATATGGTACTATAGTGAACGTGGTGGATACACAAAAACTCGGGTAGCTAGGAAATAAGTTAGTATTAACTGCAGAAACTGAAGTGAGAGAGACTGTTTACTTTTAAACAGGTATGGTACAATCTTTATGTTCTACGACGGTAGGTGTCAAAAAAATCAAGCATGGTCTATCTATAATATAATTAAGGGTTTCATTGAAACAATAAATGGCCACCAAATGGATTTTAGTAATACTTTTACAGCATTTTTTTTTTTATTACAACTCCCACGGGATAATTTTTTTTTTTTTCTTCATAGCCTCTTTAAATTTACAGATAATTATATACAATTATAGATCCTAAGGCGAATCTATTTACAAATTGTCTATCTATTTCTTGTAGCCTCGCTACATTATATACAGGTTTTGTTATTTTATAAAAATTATATAATGGAATAAACAAGTATAATGATATACATTACTGAACTGACTAATAAAGGTGATGGGTGGGGCTCACCTTTTTGATCAAACTTAAAACTAACTTACATACTAATTCTTAACCTAATTTTTCCCCGACAGTCTATTGCCATCGATGCGGGAGGGGTGGTGGGGTCATAGTGTTAAACACTGGGTTGGTTAGGTGCTGCAACGAGTGAAAAAACTTGATGTGTCTCCGGCGGATGAACTCACCCACCGATGGCACACCAAGCAACGGGTACAAGTCAGCGTTCTTTAACCTCTCGAGAGAGGTATGTCGGACCACTTTTCGTATGATCCCATTCTGGAAATGGAGAGATTTGGCTGTATTGTCAGTCAAGTTGGTAAATAGCGGGGCACCGTACAGCAGAGCTGGCCGGAGGAAACTTTTATAGATCATCAGTTTGAGACAAAGCTATATTAATTAATAAATAATTTTATCCCACAGGATAAAAAAATACTTCTTAATTTTTATGTAATTACAATAATTAAAAATAAAGATGATTTTGAAATTGAATTTGTAGTAATAGTCCTCTAAAGCCCCAACAACTTTAAAATTTATGAATGTTTATTTAGCTATTATAAGTGGAGTATACTTAAGCAAGGAATAGATTTTCTTCTGATAACAGAAATAGTTTACAGGAATAGACTAAATGGGAAATGAATCATTGAAAATCTTTAATTTAATCTGCCAACAATTTTTTAAAAAGAAAAGCTTGAAAGGGGAAGTAAAAAAGTTTATGAATGTTAGAATATTGCTTTCATTATAAATGATATATTTTTAAATCAATTTTTGTTACAGCTCTCGAAGACGCCTCCGAGCCACCACGATGGGGACCACCCTGGTTGCTCTACCTTTGCATAGCACTTGGTCTCCTCTTCCTCCTCATGCTCATTGTCAATGTGTTCTTATGCTCGGCTATGACCTGCTCATGCACTAGGAATGAGGTAATAGAGAAGGAACCATCTGTGATAGAGGAGTACGACCCTTATAGGAGCTGGCATGGCACCCAGTACGGTTCTAGGTAATTTAATTTTGTTTATTTAGTATTATTTTATTAGTAATCAATCACCAGCAAGCTATTAAACTAAGAAGCCAAATGTCAGATTAAAAACGAAGTTCATTCAAATCATTGACATCTTAACAAATAGGTTCCTTTACATGCTCTGGATTTCATCAAAACTCATGAAAATTTATTGACATTTAACATTGAATAACAATAAAAGTCAGTTTGATTTTCAAGATTTCATTTTAGGGCAAACACACTAAATAAATTTAGTGCTAACCACTTTGTCAACAAAATGGTCTCCTCAGCCACAGACAGCTCTTACCCTAAAAGCACAAAAAAAGCTTTTTAGTGTTTATGAGTCTATAGTTAATGAATACAATTTTTTACAGATACTCATTAAATGGAAAACCAGGAGGAGGTTACATCTCAGGAGGCTCCACATTAAACTCTGCAAGATCTGTTTCGACAAATAGTGACCACTATGCGATTGTCGACTCTCACAGGCACAGATCTCCGGGACCACACACTCTCAGCCACTACTCGAGAAAGCACTGATTATCAATGCAATGCGGCCATCTTCACTGTTCTTCTCTGTTCTAGAGACGAGGACTTCAATTTATCAATTAATTGTATATTATTTGATGTAAAAAAAAAAATTAACTACATATCTTAACTATTGGAAAAAATAATGGTATATCCTATTTAAAAAACAGCTAAATATCATTAAGTAAATGTTCACATGAGAATAACGTTACTTACAGATATTAATAATATAAATTAATGAATTTGTACCCTTGAATTTCAATATTTTCTCAAGATAATGAAATAAATAATAATAAAAAGAAACTGTTTTTAGGTATATGAATAAAAGTTATATTTTTTCTAATAGTTGACTTATTTGAACTAATATTGGAGGGAATGTGTGTGATGTTTTGGATTTAACATAGATGTATTTGATTGGATTCTAGTACTGAATAGCTGTTAACACACCAATGAAAAGACACAAATTCTTATGTAACCATAAATAATATGTAATATTATAAAAATGTAATATAACTTTTAGCATAGAAATGAATTCTGAATGTCTGTTATAACATGAGAAAGTTAGAAAAAAATTATAAATGCATTAAAAGATTGTATATTATTCAGAGTAATAAAAGAAAAATACTGTATAAGCGTATTAAGTAGAAGGATAAGAAAACTACATTTGGTTGAAGCTTTCATATCAGAATAATATTAAATTCTGTAAAAAATTATACAAATTTTTCATTTGATAAATCACAGCAGGATTTCTTGTTAAATAAAACTCATTATAACAGATAGATAAAACCATAATTGAACCAATTTTTTCATAATTTAATTTATAATTATTTGTTTATAAATTAAATAGTAATAGTATGTTGAATTTTGATCTCTGCATGAAAAAAAATGTCTGATACTATGGTTTTATCTGTATAAATTATTGTTTGAATAAAAGTTTTTGTATTTGCAGTATGGCTGCTCTATAAGGAATACAACTCATCTCCAATTTCATTTTTTGGACAAGTGGTCTACTTATTAAACATTTTAAATAACCCGTAAATGTAATGTGAAAAAAACATTGAAACAATGTTCTAGATTCGACCTAAGCTGTTTTCTCTTATACCTTGTGAAATATTGAAATCAGATATAAAAGGTTGTATTTATAGAGTTGCAATATATTATTTTGATAAGTATTTGGTTTGGAATACTTCGATTGTTATATAGTTATAGTTACACTGAACAAGACCCAAGTCAAGTTATATATTTATTTTCCTTATAAGAAAAACATCACTTAACTGTCAACATTACAACCAAAATGACTAGACTATTATAAAATACATTAAATTTTTTTTCAAAAAGAGGCCATTTCTGGCTGGGTAAGTAAAAATTTGGAAATGTTAACAATTGGAACTTCCACAATTTTTTCAAGCTGTTCACCATCTCTTGGCTTTTAGGAGTTTTAAAATTTACATGTTCCTTGAGAGCAACTTCAGAACGTATTATAGGTGAAAACATATAAATCATAATGGTCATTTTTGGGATACTAAACTAGACTAATTGTTGATTTGTCTATTTTGCACCAACAATATTGTAATATGATGAAATATGAAAATGAAAATATGATGAAGGTATTATGAAAATGAGTTCACAAGGAACTTGAAAAAATTCCAAAAAAAACAAAAAAATATCAGTAATATGTGTTATTTTGAAGAATGTGAAAGTTGATTATGTTTAAAAGCTGTGCATAATGTCCTTCTTAAACTTTTATTAATAAATCGTTTGTTGCTATGTTTCGGATTGACATCAGTCCATCCTCAGGCGACATGTGTTCAAAAAAAAAAATTTATTTCTAGTTTTTTTTTTTGTTTTTTTTTGAACACATGTCGCCTGAGGATGGACTGATGTCAATCCGAAACATAGCAACAAACGATTGATTAATAAAAGTTTAAGAAGAATATTATGCACATATTTTAGACACAGTAATAAAAATATATCATTGATTTGGGTTCCTCCATCATGTATATTTAGTTTTGAAAAATAAGCACCAATTTCTTTCAAATTGTTAAATAATATTAAACTGAACCGTTGATATTAATAATTTATTAAATGAATGTGGACATTGAATTTTCCTTTGAATAATTATACATTAAATAGCTGAAAGAAAATACTGTTTAAGTTATGATTATGAATGTAAATGATTTTTTTTTTTAAACTTAAGCGAGTTTTCTATAGCTTAAAAAAAAATTGGTTACATAATACAATGGTGCTTTATGTGATAATCACATACAATATACTTATAATATTGTATATACATATATATATATATAATTTAATCTCAAGTACCTAATAAATGTGTTAGCATACTCACACAAACAGTACCCTCTAGGGCACCGCCACTTTGTGTGTTTATAGTCAATAATACTTAATTGTAACTAATAGTTAAGTTTTGAAAGCGATGTGCATCCGATAATATTTAAGGAAAAGAACGCTTTTGAGTGTAAATATATATTTGTATGAATTAATCTTTTCTAGGTGATATATTTAGGATGAAAAAATAAATAAGTTTAATGTTTACTTATTTTATTTGAATGATAAACTACCTTTCTCTTTAAGCCCAGTATATTTGTTCCAAAATTATTCTGAAGGCGCACATGTCTCCTATTTTGTAATGAAGTTATTTTTTCAAAAAATAAAATAATGAATAAACAATTTGCAAACGAATAACATAATTTAAAAATTTATATATTTTTACTTAATTCATCACTTAATCACCTTCTTCAATATAGGTTCTCTTTTGGAAACAATATATTTAATTATTACCGCTGCATCACTAACTCATTTTTCATTCAACAAGCTGATATTTTTCTAGTTAAATATTCAACAACTGACTTACTGGGCATTCATTTCTTAACGACTGATAACTCTCCATCTACATCACTGCTCACTGCTCACTAGTACTACTGTCTCTTCAATAGCTAAGGACTGCCTCAGTTACTTCCCTAGACCTTCAGCTATATCCATGGCTTTCTAGAGCGTGAATTATCTTTAAAGCTTCATGTCAGATTCATCAATCTTTAGAATACATGCTAACAGTACCTGCATCTGTTGTTTAAACTGCAAAACTTCTCTATTGAAACCTACATTAAAAATACTATTCAGGTTGACATTTTCAGTATATTTAATACAATTTGTATCTAATTGAACTAATAATATCATTACCTTTTATTGAATACTAAATGCCACTGGATATCTCATCGATGCTTGTTTGTAGCATGTTTTAGTAGCACAATATAATAGCAATGGAGATTATTGACAACCCTGTCTCCTTTTTGTTTCAAAAAAGCTGTAAAGTTTGTATGTGCCACTGAATAAAGAAATCCGTTTGTTACAGATTGTATTGGTCAGTTTTTTTTAAATAATTCTGATGTAAAGGACAGGAACAATACTTCCTAAATCCGGTAACAACAAAACTTATGAAATTAAATTGTCAATTTATGTTGAATCCCATGATAACTAACCATTATTAGCCAAAGAAAAAATATACTGGCAGGATCAGGAACTCTCCAATATCTGAGGAACCTTGCGACCCCTTAATTTAAAGTTAACTAGAGCTAGTTTGGCTGCACCACAGCATTATATGTAAATATAACATATTTTAAAATATATTGTGGTGATATTTTGGTTCATAAAAATAATTAATACATAATAAACAATATTTAATATAGTGATGGAAAGCAGAGGCTTTGGGTTCCAGATTATTTAGTAGATAGTGCTTGAAAGAAGAATGTATCAAGCAAGAGGACCTTTAAAATGCATTTCATTTATTTATTTAATGTTTTCAAATTTTTTCCTAATTTAAAATTTGTACAAAATGCTAATATAAATATACAAATGAAGATATTTATTGATTTATTTTTAGGGATTCTTAGTTGTTTACTTCCACTTTGAATAATTCTGCAGGTAATCTGGCATATAATCCCACTTTCCAGGATCTTTGTGATTCTTTAGTTGATCAGCTGCATCATTGATTTTATCTTCACTTGGGAGTTCTAAATCAGTATCTCCTATTTATCCATTGTACAGTTTTTGATATTTCCTCTCCATTACAAAAAAGCAGTTTTTGTTATCGGTACCATGATCTCTAATATGCATGGATGGTATTTGTTTGAATGGCTTCCTAGTCCTACTAGCAGACATGAAAAATTGACCTAGATTTCTCCAAATTCAGTTTTTTGTAATGCATATTCTTTTCCTTTCTCCTTCTATTTTGGTGCTCCTGCACTGTTCTTCGCATTATTTGGTAAGCATTCTTTTCGACAGCCATGGGCTGTAAATAAGACAATCATCCCATCACACCAAGGGGATCTTTTCTTTTTCCTCTTGCCCTAATATTTTTCTTCAGCAGCTTGTACCACATTGCAGCACCACAAATGGCCCAGTCATCAAAGCTATTACCAAAATTATCTGCAATCAAAGTTTCTGGTCAAGAGTATCTTCATAACTTTTTTAAAATTTGAGGGTCTCTAAGCTTTTAAATTGAACCCCTTGACTGTTCGTAGGGTTAGCCAGTGGATGAGCAAAATATCCTCGTGGGATGTGAGTTGGGTGGAGGAAATGATCACTGTAATCATTAGTTCCTATACGATATATGTCATGCTGCTAATTACAATATGGTTTACACACACTGGTCATCAGGTGAAGTCTTGTGGATATAATTGTTAAGATATGGGGTGCTCGATTGCTACAACGTTCAGTGTGAAGTTTATACTGATGGCCAGAAAATACATCTCTTCTTGGTCCATTTTGTTCAACGTGGATCACATAATGGCTCTGGTCGGAGCTGTTTCTCCTCCGTTCACTTAGACCCGACTTCCACTTCCCTACTCCGGTTGGAACTGGAGGAGAATCCGGAGCCGTTAGCCTGCTTGTTGTATTATATCCAGGAGATGAGGATCCTGCTTCACCCTACTTGCTAGGGTTGGAACTTTTAAGAGTTGCCATCTTGCCCTTATTATTAAGGCACCCTTAACTTGGCTCCATTATTTGATTAGCTTTATAGAAAAAATTCCTTCCATTTTCTTTTTTTTATAACTTACTATCTTTTATTGGTTTATACAGAAATATTTTTAAAAAATTAAAACCATTTTACTTTTTTTATGTTTGGCAACAAACATTATTTTTCTAAAAAAATATTTAAAAATTTTGCTGGATAAAACAATAAAAGATAGGAAAGTCATAAAATTGATAAAAGCATAAAGGATTTTGAAACCTTCAAAACTTTATTTGAATTGTTGTCGTTTAAATTCAAATTAATTTTTTTATTCTATTTATAAATAAAGCTTTTTTGTCAGTTGTAACGATTCCACCGGATGGTGTCCAATTAATTTTTAGGTGAATTTTAAAATGACAAGCCTTCTACCAGTTAAGGTTCGGACATCATAGGTAGCCAGCCTAATCCCCAAGTCATCAGGATGTAAACATCTCGAATTTATATAGAGAGGCTTTAAAAGGCTCAATAAACAGTCTTGTGACAACTTTCGATCTGAGATTTCATTCAACCTCTTTTCTTTTTCTTCAAGTTTTTCGTTGACGATTATTAACTTACCATCAATAATATATTTTTCCCCAAAGTTTCAGAGCACATTTTTTTTTTTATATAAAATACGATTTTGATACTTATGAATTCCAGCATTGAGTTGTGATTTTAATTTAAAAAATAAATGAAATAAAGTAAAATCACATATTTCAATGCTGGAATTCATAACTGTCTAAAATATTACTCGTCATATCTGAAATAATAATCACAACTTTGTAATTGATATTACAAAAATCTATTTCTTTTATTTTTGTAGCCAAATTTTCACACCTATAGTAACCTTTCATAACATTACAGAATAAATATGTATCAATACGATTCATTTTAAATCGAAATCCAACAATCGGTAGGGTCCAAGTGAGTTTTTGGATTTATGGAAGGTTAAAAAAATTAAATTAAAGATTTTTTATTTAAGTGTAAAAAGTAGAAAGAATAAAAAGTTATACAAATTAATTTATTTTTCTTTGCATTATAATTTTTCAATATTATTATTATTAAGTAATGAGGATAAATCATCGGAGGATTGATGATTGTTCTGTTTCCGACTTACGCTCCTAGGGGTCAGGTTTCAGTATGGAAAAAGAAGCCGAGGAATAAGGACTAGCTATGAAGTAAGTAAATCTGTTGAATTGCAGCCCAGAACTATTGGGAGCTGGAACGCTTCAGGGAACCTAATGCACTGGAACCATAGGAGCTGACATCCCTAGTCTCCAGCAATAATGTTCATGTCACTCTATGGGTAAGCGTCTAATATTCTCACCAACATAATATTGGCTCTCAAAATATGATTGTGTCAACCATATGAAAAAAAAAAAAAAAAAAATCATCAATAATTTTGAAGCTATGATTTACAAAAGTGTGAGAAAGCTTGTAAGTTAAAAAATAAGTTGGTTAGTTAACAGAAACAGGGCTGCCTTTTTCCAGTCACTACATCTTAACCAAAAGTTAATCTCCAAATTTTGAAGTGTTGTGGAGTTTTATAGATTTCAGATGGATTGTACTATTTTATTGCTTAATGATAATGTAGAATATACTGCTTCGAGAGATAAAGGATAATAGCATCCCCCCTCACACTTAGCAATGAATCCAATACACCTATGAATTACCAAAACACCATACGAGCTTAAAAACTTAAGTTTTCAATAAATTACAATTATTCAAGAGAGTAAGGTAGGTCAAGATCAAACAAAAACATGTTTGCAGAAATATTTATTCACACTTGCGCACCCGTTCATCCTTGAATTGACCATAAATAAAAACATGCAAGGGATTTTAAGACCAAAAATAATAGTTAACTGTTCCTTTCCTAGCTTGTTACAATTCCATAAACAAATTTTTTTTATATCAATTATAAAGAAAGAGTTACAAAAAACAAAATTCAAAATTTATCCACCACATACCCACGAGTGAATTTAGTTTACAACACATACAAAACATTTTTTTTTATAATAATATTATTTGAGGGAAACAAACATTTTGATTTACCAGTAAATGGAGGGGGAGAGGTACCTTATTATTAACACTTTTTTTTTTTTGTGAATTTCTCATTACTTGAAACCAAAATATAGAGCATACTAACAAAATTAAAATTTCTGTATTCTATGTAAACTAAAGTTCCCACTTTTTATAATACCTCTAGAATACAACGTTACACTATGAAGTAATACCATTTTTTTTTCTTTCTTAAAAATTGCATAAATGACAATGTTAATATTCTAAATGTTATACCAGCTAGCGTTAAGGCGATCTGGGAAAATCATGAAATAAGAGCTTATTTCTATTATAGTTATTTATAATTAATGTGCAGCTATTCCTCAATATATACCGTTTAAAAAAAATTTCTTTTCCAAAATAAAGGTTTGTGTTAAAGAATAGAAAACTAAAGAAATAACCTCTTGCAATTAATTATGAAATGTATATAAAGTTTGTAGATTTACAATACAATAAACATGAATTCTATAATAAATTATTAATGAAATAGGTTATCAAAAATGGAAATGAAGTTTTTTTTCTTATAATTTTTAATAGATTGCTAAAATGTTAGTTATTAGTTATTTTATCGAATCGAAAATAAAAGTTGTTCTCAAAGCATGATTGACAGAGACAGCACTATTGAGGAATGGCGTTATTATTGAAGTAAATCTAACAGTATCAATTAATTGAAAATGCCAAGTCTTTGTCGTCCCAGAGCGCCTTGTTCGGGGGGTTGTTTCACCCTTTTCACAAAATACATAATATTATTTACTTATATACTTAAATTTATATCATTTTTTTTTGTTTACTTAAAAACTGCATAGATATATACTTAAAGATGAAAAATGGGCGATGCCCGTCCTATAACTTTATTAACCAACTACTAAAAATTAAGAACAATCAAAATAAACAAAAAGCATATATTTATATTATAAAACTCAAAGCATACTTCAAAATAGAAATGTCGCCTGACCTGCAAGACCTATCGGGATCAAACGCTCATTTTCTTGATTCAAACCACACTTCTTCTTTTTTTTAATATTTTATCATTTTTTAAAAGTCTTTAGCGCTATATATATACTATGCGTTTATTTATACCATAAGTGTACTATATAATTATATAATAGTTATATATAAAAATGTTTTAATAGTAAATATGTTTAAATAGAAAAACCTTAAAAATGATTGCTACTAACAGTAATTATTTAATATTTATATTTATAGATTTTTATAAAAGTGACAAACATGTTGAAAATAAACGAGGTGAAAATCCTCTATAATAGTTAATTATTATTAAACAAAAACAAAATATACTCATCTATTCCTAATATGATATACAACAAATTAAATATGAGTTTTATGTACTATATTTATCTTCAAAAGAACTAAGATAAATCAAATTTAATAAAAATTAATCCCAAGTTCTTCTTTGATATTTCAAAGGAGGCCAAGTGGATGTCGTTATAGTCATTGACGTGATGGTCTTACTTTTATGTTTTGTGTTCTTTAAATGTTATTATACATATACAAAAGAAACTAGTGCATTTTTCATTATTTGAAACACACCCATGTGTAAACTCAATACCAGTTTTAGTTTCTGTTAATGATTTTTTTATTTTTCTGAATAACACGTCATAAGTTTCGTGAATTGTCAAGCATGTGACCCCTCTCTAGTTGTGTGTTAGCTACCATTAAATTTGACGAGGAGGAATAACCAGTTCATTCCACCGTAAATATCAATATTTCCATGTGCTTTTTTTTTTTTTTTTAAAGATCAGTATTTTGTTTAATAGGTCTCGCAATTCAGGCGACGGTAAATAAAATATTTGATAAGATATCAACTTTTGTAAAATATTTTTTTCCTTCATATATAAACGAGTTTACATTCAGATTCTACCAAACATTTATATAACATGAGATGATCTCACTTACATTACTGAATGACTGTTTGAATGATAGTAATTATTTGTCTCTTAGTGTAACCTTATGTTTTATGACATTTCTTTTTATTATATGGTATAATATTATCAAATATACAATACACCAAAGTCAAGTTGTTCAGGTATATGTTTGATTAAATAGAATATCCATTAATAGAATAATAACAATAAGTATAATCAATAATAATTAAATAAAACCATTACATTCCTCCGTGGTAACGGAAAATTTAACCTGTATTTGGTGGTGGTTTATCATCTTTTATTATTAATTTTATTTAGTTTTAAAAGTTTATGCACTTTTAATAATACATGATGATTGTATTAATTCAATTTTTCTCCATATCGGTATAAGTTTGTAACAGACTGTTGCGGGTTCCGCTACAAATATGAACATTAGTTAATGTAAGAATTATTTAGGGGTGATTTGGGTGCTTCTTATCAATTCATTTCATCATCACTTACTTCATTCCTTAAACCTTAATCATTTAAATGTTATCGGTTTTATTAATAATAGGTCTAAATAAATAACCCGCCATTCAAAAATAACAACCCCTAATATGTTTTTGTTTTTAAAAACATTTATCACATTTTTTTGCCTGATCATCTGAGATGTGGCATTTTCAACAAAAAAATTAAGAAATAACTATTTAACACTTTTTCTCTCACGATATACTTTCATACATAACTTCCACACACACATGCACGCACACATTGCCTTCTTCGTCAGCGCATTTTTTTTTTCACTTTTAACTTTATTTTCATTGTATAAAAAATATTTTTACATCTCAGTTCTCTAAAATGAGTCTCGGCCGAATTTCGTATGGCCGCGTATAAAAAATCATCGATCTATAATATATCTATATGTACGTATAAACTATGTATATATTCATACAAATATATAAAATAAAAATCACTTAATAGTCCTTAAAAAATAAAAACAAAAAAAGCTTCAACAAGGGATAAGAGCCTATATTTCGGTGGTTCTACCCTGAAAGTTGTTTGTCGTCTCACCGTTCATTTGGCAGTTTAAACCTATACAAAACAGATAGAGCACATAAAATATAAATGAATATTACAACAAAAAATAACATAAAGTAATGTTGTCACATTAGTGACAAAGTAATCACTTGTCACATGTGCACTAAGTTTGCATACACTAATGAGACTGGAGCTCTCCCATATTTTAACTGGTGCAATACTTAAACTTAAATGAACAATCATCTTTTCAAAACATCTAGAGTTTTGATGATAATTAATCTTGCTAATTTTTTGCCAAGGTGTGAGAGTTGACATAAACACTAAATACTACAATTAAAAATAGACATTAGTTAAAATAATGGGAAGGATGTGAAAAAATTGTCGATTTGAACCTATTAAGTTACTTATAATATATAGTTTTCTCAAGTTACTATTACTATTCGGTTTTGATTTTTTTTCTCATATTAAAAGGCCACGGCAGATTTTTTTTTTTTTTTATTTAAAATTATTTTCTTTTTTCTTCTGAGAAACGGCTTTAAGGCAATGACAACAGTATAAATAATAGCTTACCTTGCTGCATAAGACCACCAGCTTCACCTATTTTAGAATCAGGAGCTGCTGCCGCCACTGGAGCATCGGTTGACTGAATATTTTTAGAATCACCGTTTTCAACTACTGCAACTGTTCTAAAGAAACAGTTAATAAATGATTAGAGAAGGAAGTAAAGGGAAGAACTAACAAAATTCGATTATACCCTACGATTTCTCTTTGCATGCGTTTGAAACCCTAATATGTCTTCAGCTTATACAGGTTGTTTCAGTGATCTATTTACAGTTTCATCGCTTCATAAAAAATTCACAGAAGAATATTTTTCAAAATTTTATTCATAGAACATGTTTATTAGGCCTTCCCATTAAGTAATCAAGAATCGAAATTCAGGTTTGAAAAATAAGGTCGCCCATTTTGGTGCACCCACTCGTCAACAGGGAGGAACAGGGTGGTATTAAAGGTAGTTTATGTGGTCTTGGAATGACCACAAATTCACACTTGGTATCTAAAGGTAGGTGAAAACTGTCCGGATCCCAAAGGTGAGTGTGAACCGGAGAGAGGCAGACTGGATCACGGGGGGAGACACTACTAGGTAATGTTTGTAGGGCCCCAGGGACCGTCGTCCACAAGGAAGAGGACTCTTCCAAAGGAGGTGCTAATTTCAGTGAGACAAAGAATCCCACTAGGAAGGTGTGGGGTCTGACAACACCGGACTAAAACATAGCGAGGTTAGGAAAGAGAGATGCAGAGGTAATAGAATAAGAAAGCCATGGTTCGAGCAGAGGAGCTAGCGCCAGTGCAGAGCGAGAGAGAGAGAAAAGGAGAGAGAGAAGAGAGGTTCTTCTTCAGGTGCAGGGTTCCGAGAGTCTGGCAAAAAGCCCCAAATCTGGCCCTTATATAGTAGGCAGCTCAGAGGCAGGGATAGCCCCACCGCACCCCCTAGTGGCTTCAGCTCTTTCATACACTAGTTCCCCCTCTCTTAACTGACATCTTTTGAAGGTTTTTATTATTAAAACATGGAAACACAGGTGGATATTTTCTGGGCCGAGAAGAGGGGAACTTCTATTTATTCTTGGTGAAGAAGTTGACACAACACGCGCGTTGCTCATCAATCCACGGATCCATGATGTCAACTGAATGGCAGGGTCAGGAGAACAAAATGAGACCAACCCCTGGGCCAACAACACTGGGCCTTTTTCAAACTGTAAATAGATCACTGAAACACCCAGTACTAACATACCCAGGATTATTATTTACTATACTACTACAATTACCATTTTTAAGAAGTTAAGAAACCAATTATTTTGCCAAATGACATGAAATAAAATGTTATTAATTTTGCAGTCCCTTTTTGACCATGAGCCCCAAAAGGCTGCCCAACCCTTCAAAGAAGATAGACAATTTTGAAGACTGATTGTAAGTGAAAAATGGAAGCTGTGAAAAACAAGCGATGCTTTAAAAAAAAGCCATTACAATGAATTCTTTTTTCCACTTTTTAGTCAAACACTTCTGTTTTAAGTCTCCATACTTTCTTTTAAAAAAAATAAGGGGCATCGTATACACCAAAATAAATTGAATGGAATGTGATCTCAACCTTTAAAGGCTAGTGCAAGGAGGAAAAAGTAGAATACATATATGTATCTTTTATAGGCATTTTTATCTAAAATAGAATTAATTTGAACACAAGGCTATGTAACCAATTTTTGTTTACCTTATTTTAAAAAAAAAATAAAACACCAGAGGTTTTAAGAAGTTCAAACACCTCTGTCCTTTTATGTATGAAAATTTTTGACTGGGAAACATAAAGAACTATAAAGTAAACGTGGATTTTTACTTTTGTTATGTAATAAGAAAATATAATTAGTATTTATTTTGATAACACAAAAGCTAGGTCAGTTATCATGCGAAAGTAAAAGAGAACTTTGGGAGGACAAAATGAGGTGGAGCACATGTTCAGTATAATAGTACTGTAGTTTTTAAATAACAGAATAGTAATGGCCCACAATGGAATGAATTATAAGAAACAATTGGAATAGCACAACGGTTTTATGATGTGTAACCTTGTACAAATTCTTGCAGACTTAAACAGGGAGTGTATTTTAGTATTTAGTTATCCTTCCTAATAATATGTTAGTTAACTCACTTTTGTGTTTTGGTGTTATCTGAATTGGTCAAGATTCTTTTCTTGTCATCTTGAAACAAGAGCTGTGCTGAACTAACCACTTCACTAAAAAATAATAAAAAGAGAAAAATAATAATTCTTTTAATCTAGGTATTTAAAAAAAATTTACTCTGAACAATAAATAACTATTACTCACCCGGTGAATGGATTGACAATAGTCATCCCCCTTCCTCTTCCATTTTTCCTGAATTCTTTTTTCACATTATTAGCTTGAAATGGCTTTCTCCTACCAGCACTCTGAAAAATATTTCATAATTGTTATCACGTTGGCGGCTACTAAATGAAAGAATGTTCAAAAGGAAGGAAATAAAAGTAAAACACTTATTTTAAGTAACAATAATAAAATTGAGTTGAGCCATTAATTCAAAATTAACTAAGCTACTTAACTTAACTAATTAACTAAAAAAAAAAAAGCAGGGAAAATAATACATACAATTTTACATAAACATTGCTACCTTACAAGGGAGGATGAGAAAGTAATTAAATAAACTATAAGTAAAAATAGAGTTGTAACCAACTTTTTTAGTGTGAACCAGATACTATATAAGAAGAATACAATTTGTTAAAGCATATAGCCGTTATCTTATATAGTCCATATCTATATCCGTATATAGCTGTATCTCCCCCAAATATTTTTAAGGCGGCTATAAAGTTCAGCAGATAGAAGAATAACATACAGGTTTTTTAAAGATTTGAGTAGTTATTTTAGCTTTGAATAAATTAAAATAACAAAATAAATGATACTTTTACTGTTACCCAACACTGTTAGACTATGTACAACATACAGAGTATGGGGGAAGCATGTTTAAGTCACTGTTATGTGCGCTGAGTTGAGTTTAAATAAGTCAATCTTAAATCAAATTTAGCCTGCAATCTGAGAAATCTGTTAAGGTTAAGAAATGACCAATAGAAATGGGGAAATATTTTCCAGGTATTGGAATATTTTCCACCATTTTCCATTCGATCTACAATTTCCTCTCCGTGTTGACGTTTGATAAGAAAAGGAGTCAACTTTTTAATTTTTCAAACAAATAGTCCAACAACAATTGTAATTGGAGATGTTATCAGCAATGAAATTAGTTTTAACAAAAACATTAATGAAAATCATGCATCAAAAGGAAGAATAAGCCATTGCCATCTAATTAGCTGCATTAAACTAGCATACAAAGCAACTTATGATGGGGAAATTAAATTAAAACAATACATACCTATAACATTTAAAAAAAATTTAAATAATATGTTACTAGAACTAAAGGCTGCTGGTAAAACCGTTATTCTATAGAATAAATGTCTAAAATTCTATGCTTCAAACAAGGTGGAAAAAATACCAAGAAAGAAAGCTGAAAGATATACAGGTGTTACCAACAGCCTTGCTAAAAACATCACTAACAGAAACAAATCCTGGGGTTCAATAAAGAAAAAATATAAATATGGAACCAGCAACACAATTAATCAAATACACAAATGAAAGGAGCAGGTACTGCAATAGAGAAATACATGATGATATGATCTAATACTTTTAAAAAATGACTAAAATGAAGTACATTTCCATGTAAAACCAATTTATATATTCTTTATTATTAAAAAAAAAAGGGGGCGAAATACCAAGACCTTAGAACCAGTGTTCACAATTAATTTTTTTTAAGAAAGGTTGACTTTTCTGTGTTTTTAAATTGTGAGTAGGATAATTTTAATGAACAGCTACGTAAAAATAATCATAATGTGAACAGACTAGTACTACAATCTCAAAACCATACAATTTTGAATATGAAATAAGAAATATTGATGAACAGTACCTGAGACCTCTGACTGGCAGCCCCCCTACCTTTTGCCCTACCTCCTCCCTTCCCTCCTCGCACTATGCCATTGAAGCCACCGACTGCCGTTACCTACAACAGACAGACAGACATGGACGGAAACGGAAGGGTTTAGAGGGCTTATCTTAAGGGCTACAGTAACAGTTTGGATCTTTTGACAGGGAACTTTCAATAAATGTTTGTATTTCAAAGGCAACCGGGAAACTTAATAAGTCATGTAAGATTCTTTTCCATTAGTGCTCCACAGTATAGCTCACCAGTTTAGCAGTTTAAGATCTATTTACCTAGATGAACTGGGTCACTAAAAATGAAAAAAGATTCAACAAAGTAAGGACCTAATTCAAAGCAAACCGATTGAACTAGTGTTAAGAAAACAGTGTCATTGAATTGATATTTATTTATAGGTGTATATGTAGCTTATGAACACTCAATTTGTTTTCATTAGAAAGGTTATATTGATAACCTGTATGATCAACAATTTAATGTTTTAGAACATTTCTTCCTCGGAGCTATCCCTGAATGAACAATAGCCTAATCAAATTTTATTTAGCTTTTCTGTCGCAACCTCAATAAACATAGCATGCATTAAGGGTGCAGTCCCCAAGGGGTGGCTCCCACGTAATCATCTGGTTTAAAGTTTCCTTGAGTTAGTTTGTGAGAGAATAGCTTTAAGTCTAATAATTTATTTAAAAAGTGGGGTCTAAACTAATAATTATGGACATAAAACTAATTTAATTATCATAATTAAATCTAAATCCTAAAAGGGTAGTTTAAACAATATGTGGTAGACAGATTGACTAGTGAACAATATGGTAAGGCACCGACAGGATAAGTACCGAAATGTTAGTATACTAATTAGTATCATCCATTATTAATAAAGTGAAGCATTTATCAACATAAACTTGCTAATATTAATGTAGCGATAATAATAGAATCAAGAATGTTACCTGGCAGAATATACATTATTATTATAGAAATCAGAAAATCATGAAGGAGGATGTGTTTTGTCAAACGGTTCATTAACAGGATGATTGAATTCAAGAATGCAAAGATGGAACTTACAAGTTTTCTATTAATTATAAGGATATTTAAAAAAATGAGCTATGGACATCACAAAAGAAGAGAAACTTATCAGAGCCAAATGTTTTCAACAGTTGTTTAAGCTGTAGTAGTATTGTTACTAAGTATTTTAGTTCTAAGTGAATAATCCTTATTGCCAATCACTGATTCTTTGAGCGACAGACACCGCTTCAGTTGTTGCCCCTTACCAAAAGGCAAACCAATACACAACATTACAAGACTAATTCATCTTATTCTTCTTTAAGACCCTGGAACTTGCACAACTTTCAAAAGTAGCTAGTTGTCCATACAAATTTATTTTCAATAAACCTAATTAAGGATTAAGGTTATGCTTCTTTATTGACTTTAATTTTAATATCTCTTGATTTGGCACACTTCAAACTGTGATTTATTTTGACCAAAACATTTTATTACAACTACCTTTTCATTGAAGTCAAAGATGTTCTAACATAATATAACTAGTTTTTTAAATAAAACTTTCAGTTTAGGGTAGTTATCGCAAATTAGATTAGAAAACTGACTAGAAGTCTATATTATTCCTTGAATTTTAAACATATAAAGGGCTATTACATTTCTGATGAGAAACCTCTAAAGGTAATATATACCTGCGGAGGTGCCATGTGCAGCCTACAGTTTGGGCCCCAATGTCCTACCACAACCCCTGCTATTTCAAGCCTGCCTCCGGTGGTCATACCTAAAAAGAAAAAAACATACTTAAATATTTATGAAATAGTGTCTTTACATTTGTAAACAAGCCTTCACCAACCAAAGGTAAATGACCCTAGACCCCCAATTAACATTATTCATAGGGGAGATGATCCCAGAATAAATATTTTATATATAGTCTATTCAATAACAACCCCACTAACAACGCTTCTGCTCTCTCTGGCTAGAAAAGAGGGTGGTTAACCTATGGATACATACTGTTACAGTAGGAAAAGTTTTACAGGAAATTTTAGTATAAAAGATAATTTAACAACCTATAATCCAAGGCAATTATCATTGGTTCATGTATCTTCCTCAAAACCCTTAATAACATTCAAAAATTTATATCAGGTGGGCCAAAAAGTCCATTCGGTTTTTGTCGTCACGAAACTTCAAGCAGTCTAATATGTAGCTAACTTCAGTCCATCCCTTGTGAGTGCACTCTCGTCGGATACTAGATACTTCAACGTAGTTTGACGCAAAATTCCGACGAGACTGATTGTATTTTGTGTGTTTAGGATCATCCTGAAAATGGAAAACCAAAACGAACATTATCAACACCTCATGATTTATAATTTAAAAAAAGGCAAGAAAGCAGTGGAAACTTGCAGGAAGATATTTGCTGTATACAGAGAGGATGCTGTTACAGAACGTGTGTGCCTGAAGTGGTTTTCAAGATTTTGATCGGGAAATTTTTCGGTTCAAGACGCATCTCGCTCTGGCCGGCCAACTGAGATTAACAGCAACAAAGTGAAGGAATTAGTCGACACCAATCCCTGTTACACAACTAGGGAGATCGCAGTTATCCTCAAAATATCCAAATCGAGTGTTGAAAAACATCTGCATCAACTTAGCTACATGAGCAGGCTCAATGTTGGGGTTCCCCATCAACTTAGTGAGGCTAACCTCGCCCAAAGGATTTCCATCTGCGATTCGTTGCGGAAACGTGAAGAAAACGATTATTTGAAGAGAATGATGACAGGGGACG
The DNA here is from genome assembly GCA_930367205.1 of Acanthosoma haemorrhoidale. Taxonomy (NCBI): domain Eukaryota; kingdom Metazoa; phylum Arthropoda; class Insecta; order Hemiptera; family Acanthosomatidae; genus Acanthosoma; species Acanthosoma haemorrhoidale. The sequence goes on from OV884011.1 coordinate 75,828,453, forward strand.
AAAAGTGGATCGTTTATAACAATGTGGAGCGCAAACGCTCATGGGGAAAGCGCGGCGAATTACCACAAACAACGCCCAAAGAAGGTTATGCTCTCGATTTAGTTGGATTGGAAGGATGTTGTCTTTACTAACTTCTTCCCACGAACAGGACCATCAATTCGGATGTGTACTGTGACCAGCTGGACAAATTAAATGAAGCGATCCACCAGAAGCGTCCAGAACTAGCCAACCATAAGGGGATTGTCTTCCATCAAGACATGCCAGACCACACACTTCTTAGCAGACGTGGCAGAAGTTACTGGAGCCTGGCTGGAAAGTTTTGCCGCACCCTCCATATTCGCCTGACCTTGCACCTTCAGATTTCTACCTGTTTTGGTCTCTTCAAAATTCGTGGAATGGACAGACCTTCAACTCTGAAGATGTAAAAACCTACTTGGAAAATATTTTTTCCAGTAAAGACAGGAAATTGTTAGAGCATGGAATTATGAATCTGTCCATGAGATGGCAGAAGATACTGGAACAAAACGGCAATTATATCATTGATTGAATAAATCGCTTCGTGCTTAAAACTTGTGTCTTATTTTCACTTAAAAAACAGAACGGACTTTTTGGCCAACCCTTTACTGGGATCCCCAGTAGTCTCATTAGTAGCTACTACTTCTGAGTTAGAACGGCTGTACCCTTACAGTCATCTGTACAAATTTGTCACAACAAATCAGTTGCAAATACTCCCTTGATCCTTCCGCTTCAATACTATACTATCATGACTAAAAAAGCCTCTTAACTTTTACAACCTCCTATAATTCAAATCTACTAACACTTTACAACCTCTTCTAATTCAAATCAACTAACAAATCTTGTAATACTAGATCCTGCCCTCCTGAACTGTATTTCCCATCCCACAAATTAATAATATGTATTTTTTCATTCACTATTTTAATAGGTTTTAGTAATCTTTATAACTTTATCTCCCACAATATTCCAATATTTTTATTATGTTCTTAATTACAAATGGATAAGTTATGCAATGGCAGACCAAGCAACACCTAATTATCATTCACCTCTATTCAATTGGGATTTTTTATCTAATTTATATTAATTAATATAAATAAATTATTTAAATTAGTCAATTTATTTTTTTTTGGCTACACATACTTATTTGTACATTTTTGTCAATCTTAGGGGACAGTACCTTAGAATAAAGATTTTTTTTTTTAATTTGTATTACAATGAATAAATCAATACAATACCTCGACCTCGTATACTGGGTTGTAGAGCTCCTCTGGCAACCGTATTAGTCTGACGGCCAGGAGGAGCCGTTGTCATACCAGCTGGCATTACTGCATGAACCCGTGAAGCTTCACCTACACAACAAATTTTTATTTACCGATCATTCAAAGGAATAATAAACAAGTACTAAAATCATATCTAAATGACTTTACACAAGAAAAAAAGAATTAATTTACTTACTAAGTGAAAGTGGCGGAAGAAGTGGAGGGCGAGCCCATTGGACATATAGCCCATCAAGAATGGCTTCTCTCATCCTTTCAACCTTCATCACTTGTGGAATACGGTGACCACACAATTCAAGGAGGTTCTTGACAGTAGCAGCCCGTGCTAATTGAGCATGAAGCAATTTTCCTGTGAAGAAACCATGCATTGATTTTAACAGAGCTAATATAATGGTTTTGAATTACCCATTGTCATGTGACTATGCTTTCATTTGCAGCTTCAGAAAAACATACAACTTACGAAGAGAGAGAATGAAATCACCACAGTTGCCTCCATAAACAAATAAAATTAGCGCTTTTAAGGCTTAGTAATCTGATTTGAAAGAACGTTGTACTGGATATATTTTTTGCGGTTGTCGGAGAGTAGTTAAAGAGATTAGATACTGGTTAGGGGTACTTGTTTGACTTTGGTTGCCTCAGTTATAAAGTGACCTGACCAGAGATAAGGAGGCTCTGATTTTAAATCTGTCACTTCCTTTAATAACTTTTTAAACAACTTTCTTGTATTACTACTGTATCATCAAAATTACTTAGGTATTTAATAAATAGTTAATTACTGCCTTGATTATTTATAAATCTACTATTATCATAATAATAAATAGAAAGATGTGAATAAAATATTTTATTGTTTTCAATAATTGCATAGTTGGCTTCCTGACCATCAAAATACAGCCAAGGTGGTGACATGAGCCAAGGTATCGGTGCACCACAAGCTTCATTCACAATCAGAGCATATTCCACACCTGTCATCACCAAGCAACCAAGCTGAACGCCTCGAGGAGACACACACTCTACCTTAAAAACAAAATAATAACCAACTGTTAAAAAAATGTAGCAAACAAATAGAAACACATTTAATATTGGTAGCTCATTAAAGTATCACATGATTAAGTAAATAGTACAAAAGCGTGAAGAAAGGTAACATACAGAGATATTTTTAAAACAGTAAAATGTCGACATATAAGGAATGGGAAAGGAGAGGCAGGAGTAACTTATAAAGCTTAAAACTTATAATATTGTATCTAGGAATAAAATATCTGCCCAAAGTTGAAGAATGTTTCCAACACGTGGGTTTTAGGATCCCAAAACAGTGTGAAGCCAAGCTGTAAGAGGGAGTTTGACCAGGACCTGACATTCACTTTTACCCAGCCAGCCCCTTGTTCCCAAAATCAATGAAAGACATTGAAAAATAAGCGTGGAATTCTTTCAAGGATGTATTGCAGAAATTTTTGGGAATTACTAAAGACACAGACTACAAAAATATTTTGAAACACATTAGCTATAAATAAGCTGAAGGCTGGGTCATGAAATTGCAAAATTTTGTTACACCCAGATGTTAACTACTTCTCTGAAACCTCAAGAACCTTCAGCAAGGAGCAGGGTGAAAGATATTGGAACACGCTATCAAGGAAGCTGGGTCGTTAATATAATGGCTAACAAAATGTTGGATCCTCAACGATAAATCAGTAAATGTCAGAAAACGTAAGAGGAAACAAAACAATGAAAGAAACAAAACCAGAAGAAGCCATAAAGAAAATTAAAAAAGATTTCTCAGGCACAATAAGTGGACGCTTTAGTAATCTAACAAAATTAGGCTAGTAAGGAAAAATCATATTTGTGTTTTATTATAATAAATAGTGATTTTTCATTGTTCTAGTGCTGTTTTGATGCAAACTCTTCATTTGAAAAAAAAACCCTGTATATAATGGGAAAAAACAGAGGTCATTTTTGAATTCAGGAAAATCCTTTGATGCTGTTCAAAAAACTGTGTTGCAGACCTGTGTAATTTTAGTGTCATTAAAAGTTAACTTGATAGCATACAAAAGATCAATCATCCTCCTGCTAACCCAAGAAAAGTCCTAGAATGACTTTTGTTCTCTGCTTTTGCACTAAGTTGGGAAAAGGCAGAGCACCCAAGGCAATTCGGGATCATGCAAAGAAAGAAATCTGGTGCAATACGCCGCGCGTGGCACATTTAAGAATGGCTATTGAAAAAAACCAAGGTCCTGAATTATCAGCATTCATAATTCAACAAATTATGCCAGACATTACCGCCGTCCAAGAAATCAGGTAGACTAGAAAACATAGCAGTAAGAAATGACAATTCACTGTATATTACAGTTTGGTACTGGATTTGTTCTAGGGTCCAAGTTCTCACAGCTGTTGACAAGGATTAAGCCCATAAGCTCAAGATCATGTGTATTTTGTTTAATGGGGACAATTATCAATTATGGTCTCAAATGTTTTTATGCTCCCATGAAGGAGCAAACAATGATGAGAAAGTTCTATTTTAAGACTTGCTGGAAAAATACTTTGATAAATAGTGGTTCAAGAGCTGCAGGGCACAAGTTGGTAAAGAGGTCATATATTGATGATAAACTATCAGCAGGTTTAAACACCACAAATTATTGAATGGCAATAAAAAAATAATGAAGTTCCATCAAAGAGTCTACTGAAGGATTTACCCATTTTCCATATAGATTGACCATGCAATAAGCACTAGATTCAAGTCCTTGTTTCTTGATGTAAGATATTAATGCAGAGCTAATGTGGATTCTGCCCGCTAACTGATAATAGCTAAAATTAAAGCCAGAATTTCAATAGTAAAATACCTATGACAGAACACATCAGCCAGATTCCAAACAGTAAAACTTGAGAATATAGACATAGGCCTTTCACAGATTATGGGTCCCAGGCAGGTTGAGAAGCATTGACCAGGAAATTTTCTCAACTCTAGATGGGAATAATTTCACAATGCCCTTCCCTTACTGAGACAGCGAAGCTAATGCATGGGCAATCAAACACACTGATAATTATTAACAAAGAGTGACTGATAACTTACAGAAAGTTCTTGATTATATTCAGAATTAGAAAGCTGTGGATCCATGGCAGTTGCAATTATCGCATCTAATTCGTGCTTCCTCAACACTCCTTTGTCCGGAAATGACATGATGTATCTACACAAATTAATGAGCTTTGTAAATATAATAACATAAACATGTTCACACGTAGAATAGTATTATTAATATAATTTCAAATATATTAAATATTTATTACCTTAAAACGGTAGCAAGAACAAGAAGGTGTTGAGGAACGTAGCTTGGATTCAACATCAGCTGAGTGTCACTCCTCATACATGTCAAATAAGCCCGAAGTCTTCTTCTTTTGTCATCAACAGTGGTCCTACAAAGTTCAACTTTTCCTTATTAAAGAGTAACTGTACGAAAAAATTAAAAATGCGTACATAATATTAGTAGCAAGAAAAACTCAAAATAATTTGAAGTGATTACACAGTGAGACAGATAAGCTGTGGGCGATCAATTTGATGCAAAATCAATACCCTCAATATCTACATCATCTAGTGGAGGGGGACAAGTTTCATGCTACCCCCATGTCTAAAGTCAAAATTTTAAAATTAAACCTCTGGTAGGTTCTAATTTCTAGGTACCAATTAATAAAATCTACCATAAAACGATAGGAAATCGATTAATTTTTATGAATTAATAGTTTGATAATTACGTGTTTATAAGAAAGGCCTATATGTACAATAGGCTTAATAACAATACCGAACAGTTACAACAATATTAAATTAGAAAGTATATTAGTGGTCTGTAAGGTCGGAAAGATTGGCGACTGTGTTTTAAGCATATAAGAATTAACTAGTAAGATTGTTAATGTTGTGTCTATACAAATTAACAAACAAGATAAATGAAACTTACCCAAACCAAAGCCTCTGTATAGTAGGAACACCCCAACCAAGTGGCTCAGCCCTTATGATTTCTGGCCGTTGATAAGGGTTGGGTTTGCTCCATACCCATTCCTTAATTTTAACTTCAGGCATTTTAATCTCCCCAACTGTATGAAAAATATATATTGTAAAGATATTTTTTACAGTACATTTTACTTAAAAATAGAGTAAATTTTAATCCAGGGAAGAAAGCATTTTTTTTTATTTAGGACAGCAGGTAACATTTTCAATAAATTTATCAATATAAACACATACACAACTACATAATGTTCACAATTTTAAAATTATTTTTTGAAATCATGGAGGAAGAGATAAATCACTTATTAAACGGTGAAATACTGGTTTATTATTTCCTGTTTAATGCCATGAGTTCAATAATGCCAATGGACCAAGGCACAATAGAAACAGTAACGGGTGTTTACCTTGCAAGGATATTATGATGAATTTATAGCACAATGAGACTAATCTTTTCAAATGATTAAAATTGCTTAAAACAAAAGATAGGAAATCCTAGTATAGAATAAAACAAGTAAAATCTGCAGTCTCATTTAAAATTACCTATAAGATTATGCTATCTGAAGATCAAGAAAGTACCGAACATGAAGAAGATAATTTATTAGGATTCAGAAATATTGATTTGGAGTCATCAAGTGATAATCGATGTTCAGAGTACCGAATTTGGTGTAATTACAAAATAATTCAGAAGAACTGCTCAGTCCTTGAAACAAGCACTGATGATGACGGATGTCTTAATTTAAAAACTATATTAATATTTGTGTCCTTAGAAGGCAAAGATGATTCAGATAGTTATGATAAAATCAATATTCATAAATTAAATAAAAGAATAAAAATGTTTGAATTAATGAAAAAAACAAAATGACTGAATTTGGAAAGGACTTAATGTAATTGTCCCATTTGATACTGTATATAAATAAATAATATGCACATTTTAAGTAAAATAAATGGATCATTTTAAGATATTTGGTCAATTTCTTCTCAGCCGATTTCCCGAGGTAGGTAAACTTCCCCTGAGTTTTGCCAGATATCTGGCGCTCTACGGTATTATAATAATCTATATTTTTTGGTCTTTACCTCAATAAAAAATGCTTTGAATTACATTAACGGCCTTATTAATATCATAGACCTGTGTAAAATAAATATTCTGTAACTAATAATTTTTATTATTTTTAACATTTACACTTCAGAATTTGCTACCAAAGTGAAAACAAAATATAACTTACTCTTAGGAGCAGCTTGCCTGGCGAGATAAGTAAGGTGATGTAGATTAAACAGAATAGCATACACCATTCGACGGAGGGGCCTGTAAAACAGTTGTACGGAAGGGATTTCCTTGTGGGTTTCATCTTCCAGCACCACAGGCAACCGAACTTCACCCTTAAATGTTAAAATATTATAATAAAATGAATAGAATACTTATTAAATATTAAGATTAAAAAAACTATTGACCTTATTATTATAAAATTATTTTGACCTTGGTTGTAAACACAAACTAGAATTACCATTAGAATAAATTATAAGAAAAAAAATAATCTCTTTATGTACAGAAATCTCATTATGAAGTGGTTATGTATTTATTTTATATCCTAAAATAAAACTAAATAAGTTACCTACCGTGGTCAGAAGGCGGTAGATAAAAGGCGACATTAAGCCTTTGCTATGGCGTTCACAAACTGTTCTGAGGATTTCAGCAGCTACTGGTGGAAGTTCTGCCTGACAATTATCTTTCTGCTGCACAATTTCATTATATGTATATGTAAGTCAAAAATAAAATACAGGGAAATATCTTACAGTAAATACATATTTCTTTTATATCCATTTGTACAGAAAAACCTGGATTAATTTAAAAGATGAAAATCAACTTTGAAAAAGATTATATTTTTAATACTGTAATTGCAATTGTTTGAGTGCTAAATATTTGTGTATGTATTATAATAGCAAATAAACCATAAATTGATCTAAAATTTTGATTCTCAAAAGTATATATAATTTGGAAATTATATAGAATTATCACGCAAGGCTTGGATATATTAAAATCGTTTTAAAAAAAAACTTCTCTCTTCAGGCATAGATTTACACTTTAATAACTACTGAGAAAATGATAATTATAATGAATTAACTCACTTGATTAAAATTGGCCGATAGACTGTCGATTCTAGCTGGAGAAGTAGCTCCAGAGCTGGAACTGGATGTTGAGCTCAGTAATAGAGAATGATTAAGCCCTCCATTAACTAAAAATAAAAATTATTAATTGATATTATAATTCATAACTAAGTTTAATTAAAAAGAAAAATAACAATAAATCTAAAAATCTTAACAATAACATTTTTGATGTTAAGCTGTTACTTAATTAAAGAATAATTCATCTTAGCGTGAAGCTTAGTGTCCCACGTTGTTTCATTTCATAAAATAAAAAAAATATATCTTTGCTTATATACTGTATATTAGAATACATATGTTATATTTTATTTATTATTATTATATTGTATATATATATATTTTACAGCAAGATGGCTGTTGTTGTTGTTCTAAGGGGACAGAGTAAGTTAGGTCACTCTTTTTATGGTCAGTCCGTGAGACATGTTATCTGAAGATAGTGATTGTAGAAAAACTTCTTTTAGTTTATGGTTGTTGGACTTAAAGCAGAACAGAAGAGAAATTTCACGAAAAGAATAAGTATTAATTTGATTGAAGATGAATAATGAGAAATAAAGAAGAAGAAGCAAAATTATAGACAAGTATTTATATAATTAATTTAAGTTTTTTTTATTTGTAATATTAAATTCACTTTTTTGCCAGAATTATTTATTTATTATCAGAACCTTAAAACCTCAGATAAGAAAAATTTAAAAATTAAATTAAATTTTTTATAAAAAACATAATAATATATTGTTATGATATTTAATGTTATGATTTTAGATTGTGTTTTTAATATAAACTCAAAATTAGCGGGCATAAATGAACGATGGATCACGATTCACGAATGTTAAACACTATTAGTTGCATTGAATCTACCATTAATATGTATAATATAAATAATGTCAATAATTTAATAGCAATATTTTATTTTATAAACTTCAAAACAAGCAAAGTATAAATATCCTAAACAACTGAATGGCCAATGCCATTAAAAAAAGTATCCAGAAAGCAGCAGAAAAGTAATAAAAGGCTGGGTTCGAGCCAGACTCGCTCTCATTCATCCGATCCGGCACAGAGACGCAACAAGGTCACTCTGGCACACACGACCCGACGCAGATGCATACCATGAGGCCGGCTCCCATGCACTTTCAACGGTACGCATAGAACAGGGACGCTGAAGAGGACAATCTGAAGCATCCGAAGAATATTACATCGAAATACTGGCCACTATAACGTTGTGTGGTAATTGGGGTAATTATAAATTATTTGTATTATTGATTAATTGTTGGATTGTTATTATTAATTATGGGTAATTATTTGTATATTAATTTTTTAGCAAATGTATGTGAATAAACAATTATTCCTATTGCCAGAATTGTCCTATTTTATTAACAGAACCCTGGGATGGAGTAAAAGTTGAATATAAAAAATAAAGATAAAATATAGATTATAAAAAATTTAATATAAAAAAAAATATATATAATTTAAATATATGAAAAATAAATTATTGTAACAATATATTAGAATACTATAACTATGAGTAACGCACAGTATCCGGAGACTAGTACAAAAGACAATTAGTTGTCAAGGCATGTAATGGGTCTCCCATAAATTTATATTTCCGAAAAAATTCAACATAAATCACTTAATATTAGTACAGGATTAGCATAAAAAATTTGGAGTATTTAACAGCTTAAATAATAATAGTCATATTAATAAATAAAGTACATGAATTACCTGGTCCATTAGAATGGGAGGTGCCATTAACATCTTTGGATTCCTCGATATTGATTTCTGGTCCAACAGAGAGACAAGCAACAGCTTCAGAAACGCTCATGTATCCTGCGAGCTAACAAATATAAGCAAATAGTATAATCAATATTATTTTAAAATTAATTAATTATAATAAATGGGTTGTTTAATATTATTAATCTGCTGAAGTATAAGGAATTGTAATATGAAGAGCATACTTAAATAACATAATATAACACCCTCTAAAGATCAGGCATATAAATCCTTCATTCACTGAGGCGTACTCGATTTTCAATAGAAGAGTATTGGACTAAAAGAAGATAAGAGAAGAGGCTTGCAAATAGGAAAAGGAAGAGACTGTATGGGGGAAAAGCCAGGTGAAGGAAATAAAAGGCTAAGGGATGAATACTAGATACCTGGCTGGCGAGGGAGCCATACACATGATCCTGCCAAAATGCTGATGGAACACTTAACAGATCTGAGAAAGTCTAAAAAGAAAGAACAATCTTCTTACTCAGTTGAACAGCAGAACCATTCATTATTATAGCATTCCTTGAGGCATCAAACTGCTAGATCAAGATGAGGTTCAGGATACAATTGAGTTGACTCGGGAACATCATACCAGGTATGATAAACTAACTGACAGATGGTGAGCTAGGTTAGTAAGGCTCCTTTATGAATAACCTTGATGTTAGGCAAATGACACAATCTTAGAATAGTGACCAGCTAATTCATAACAAATGAAGAAACACATTTCACTTTCTTATCATGATGGCTTCAAGAGTGAATATAATTTGTTTTAAAAGCAAGAATTACAGAGTAGATTACATCAGAGCAACTATTCAATTGGTTACAAGGTGCCAGGAAACAGAAGAAATAGAGCATATCCTATCGAGGGATACCATGTTAAAAACACTAAATGGCGATGAATTGAATGCAACCCTAAAGAACGAAATACAGCTGCCTACCAAATAATATACCATTGGCCTTACTTAATACTCAAGACATTTTTATGTATCATCAAATATTCTATAGTTTGACATCTGATAAAGATTATATGTGTAAAAGGGGCTTTGTTTGTACTGATTTAAAAAATATACATTGATATTAATTTAAACATAGGAAAGTTATTCCATAGTATTTGTTTATCTGATCTGAGAATAATAGACAGAAAAAAATTTGACTTACTTCATTTCCACCAACTTCAGAAGCAAGTCGGGATGTGTCAAGTCCAGAGCTTTCTGAACTTTCTACTCTGTCTGAATCATTCCTCAGTAAAGATTTATTTCTCGCTTTTTTTAAATCTGAAAGAAAATTTTTTAAAGTAACATTTTGTCTTTTGTCACATAACATCATTTTACCTAATTGTGATTCTAATCTATAAGAATTTATTCAATAAATACCTAGCTGCTCATAAAAGTTATAATATTAATTTGATACCCACTTCTTTCAAATTACTATTAAGAAGAAAATATATTTATAAGAAAAATAATGTACTTGTTTCATGATTCAGCTTTAGGCTTATATATTTTTTGTCTATAGAGTAATAGTCTATTATATACTTTTTTTGAGGAATTTCCCTTTATGCTATTCAAGGAGTGAATGTATGGTGAGCAGGTGTAGGTAATAAACAGATGGGCAGGTCTTGTTACCCTGATGGGTAGCCTCCTGCAGGGAGATGGGTCCCATACTACTTAAGGGTAACAGCCACCAGAGCTGATCAGCACATCAAATCAACCCCTAACTATTATGGTCAAGAACAGCTAAATCTATTCCAATAAAATAGACCCACACAATTGAAAAAAAATATGTCACAACAAAGTATAACACAACCTTCATATATATATATATATATATATATATATATATATCTGTTTGAAATAGTACTCAATTGTATTTGAATAGAACTTTGAAATAATGCTAACAAATTTGTTGGTAATGTTGCAACTTAAATGGTCATAATGTAAACATGTGTAGTCAAGATTCTGCATATATTACTACATAAATATACTATTCACATATTTATTAGATAATAACTTTTCAAAGTGAAAAATTACTTATTGTAAAATTACTAATCCTGAACCACTCAGTGTTGTGGTAGGGCTCACTGAACATTATGTGACAGGTAAATAAATTATTGGAACAAAACATTGGGCCAATGGGGACCCCTATTCATCGAGTGAAAGTGTGGCAGAGATAGATATTGATTTAACTTCAAAAGGGTCAGAAATTCTTTTTTGTTGGTCAGCTATTTTACTAATCTCCTTACCAGCAGCACCAGATGCCCTATACTTCAAGAATCCTCCTTTAGTACCATCTAAATAATACTGAACAGCTCTCCTGAATTTAGCTGCTCGTTCACCACCGACAGCACCGAAAATTTCCAATCCCGCTTTGTCAAGATCACTTGTATCTATTGATTTCACAAATTTAGCAAGTGACCGTACAAGCTCTCCACACATATCTTCAGCCTATAATGAATAATGAAATATATCGTTTTAAACAATTATTGATAGAGCAGAACTTGTTTTTATAGTTATGTCAAGCTAAACTAAAAATTAAGAAATGAAAAATTTCTTATTTAAACAGGATTTATTTTTCTATTTGAAGAACAGGAGGTATGTATTTTTGGAAATATGATATTTCTATATAGATAAAAATAAGATTTGTTAAATGTTACATACATTTCACAATGATGATTCACAAGCATTGATTATTACCATGATTAAGTCAAAACATGACTTTATAGAAAATAGTTAAAATTAAATGTTAAGTACCAGTTTATAGTTTTAAAACATAATAAGTAGTTAAAGAATCACACAAGACATATGCATAGGGTTGGTAAAAGAATTTCATGATAATAATTAATTATGTGCTGTGGTATACCCACTATTTTTAATGATTATTAGCCAAAGAAAAATATTTTGACAGGTCTAGGGTTTTGTACCCAAGACACTCCTCTATCTTCCGTTGGATAATATTAAATTTATACCATATTTATATCATATTAAATTTATACCATATTTATGTCATATTAAATTTATACCATATTTATATCATATTAAATTTATACCATATTTATATCATATTAAATTTATACCATATTTATATCATATTAAAAGTATACCATATTTATATCATATTAAATTGTGGTGCCAAAATATGTAAATATGTCATGATTTTGCTAGAATAAATCATATTTCTAACCTTAACAGCTTTCCCAGCAATTAATTTTCTGTGTAAATCGGACAGCTCTACCTCAGGTAAAAGGAAATTGCCCAATAAAGCTGCTACAACACAAAGTTCATCTCCTGAAATCCCTAAACCCTTAACTAGTTCAGAAACTATGTATTCCTTCGATTCAAGTGTTCCCTGATAAACAATTGTACCAGATTAGACCAAAATAATATAAAAATTAAAGTCATATCTTTTAAATATATTGCTGAGTACTCACCTTATATGTAAGTTTCAAGTATCTTGCAGAAAAATATCGTGGAGGATCGAATGCAATGTATTCAGCATCGTCTGCTACAATACCATGGCATTGATTCTCACGACAAAATGCAATAACCTAAATAAACATAACACAATATTGTTACCTCACATGCACAGCATTAAGATCTCAGATGAAAGTTTAGAATAATTATGCACTATAACAGAAAAGTCTTGTGTCAATCGAGGCAAAGCATTAATAAAATCAAATGGGAGAAAAGGAGAAAAAATACAATGAAGATCGGAATATTACAAATAAAAAATCAAAACGTTATTTAAAAGTTGTTTTAAAATAAGGTAATTACAATTTGCTTTTTGATGCAAAAATCATAGTTCCATGTGAAAAGTTTTTTTTTATTCCTTCTGTATATTTGTCATGAGACAAATCAGTTCATTATTAGTTTATAAAATAGGCTAAATATGATACCTCACCAGAATCACAAAGTTCACAAACAATAGATTTCTAGAAAAATACGATCAGCGACATTTTGTTATAACGATAATTCTTTTAATACTAGTTAATATGAAAAAATGTTTAAACCGAGGTTTAAGTACTGTCAACATGGACAAAGAAGCATATCTAAAAAATAGGGAATGTTGAGTATTAAAGTTAAAATCAATGAAAGTTCTATGTGATAATCAATATCTAACCAAGTACAAATAAAAGCAAGACACATCATGATATCAATCAATACCTCTTGTTTATGATCATCCATTGTAACAATTACAGGAACATTCAGGTTACGCAACACCATTCGGAGAGTGGGTCGTAGACATGATGGTGGGGTCCACCAAACTTTAGGAGGTGGTGTTCCTTTGTTGCCAAGATGTCTCAATACCTAAATCATGAGAAAATTAAGCATCAAGTTGTTCATTAAATAGCAATGCATTGAATGACATAAGTTACAACATTTTTAATATTGAATTACATGGAACAAAAATTGTTTAAGGTATATTATTATTGTAAATAAGTACTAAACATGCCATTGAGATTCGGTTACGAGATTTCAACTGGTCTTCAACCCATTCTCTGGATCTTTGTCCCTGAGGACAACCATTGAAGAATACAGTCAGCTCAATGTTTGAAACGTGAAGGGAGTTAACAAACTGACCCAAGAAGGCTGTTACACGATTCCACTGTCCACCACAAACCCAATCTGTAAATAATAATTAATGGTTGAATTTTAAGTCTTTAAAACACTAAGAAAAGAAAACAGTGACATTAGAGATAAGGTATGAAACTTTAAGGACAGTGCCTAGCCCTAGCATCATGTTAAAGGACTTAAATAGGTCTGGTTCTAGGTTAAACTCAATGTTTCCAAAACTAAGAAAGTAAGTAACATAAAAATTGACGCCATTCCACAAATAATTGGACATAACTTGGAACAAGTGGACCTATTCTAGCACCTGGGATAAAATAAAAGTTTTATCATGCCCTCATAACTTTTTTATAATAATTTTCATTCATCTAACATCCATCATCCTAATTTATTGCACAATTAAGACACATAGTTTAATTATTTAAGATATATGGCTACAGAGAAATAATAATTTGAATTTTCTAAGAACCAACTGATTTTTTAAATGAAAAAAAATTAGATCAATAGGAATTATGCAAGAAACGAATTCCTTATAAATTGAAAATAGTCATCTGGTCTGAAAAGAAGAATGGTAACTGACTACTCAGTTTAGGATATTAGGATACAGGATACTGTTAGAAAATGGTTATTGATGGAATTGTTGCATTTTGGAGATTTGTTCTGTTTACAAATGAGACTTCAGAAAAGAAGGACCCAAACCCAGTAACCAGAGAACATCAATTGAAATTATACATAACTGAATGTAAAAAATATGTTGGGGAAGAAGAAATAAATAAAAATTTTGAGTACAAAAACAAATATTTCTAAATATACATAAAAATAAGATAGGACACAAAGAATAAAAGCAGACAATCACTCTCCTACTACTACGGCTGGGATATATATGTAATAAATGTAAGTATTTATTTTCACAGAAACTTTTTTACAATATCATATTTTTTTTTTAATACATTTATATAATTTCTAAATAGCTTCCCTGAGAGTACTTAGGTGAAGTATTTTTCTCCAAGTGTACTTCCCCAAGAAATCCTTGAAATGAGAGTTGATAATTTTAAGAAAGGGGATATTGGCCATAACTAAAATACGGCGGCGTAAGTCCATATTAACAGTTCACTCATGTGATGTGGGTTCACTTGAAAATGAAGTGTAAGTAACTCATCATTGTATTTGCTAACTAGGTCTCTTGTTTTCATCGGCAGTTTTAACATTGTTTACCAACCGCTCTTTCACATCTATGGTATAAAATCTCAACTTGTGAAAAGAGATCAATAGAAATTATGCATGTGAAGGTAAGGGATTCAGAATATTTAGAAAAATAAACAATTCTTAGACTTGGTCATTCAAGAAAACAAAGAATCTGACACAACAAAGCTGTGTCAACCCCAAAACTAATCTTTCAAATTACACAATTCTCAGTATAATTAAATAAATACATAAGACCACCTGTTCCCAAAACCCAAAACAGAGATTATCATTCTCCCAAATTAATATCTTACAATTGAAAGTGGCAAGTTAATTTTAATTTTAAACAAAAATGTTACTTAAAATGCCTTAGAAAGTATAGCGATCAATAGTACAGCAAATATTTTTCTCTGGGGAAAATATGTAAATAAATATAACTAAATGCCCAGCCCTAAACGACCAATTCATAAGAATCCAACTCGAATTAAAATATATAAACACCAATAACAAAACCAATGTGACAAAAGTCAGTACGCTATTAGATACACTCCACCACTGCATACACTCTGCCAGAAGTCAGCTGGAAGCCAATCTTAGATGTAACTATCATGGGCTTGGAAACAGGGTTATTTCCAATTGGCAACAAATCTCTCAAGATAACATTCAAACTCTTAAAGAACATGTAATGTCTCTATGAAGCCATACTAAAAGTAAATGGAGGCAGTTGAAGATAGAGCTTATGATTTTTAAAAATTGAACATAAAAGAAAGGAAGCTGAATTTTTTGTCATCACGGATTTTAAGATGATTTTTAAATGTTTATTCCTCTTTTCGTGTACTTATTTAGGTATCTATAAAGCTGTGACAATGAATTATTATTTTTTTCAGAAAATAAATGGTTACTGATCAATTAATTGCAATTTTATTTAAATTAATATAATTTTTTTAAAAGTGTATATTACGACAAGACTTGTTATGTCTTGTCCTGTTTGAAGCTGTGAAGATGACGTAGAGTGAGATAATATATCTTGACTTGCTTGAAAGCCTGAAGATGGCAAGAGTGTATCTGTTGAAAGGCCTTACATGAATAAATAAAATCATTAATGAGATTTTAAAAAAGTTTATATTTTGAGATCCTGAAAAGATTTTCCTCTTTCAATGTACGGTTCTTTTTTGTAAATAGGCCAGTTTATAATATTTGTTAATTGTTTTATCTGCTAGCAATGTTCATAAGTTTTCTTTTATTTATTCTATAAAACTGGAAGTTACGTTACAGTATTAGGAAATGATAGTTGGGTTTGTTGAAATATGAGAGGAATATATTAATAATTAGTGGAAAGACAAACTGACTTTAGTGTTGATACATGACATAAGAAAAAAAAGGAATAAACTGAACAACACATCATTTTTGCAAAGTCTCCTCAAAAAAAATTCTTGGAAACCTTGAAAACATATATATACATGTATAATCTATATAATGTTGTGATATTAGATATTGTGGTGTTTGTATATAAGAATTTAAATATAAAGATTTAATCCAACTTTGTATCAAGAAGGCGAAAATAAAAACAATTGAGAGTGGAGGAAAAAACAAAATGGCTAGTTAGTTGGTTGTTGTTGTTATGATGAACATAGATCACTCTAGTTTTGGGATCATCCCGGGATATAAGTATCTAAATCTAGTGATCATAATAAAAAATTTTAAGTTATTTGTTGTTGGCTTTGAAGCGGAACGGAAGAGAACCAGCACCAGGAAGAAGTGTTAATTTGATTAAATAAAGAAGACCATTGAAGAAGAAAAAGAAAAGAAAAAAAAAATAGACAAGTATAATTAATATAAGTTTTTTTTTTGTTTATTTATAATTAAATTCAACTTTTGCCAGAATTATTTTTGTTAATAGAACCTAAAAAACCTTAGAGAATAAATAATAAAAAAAAATTTAAAGATAAGAAATAAAAATAAAATTACGATATCTTTCAAAAACGTAATAATATATATATGCTCAACACATATATTGAGTATGGAGAGCATCCATCCTGATTTACAGGGCATTGAGACTTATTCCTTAAGGAAACGACTAAAATATTGACAGTAGATCAGGTATTGAAAATAGTGAATTAATCAGCCCAGGCAATAATAAGTATGTAATTTCTATTACTGCTGCCCAAAAATGTATTTTCTAGAATATTTTTGTATTTCATTAGGCAATTACTAACACATCCTTCAGGGGAAGAAAAATTTAGCTAAATGGGTGATAACATTTTCAGCTAAGGATCATGTATGTTCTGCAATAGCTGCTGAAAATATTCATGTTAAGTAACATGATGCAATAAAAGGTTTCTTTACATATGTGAAAACGATTTCATTGGGCTTTTAATGTCAGGAAAATGATGAATGACAGAGTATTATACAAAAAATTGCATTCTTAATTAATTGATTAAGGGTGCTTAATTATTATTCATGGGGTTGGTTTTACTACTACAGCACTTTGAAATACATTTATTAGTTTTGGTTTAAAATCTAATATGGAGAATTCAGATAAAAAATGGGTTAATTTTGCTAAGTTTAATATCTTTAAAGTCCCAGCCCAGACTTGCTCAGCTTTAAAGTCTTGTTTTTCCCCAAGTTTAGGACACAAATATAGTAACGACACATTTTATCATCATCCCACAAATTATTTAGGACCAATTTACAAGCACTTTCAACAGGCTACAATGCTAATATTAAATGTTCAGAATGTTATTAATGTGAAAAATGCCTTAATTGTTACTCAGGGTAACAGTTTTGAAAGAATACAAATAGCATATTGAATACGTTCGACTGGTTTGAATAGCTTTTTCTATTTAAATATTGTAACTATTTACACTAATTATTTTTTTAAAGGTCACTTTCAGTAACTAGGATGGTTTATTAATGTATAATAAAAAGTGTTTAAAACAATTATTTAATAATATTTATTTACCTGAAAATAAACCTCCATCAAACAATCAAGCATTGATTTTATTCCTTTAAAATTTACATATGAAAGCCCCTAAGAAAGATAAACCTGTTTAAGAAGAGATAGCAGCTTGGGACATTGAAAGGAATCACATTGTTTAAGAAATAAAACAAACCAAGATAGAAATGCTTGTCACTGAAGAATTACAACCTGTTCAGAAGAAAGGAAGTAAATTGGAGTCGCTAAAGAATTCGGACCCACCCATGAACAACTAACCGTCTTGGAGCCCTCCACCGCACCTATCATTGTTCACATCCTCACCGACTTTACTTCACGTCTTGGACACCACAACAACATAGAAAAAGTGCTCTAAATATGGACAACACTAAGCTCAAAAGTATACTTCAATTTTCTAAAGGACTTCAAGTTGACAAGTATTTAATACTGGGATGTATCCTCTCAATATTTTAGTTTTCTGCAATTCTGAGAATCAACATGACTCGTAGAAATAGTTACTTATTTTCCTTTATACGACTAAGAGAACCTAGACCAGATCTTTCCCTAACTTTTAGGAGCTAATCATTGTTAGGAGTGAAGCACACTAAAGGGCCTTATGTTAAAAATAATATAAATATTCTCTTTACAGGAACAATGAGCAATAATCTAAAACTAATAAGAAAAGAATATTGTTATAGAAAGAATAAAAATTTGATTTTTGAATAACTCATTTAAATAACACAGTTAGCTCCTGAGAGCCATACATATATAACTTAGGTGATTTATATCACTAAATATTTAGTCTAAAGTTTGGCATACAAAAAAAAAAATTAATAGAAACTGAAGTTTTCACTACTCTTTCAGTAGAAGAGATTTTAGAAATTGATCCCATGTGAAAAAATATTAACATTATTGTCAGTGGCACAGTTATACATAATCATCCTATTCTATTTAATACTTGCAGGTTATGTTCATTTGGCCTTGATAATTTTTTTTAATCAAATATACTATAAAAAACTGTATTTGAAGTTAAATTTTTCACTCATGGTTGACAAATCAACAATTATTACCCACCCTTTATTATATATACACGATGAAAAAAAAAATACAATCATAACTAACGATTCATTACAAAGATAACCATTAACACAAAGAAGAACAATACAATCAAGAATTACACCAACCAAAATATATAGCATATATATGTAGACAGAAATGCATTAATTAAAAAAACATAAATTAGAAGTGATAATCCTTATGACATTTAACTAATGTATCATCCAGGAGAAAACTCATCTCGCTACTCTGGTACTTGCAAACTGTACTAAAGACCTCCAAAAGTACACCAACAAAATGAAGACAATAATTATAACACTTACATAAATTCAAAAAATAAGTTTTAATAACAATTATAGAGCCTTACTACTTTTGGGAAGTAGTAATGCAAAAGTTACGATGATAAGGAAGTATTAACCACTTAAGGATGTATATAGTTAGCATTACATTATAAATAACCAACATTCAATATTTCTAAATACCAAAGTTATTTACAACCATGAGAAATCAATACTGTATTAAAAATTTGAAAACTCCCATTAATATACAATTACCTGAAAAATATCCTCCGTAAAGGCGATCAAGACAACACTCAGCATCAACCACTAGATGAAATTTTCCATTACCATTTGGTGGCTTTTTCTGAACTTGTTTAACCCATTTTTGAGCTTGTGTTCTGGCTATTCTTACGAGGTCCACACCCACACATGAGCCTTCAACTTGAGAGCTTTCAAGAAATGTTTGTAAATCCTGAATACCCATTTTAAAAATTTTAACTAAATGACTCGATGACAGTTAAATCAAACAGCACAGAAAATATCTTTTAACAAAAATTTATAATGTCTCTATGTTAAAATATAATATATCTTTTATTCACTTAGATACTAATATCACAAATCCGTACTCAATTAACTCAAATTAAACGTATCCTATCACTTTAAAATGTTTCTAATAATAGTTCTCTTAATCAATAACAATATTAGGATGTTGGCCAAGCCCATGAACATAAACACTGCGAACGATTGATTTATCGCTAAATCATTGTCTATTCATCCAGGCAACAAATTTTACTTAAATGTGCAAAGAAATGAATGTATCAGAAGTAAAATGGAATATGAAGTAAGCATTAACTTCAGCAACAAAACATTTTTACTCCTGACCCGGCATGGCAGATCGTTAAAGCACAGTAACAATGTGTTTAATTATCTGAATCAACAAAAGTCTTCACACAAAGCAATTTCATATTACTATGAAAGTCACATAAACTATGTTTAAAACACTGTTCAAAAGTTTTTAAAGCTATTAGTGAAGAAAAGTCAGCAAATACGCCATTTTATTGGGACTGCACTTAACATAAGATGGTTGTCTAAGGGAAGTCTTGCCTCAATGCAAACCAAATATTTAGGTAGAAAAGTAGATGGAATGAATATTCGCATTAGAAAAGTTATCGCTAAAACTAATTCTTAGTATTTTACACATTTTAGTATTGTCAAATGAATAAAACCATAATATATTGAAACTACTTTCACTCTCAAAAATGAAACGAAAAAACCCGCCAAAAGCCATTTTGTTCAACTTAAATTTAATTTTTCTGTACTTAGATTAATTTCCAAAATTCACTAGCATATATAATTCATTGAAATTATAACAATCAGTGAATAATCATACAAAGTTATAGGTAAGTAATTACTAATCCCCTTATCCCTATTTATGGTATATTCTGTATAAAACCAGTAGCACCCGGAACGCATGAGCTGCTTGAAAATACCTTTTTTTCACCCAAACGAAAAGGCTTTAATTTCGAGTAGGGCATGATACTTGCTTTGTTTGGAACGGGGAAATTGCCTTTCGTTTGTGGTATACAATAGTTTTAATAAAAATCTGAAATTATATCCTCAACATCCCGGGTGACGCTTATACATGTTTTAGTTACTTTATTATCATGAAGTATACGAAAAAAAATCAAGCGAGAAAATTAGGTCCTTTATCTCTCAACTAACCATCTTCTCAATAATTTTAAAGGTTCATTACGTCGAAGCTCAAAAGCTATTTAAGATTTAGAATTGATTCATTTATGACACGTTCCTTTTTATAAGGCAATTTTAAAAGATTGAGATTATTTAACAAATAACATAAGGTGTTTTTGTTAAAATTGCTAAGTAGCCTTTCCCAAACATTTACTAAGTATTTAAGAACTGGATTGTTCACTCTTATTATTTAGTCTTAGAACCATCTCTCTATATTGTTCCCCTCGCTGTTGCAGAGAAAAGAATGTATGCTAATAACATTTTTTAAAGGTTGATGTTATAGTCTTCCAAGAATCCTGGCCTACTGAGTAAGAATTCACCATTTTTTTTTTTGTCCATGGTGCCCATAGTCCTGACACATTAAACGATAGTATTCCATCGTACAGAACAAATGCGAAATTGCAAAACTAGTTTAAATGTACCATAATATTAAACACACCGAACTGAGCAAGTGGCAACTCACAGGTCCAGATGAATTGAAGAAGCTCGGAAAAGTATGAAGGAATGAGATGGAATTGTTTAACTTGGTAGGTGATAGATGCTGGCCAACACAAAAAAAAACAACTCTTAATTGGGGGGTTGAATTTTAAATATTTTTTTTTACGACAGGAAGGAAGTTTTTTTAAATTTTATTTCTTTAATGAAATGTTTACATGAGTCAACACAATAGTATTTTCAGCAGTGTTTATCTATGTATCACCTTTGGGGGATTCATTATCCTAAACTACTTAACTACTCACTTTAGTAATGACCAAAGAGCTCTCAACGAAACAAAATCCTTATTAGTCTAGAGGAGGTAACGAGGACACCTCCATTTAAGGCATCGCCTTTAGTTGCCAGGGATTATTGCGATTATTGCGACTAGCATATGGATTAGAATGACCTGGAAGGCCGGAATAAAAATTCTGGTAGTAGGAGAAGGTGCGGTCTTGAAGGAATAGGATATTGAGATCAGCTTGAAGGGTTACTGCTGTTAGTATAGAAGGGAGTATTTATTGGCTATCTTGCAGAGGATTCTGGATTGCAGGAACTGGATGCGAAGAATATTGGGGTGTTTAGCACTCCATCAGACTCCGTTGGAGCAGGTAGGTTGGAGTATCGTTGTGTGAATCAGTCTCTTGTTTTCAATTGCTATTTTAGAACGATGGTCCATTAGGCGAAGAAGTGGTTTCAATCGTCTATTAGTTTCTTGTATTTTGGTCGTTATGTGGAGGCCCCATGTGAGTTTCTTGTCTGGTATACGTCCTAGGTAGGTAATCTGGGATTTAACAGGAATGGGTTGGTTGAGAAGCAAACATAGGACAGGATGAGCGAAGTGTGAAGGTGACGAGAGGTATTTTCAGCATTCGCTTTGAATCTCCATTTGGAGGTCTATTTATCACGGTGGATCTCTTTGGTAGATACTTGTACCTGGTAGGTTACTTATTTGGTTATCATATATTAATAAGTTATGGGTATTTTGTGATATTGAGTCAAGTTTCAACTTCACTCATTCATAATTTCGGAAATTTAGCTATGACGTTACTTAATAAATTTTTAACGTAAGAAAGGGGTTCATTATTGTAGATAGGTGCCATTGTTATGAAAATTCATGTTTTTTTTTTATTATTTGTTCAATTTAGGATTGTGAGATTGAGCAAATGCTCTTTAAGTAATGCTACTACTCCAATCACTAGAGTGCATCGAAGAGACTATTTATTGCCATATCTAACTAAAGTTGTGTTATCTGATGGATCTTCGATAACTATACGTTATCATGAACCGAGACAGATAATAACGGTAATGCCTATTTTTTTCTGCCACATAATTGTAAGATTTAAGTACATGAATCTTTGGAGGCTATGATTTAACATTTTTTTTTATATAGGATGTAAAATAAAAAAAAAATTAAGCTAATTAGGTCAAGTTGTTTTTGTTTGATGCCCTTATTTAATCCAACTTTTGTCAGGAAAGATGGGCTATCTCAAGGTACCTTTCCTAGCTAAAGTTGAAATAATGGGTTTATTCTGCGAGTATTCCACAAAATAAAACTGAGCCTCCCAGGTGAGAATCGAACTCATACATTCTCTTTTCTTGTTCCTTTTAGCTTACAGACACTCAGCCCTGTCCCATTCAGGGAAAGATATTTATATATTGGAGTCTTGGTGAACAAGAACAAATTAAGACTAAATGTTGCAAAACTTAGGCTATTATAGGATCCAGCTCCTTTGCGAACTGTCCTAGTTTGACCCTTAATGACCATCCTATCACTCTCTGCTTCACTAAACTCTCACCTGGAACTATTAAATCTCCTAATAGTCAATAGGTACCCTTAAAAGATTTTATCACCCTTGTCATCTCCTACTTCAGCATATACGCTGCCTGTCAAAAGTTTAATACCACTAGATAAATTTTAACAAAACATTTTTAAACTAAACATTATTATTATTATTTCTTTCACATACAAAACACAATATAAAACCTTTAGGTATGATTTGCAATGATTTTTTGAATTATAATGTAAAGAAAAATTCTGGAAACAATTATATATTTTCATTTAAACAGTATTTTTGTTAAAACATCCTCCTTTACTTTTAATCAGTGCTTTGACAACTCTAGGCATCTTTTCAATGATTGTTTAATTTTTATAAACCCATATTTGAGCTGGAAAAACTAAAGGAATGTAGATATTAGTCAAAGTTAATCCAACTAAATAACCAAAACAATTTGTTTATACTATATTACCAAGAGATTATTAAAAATTGGTTTTTATCAAGTTTATTATTCATTTCAGTTTTGTAATTTTTATTTTAATTAAAGAAAATATTTTTTATTAAATTATACTATACCACTATGAATTAGAAAAAGGTAAAATCATTCCACAATCAAATTGAAAAATATTATTGCAATTTTAGGGTTAGAATATTTAGGGTGGTCTTAAACTTTTGACAAGAAGTGTATGTCAACTCCTTATGTCCTCCTTAACTTTGACTATGGCAGTTTGGTTTTTGGGTGTTTCCTGAATTCTAGTGGTTAGCCTGCTATAATAAGGAGACCCGAGTTCGATTTCATGCTCGCTTTAGAATTTTTTCTCTCCAATTGGTGGGGGTTAACTCAGCCTCATTGATCTAATGAGCCATTTGATTAAAAAAGTAGGGAATCCGATCGTGAAAACTGAATTTAAGGTTGAGGTGTAACACCTTGTGCTAATCTGAATAACCTTCACCACCAAATACCAATTATGATGATTTTATTTTGTGTGGTAGGACTCATTGAGTGAAACTCGAGGATATGTTGAAGCAACTGTTTCGTTAGATATGTCTTTGGGCTTCAATGCACTCCCATTTCTAGGCTGAGTTAGAGTGGCTTTTCATCTTTTTTCATGAACAATGTTTCGTTTTTTCATACATTTTCACCACCCCTCTTATACATATATATGAGGGTATACCCAAAAGAAACCAAACTATTTTTGTACAAAGTGATTTATTTCATTTTTTAAAAAAAAACCTTTAATCTCCTTCAAAGTACAAGTCAACACACTTGTCCAATCTTTTATTCCACGGTTCGAAACAGTTATGAAATTCCTCTTTTGTGATGCCAGACAGCGTCTTTGTCTTTATATCTTCCACGTCTGTAAAACGCTTTCCTTTCATGTCCCTTTTCATTCAGGAGAATAAAAAGAAGTTGCACGGGGCTAGGTCGGGTGAGTAGGGAGGAAGGAGCACAGTGTTCTTACCATTCTTGGTAAACTGTTGTGTAATCTTTTTGAAACTTCTTGGTAAAAAGCCTGTCTGACTGGGGGAACAAACTCTGCATGGATGACTCCACACACATTTTTATAAACAAATGAGCATCGTCTTAATGTATGATCTCTCCTGACAAATTTGGAGTCTTCCATTGGCTCGATTGTTGTCTTGTTTCAGGATCGTATCCATAGTACAGTGATTCGTCACTTGTGATGACCTTGGAAAAAAGTTTGAATCATTTCGGAACTCTTCCTTTAAAGCAGAGCATGCGTCTAAGCTACGTTGTCTTTGCTGTTAAGTCAGCAGTTGAGGAACAAATTTTGTAGCTACCCTTCTCATCCCCAAATCTTCACTTAAAATTTGCTGTATTGAACTTCAAGTCACTCCAGATTTTTCCACAACTTCTTTGATGGTCCATCATCAATCTTCCAGGACTATATCGTGAATTTTTTTTTTAAACTCCGTTCGGGCCTACGAAGAACATTCAGAGCGAGGTTAGTCATTGATTGACATTCCTCCACTTTTAAAACAGGAAAACCACTCAAACACTTGAGTTTTCTCTATAGCATCATCCTTGTAGGCTGTTTTTAACATTTCAAGAGTTTCTGGGTCAGTTTTCTCAAGCAGGAAGCAGAACTTCACGGCTGCACGATGTTTACAAAAATAAAGAACATTCACAGAAGCAGAACAGAACGTAACCTTCTCTAGTGACAGCACTTAGCATACTGACTGGTTTAAAGTTGCTTTACATGGTTCTACTCGTAAAAGCCGGTACTAAAAAAACCACCACATACAACACGAGTTCGGTTTCTTTGGGGTATGCCCTCACACATTGTGATATTTAGTCCATTTACTAATATAAAAAAAAGATTACTTGAACTTATAATTTATTATATCTCTAGAGGGTCCTTGACTACCAAATATTCAATATAACATAATTAAAAATAAGACATATACTGCTTTAGAGTTCTTCACTATTTTTCCGTCTAGACTTGTCTTGGTCCAGCCCAAGTAGTGTGTTTAGTTGATCATGACACTCCAACTATAATTTGGCAATATGATGGGTAATGTTTTTACATATATATGGGTAAATACGACGATATTAAAAAATACGAAGAAATAACATTAGAGGAAATATGATGGTATGCGATGATTTGAGGGCCCTCACGACAAATAACTTTGACTGTCTCAAATTCAACACATCTCGTCTCAAGCCATCCTAAACAACTGACCACAACTCTTTTCAAGCATCTATAAACAACTGTACTATGGGTGTCTCAGCTGTTCCAGACTATCCATGACACTATTCCCAACTGTTTGAAATTAAAATTTTTCTTCTTCTAAATTACTCATTCAAAAATAACATTACAATATATCTATACATTTTCCTACAGTTATAATCCTTAGTCTACTCTTGCCTCTCTGATTTTTATACTTCTTCATACAAAACTGCAGTATTTGACCATTACTTTTTTGCTTGTTCCACAACTCTGGAATTCTGTCCCTCTGAAATCTTAATTAATATCTGCTATGCTTCGTTCTTGAAAATCTCCAATATTAACACCTCACTACCCAGGTTAGACACTAGCTAGTTTGGGAACTATCTATTTAGCTATTAGGCTTTTTAGTTTTTTTACTGTATATATCCTGATGTTTGGGTTGGTAGCTTCCTTATCTTTTACTATTGTTTTTATCTGGCATGTTATTTCATTTGGGGCATTTAAAGTCAAAACTCTCTAAATCCCAAAATTTTACGAATTTTTGAGTTCAAAGGGTCTTCTAAATATAGGCCTGATGATTTGCATTAAAACCTGTTATATCCATTCTGAAATTACCTACAGTAGTCAGCTTTATATTTTACTCTATTTCTAAAATTTTATGTTTTTTGATTTCCTAAAAAAAATTCCAAGGTTTTCTGTTAATTTAATGTTGTATTTTACGGACTTTCCTTATGTTTTCTATTTTTATAACATTTGTTTCCGCTAAGAATTTAATTATTGGAATGGTTTTAAATAAGTTGTTATTTGTTAATTAAGGTTCACAATTTATTTTTCGCTTAATATTATTCACAGAGGACTTAATAGTTTTTTAATATGTAGATAGATAGATTAAATAATTTTTTTTATGTCTGTCTAAATTTTAATATATTCTGTTTTTTTTTAATGAACTCAAATAAAGAAAGAAATGGTGATATGGAAATAAGCGGATTATTTAGATAACAGCAATGATCCCATAAAGGCCATCTGCCTCTGATGTCCTCAGTCCAATGATGCCAGTTTCCATTTTAGCCGTTCACAAGGAAAATATTATAACCAGCGGTGACTCCAGCTAGCAGCTCAGTGACTATTGAGCTCTAACCCTGTTATTGAAATATGTTTGGAGCTAAGTCAAAAAATATCTGTGTAGAGGCAATACTACTTTTATGAGACTCCCTGCTGACTATCATTTTACACTCGTCGGTGCTAATGAACATAGGAGAAACATAGTTTCTATAGCTTACCTTGTGTTCATTTCTGCTATTTACTGCTTGGCAATAATAAAATAACACTAATGATAAATTGCATGTTTTCTGATTCTAAGCGATAATCCCTTGACATATCCCCACTTCTTCTGTACGGAGAACATTTTGAAATATCATAAATTCCTATGTGATGTAGGCAACTGTTCTAATGGCCATGCCCATTTAGCAGGCCATTGATGTACCACCTATCAAGGTACTTCATAATTTGTCTCATCTGTTTGCTCCCTACTGCACTTTTTGTTTTTTACTCCTCAGCACTTATTCAAGCCTTTTACAAGGAATCTTGCTGCGCTAACTTAGCAAGGATGTCGGCCAGCTTCCTCATTCTTGCATGCTATACCCACCTAGTATCACTTCAAATCCTTTCAATTGCTCTTCTTATGGCTAATCTTTCAAGTTTAGAATGTCGGTCTGGACATAAATAGTTGCTTGATTTGATGAGGAACACTAACTAACTTTTTTCCCATGCACTCTGTCCTTAATTTCAGCAATGGGGCTCAAGGGATTAGATTCATTTCTGGAGCAAATATGACCCTTCTTTTAATTTTAGCCGAGACATCGGCATCCACTTACATCATATTTCCAAGATATTCAATGGGTAAACTCATTTAAGTATTTGGTGGCCAATTTTCACTATGAGTTCAGTAACCTTTGTTTTACTAATTAATGCTGAGACCTAATCTGTAGTCTGAGGCTTCAATTGGTAGAAAGAGTTGCTGTACTGCTCCAAGAGACTGGCCCATCATGTCCACATGAATCTTCAGCATATCTGAAGATGTGTTCCATCATATAATTTTTTTAAATTGAGTTCACTCACTGTCTTTTCTAATTCAGGACTGAAGTAGTGGTATTAATGCACTATCATACCCTTTTTCCAGATTTGACCTACAAACAAGTGTATGCTTACCAAGCATTTTACTCCATCAATTTTTACTCGTTCTGTATATTTTGTTGTTATTTATTTAAAAAAAAATACATCCCTCCACCATAGTTAGCTTCCCAGCTATGCGTCATTATAATACACATAAGTAATATTAATGTACATTTAATTTTTAGTTGCCATTAGACTTGTCAACCTTGAGTGAAGCCGAAGCAAAAGCCAGAATTGAGAGAAGGAGACCTAAAACTAAAGTCAAAATACAGGAAGAAGATTTAGGATCATTTAGTGCTAAGAAATATATTAATTTGATAAAAAAGAAATAATACCACTGTCTGTAAATAAATAATTAATGTAGTTAAATATAAATTATTTTATGATTGTTTGCGATTATATTCCTTGTGTCCAAGTAATATTTTTTGATTATACATAAAAAAACAAATTGCTAATGGGGAGAGGTTCAAAGCACCTCTGTGTCAAGAAACATTTATAAAATAATAGTTGATACTTTCAATGATATTTCAGAAAAATATAGGGTCATGTAATTTTCCAGATTACTCACAGTTAACTGATTTACTTATGACTAAATATTTTTAGTTAAGATTTAACTGGGTGGTTAAGATGGGTAAATCAGTTGACTTATCAACCTTCAGTGAAGCTGAAGCAAAGCTTCAGGTTTTAGTATTCCAATTTAAGTAATTTTATATATATTATAATAGGGATTTATTATTTTAGTTTCTTATTCATAAGGAGTTAAATGACATTTAAAAAAAGTTCATGAAGAATAATAGAGTATTTTATTATGTTTCATTTAATATGATCTTCAAGGGTTTTCGGTAGTTCTAGCCTATTTCACATTACCATGATTGGCTAAAAAAATGTATGAATTTAATTTAAATAAGTTACCTAATACAAATAAAAACAATGATTTATAATAAAATGGTATATTCTTTGTTGTTGTGGGATGGGTTGGTGTCTTCTACTCTCTGTCCAGGTCCAGTAATCACTATCAATGTACAAGGGCGTACCCAAAAGAAACCGAACTATTTTTGTACGAAGTGATTTATTTCATTTAAAAAAAAAAAACTTTAATCTCCATTGGAGTCAATTCACTTGTATAATCTTTTATTTCAGTCCTAAACATTTTTTTTAAATACTCTTTTGTGATGCCAGAAGTTATAGGAGGCTAGATCAGGGCCTAGGGGTCATACCATTTTTGGCCAAAAATCGGCGTACAAAGCGGGCTGTGTGAACGGGACCCAGAAATCGATCATTATTAATTGGCATTTCCCCATCTTTGAAATGGGAAAATTACTCAAACCCCATAGAATCACCCTTATAGGCCACTTTTAACATTAGAAGAGTTTAAGTGCCAGTTTTCCTGAGCTGGAAGCAAAAATCAGCCCTCACAAAAACGACGAGCCCACAAATAAATTAACACAAGCAGAACATAACCTTCTCCTGTGATTGGACTGGGCATACAGACTGGTGAAAAATTGCTCTAATACAGTCTTACTGATGACACCCCCGGTACTACAAAAACTCCGACATAAACAAAAGATTAGTTGGATTTCTTTTGGGTAAGCTCGTATATAACATGGCTGCTGAACGAATTAACTATCTCTAGCATCAGCTGCTCTTTATTGGCGATCGCGTTGCCATCTCCCATCAAACTCATGAGGTTTTCCCCTCCGGTTACCCTTTATTAGACTAGCTGTCATCACACCTAAGGTCTTAACAATATATATATTCCAGTTTTTGTATCTAACTATACATTCATTTTTAAAAATAATTCTGTTTGATTACAATAGATTTATTTTTTAATCATTTGTAGAAATTTAGGTTAGAATCAATGGATGTTAACTCCCAAATGTTTTTATTAAGGGGTCATGAACATCCAGTCGAGTGCCTTATTGACCAATCCATTAATATATTTATTTATTATTATATTACTTATTTTTCTTCACAAGGTTTTAGTGATCCTCAACTAAACCCATCCTCTAATGAATAAAATCTTTATGGGGAAGCCAGGGCCAGATAATTGAACCTTGGCTCCCCCTAAAAAGATGCCACAATAAAAATAACAGAATTTTTTTTTTAATATTCTTTAGAACAATTAGATTTTGAACTCTCGTATTTTACATTATTCAAAAATTAACACACATCTAATCTGAAAGTACAAAATAATGTTATATGTTCAGTTGTATTTTACCGAAAATAATTCGCAATAAAACTACTAACCAACTATGAGAAATGATACCAACATAATAAAAAATGTGTAGGCATTCTTACTAAATAAAGTTGCAGATAATAAATGGATTGATAAATAAAATGGGAGCCCACATAAGTGGCTGAAAAGTTTTCTATTATCAAGTCACCTTAATGAGAAAGGTGATTCTAAAAGATTATGACATGAACTATTATTTTAAGTACAATATACCAAGTGCACACGAAAACACTAATAAATAACATTCAAATCTATACCTTAAAAATTAACTGTAAATGAGGTATTTTGTTATTGGATGGTCACTGACAGATTACTACATCCAGTATTTAGTTTAATAAATACATAACAAATAAAAAAACAACAACATTGTTTGTTTATCGTTATTCGTCAATCTATAGTTTAATAGTTGGTTATATATCAAATTAAGAAAATCCCATCTGGCATTCATATTTCAGGTATCTAATCAATAATATGTAAAAAAGAAACAAATAATATAAATTACATGGGAAAAATGAAACATCTATTTAAAAAAGCTTATTTATTGAACAGTTATTTACAGATGATTCAGAACTAAGCAACAAATTCATATGGGATGGGTGCAAGTAAAACTGGAGGTTCCTTGCCCAGCACTAAATGTGCAGGTCTAGGCTGTGCTGGTTGCCTTTTCAATTCTACATAGGTTCCATTAACTTTTGCTTCTTTTCGGAGCCTTTCGTTTTCCTTAACTCTCTTCAAAAAGTCTTCCCTACACTTGGAATGGCTAACATGCTCAATGCGGATGTTGATCCTCTTGGGGAGAATGTTTCCTCTAACTCTTTTGTTCACAATCACACCCAGGGCTCTAGGTGTTACATTATAAACTCTACCAGTTTTCCCATGATAACTTTTATGTGGCATACCTTTCTGAACTGCACCATTACCTTTAATAGAGACTATATCACCAACTTTGTACACTTTCATGTAAGTGGAAAGCGGTATGACTCCATGTTTACGGTAGCCCCTTGAAAACAAATCGCGGGTTCCTCTGCGATATCCTTTTGAGTTGGTCATGATGTAGGGTCACAAACACGGGGTACACGTGCAATTGAAAACTGAAAAAATTGTTGAAACATTAACAAAAAACTGATAAATAATGAAACGCTTCGTTAATGGTGAACAAAAAGTAGACTTACATTTCCTGTGAAATTACAGGAAAAACGTTACAGTACAAACACTAGCACTTAAGTAACGCTATATCTGGGCACCCAGTTAGCAATGAGAGATAAAAACGTCAAGCTGTTAAAAAAACTGTTTCATCGTAAAATAACGAGCTAATATTTTTTAATAACGATTACAGTTAAGGAATACTTAAATACCACCCCTCCCTCAAAAAAGTTAAATATAATTTTCTCATTTTCGTAATCCTTAATATTTTCATACCTCTGTTTTGTCTAAAATATGGTTAGAAAAACAGGAAATCAATATCATTGCTTGCTATTTTCCTCCCACTACTATTTGTCAACTAATATTTTTTGGAAACATTGTTTAAAATATTACCTATTAGAAATTAATACCTTTAAAGTAGCCTAGCGTTTTAAGACAAAAAAAATGTTTAATCACGTCTACATTACAAACTACTATGTGTCAGTATAATATTCTAAACAGCTTTTTAATAACATTACTTTCTTAAACACACATCTGTTCTAGTTTTGTAGAAATAACAATTATCGCCAATCACTAATCAGGCTTTTTTTTATTTCAATGAATGGCAGAGATCTCATTTATAATCATCAGTGCTGTATATTATCATTCATTAAAAAATATAATGTGTCCATCGTAAATATAGGAATAGAATCATAGATCTCGTAGTAAGATGTATATACTAATATTGCAAAACAAAAAGAAATATAGCGTGTTTAATAATGGAATGCCTTACAGTAATAGCTGTTTTTCATGATATAACAATGTACTCTCAATGAAATGACAAGTGAATGAATCATTATAAGTTCTTATGTATTTATAGGAATTATACACCCCCCCTCTTCAGTTTGGAGATTAACATTTACAATTTTGTGTTTCTTCCAATGATATAAATACGCTAGAATTGATTTCAAAGTAGTGTTTTAGTTTCCATATACTTATGAAAATACCAAACGTAAATATTTTAATTCACATAAGAGAAATTAAAATATTATCAATGGTACCCCAGTCTATTCAGTTGTTGTAATTTACATTCCCACCGCTAGGAGAGCTAACAGTTTTCTACCAACATGGCTGTGGTGTAGTGTGTGCTGAACTTTGCTATAGGACGTTTCAAGTCTTGAGTGTTTTCATATTGAGTATGATGTGATAGTATATTTCGGACTATCTACGCTTTTCAAAACTTAACTTTATCATTTGTAACCGACCAATCGTTTGAATGTCATGTCTGTGTTTCAGAGGATTTTTGTTTCCATTTAGCAGTATTATTTTTGTTTATTAGTTGATATAAATATGCTTATACGTATGCTGCTTTGACCCATAGTTGATTAGGTGAAATTCTTCTTACAATATTAAACTGGTTTAATTTAAAACATCTGATTTCCATAGTTAATTAGTGCATTTCTTTAAAACTTGATGATAATCACTAGGGGTAATATAAAGCATTTCAAAAACCTTATAAGTCAGTGTAAAATTTGTACATTGAACTATGTGAATATGGCAATAACATGGATGAAGGGCCAATATGTGATGGTGACTTAAAGACAGTGTATAGACATAGTGTGTTGTTAAAATGACGGATTGTGAACTGACAAGTACTGATGGGAGTGCTGAGCAGGAGTGCAGGGTACCAGGTTCATCTTGTTTAGCTCTTAAAAATGCAGTAGCAAAACTAAACCGTCTTGATGATTTTGACAGCGAGAAGATTGGAAGCGGCTTTTTCTCAGAAGTTTTTAAGGTAATTTTTGTCAATTTTTATTTGAATTGTGAATAGAATTAGTATTTGATTCTGGATTGTATTATTAACTCATTACACTTCAGAAGCTTCATATAATTAGCTGTCATTTAGTAATGACAACGACACAGGAGTTGAAGGAATGTTTGATTGCAGTAATAATTTTATTAGCGCTGCAATGTATTTTAAAAAAAAAATACTTCAAATCTAAATGTTGACATTCCCGTTCTTACCTTATCAATGATTAATAAATTTTAAATGATATGAATTGTCATTCAAACTTTTGGTTGACATGCCCTAAAACAATTAAATTAAAATACTGTTGGAGGGGTGTATAATTGATTGTCAATGTCATTTTCGTATTATGTGAATTTTAGTTATTCCTAATCCATTTATTAATTCGTGCAATTAGCATTTACTGTGGTTTTTTTTATTATGCCCTTTAGAATATTACGGTCTAAGGTAATTTAGTGTGTTATTATCAATTTGGCTGTAGTTCTAATGACAATGTTGAATAGTATACTATAGTAATAACATAGAATTTTCTTTTCTTCCGACCCTCAGCCTTTTTGTTATGCTGTTGTTGCTTCAGTAACATGCAATCTGGATCTGTGGGTCTAGGCCATGTATGTAAAAATAATGGCTCTATTTATTGCATTTTTAATGGCCGTTTAGTTATTGATAGTGATTTTTTTGAGATAGAATGTAATTTCATTTTTTATGGCTTTTTA
Organism: Acanthosoma haemorrhoidale; assembly: GCA_930367205.1. Classification (NCBI taxonomy): domain Eukaryota; kingdom Metazoa; phylum Arthropoda; class Insecta; order Hemiptera; family Acanthosomatidae; genus Acanthosoma; species Acanthosoma haemorrhoidale. The sequence continues at coordinate 75,862,408 of OV884011.1, forward strand.
TTTTATGCAGAATATTGTGGAAAATAATTACATTCGTCCATTTCACCACATTCATACCTAATGCACACTGTTAGACGTTCAATTCCTTAGTTGAAACTGTAGAAAGATGGATTTTCAGGGGTTAGAATTTTAGTAAATATGTCCACCTAATAGATTTTATCCCATCTCTAGTGACATCAAAATTTAACTGATTGCATTCTAAAAGTAAAATTAGCTCAGACATTTATGACTAGATTAATCTCTAATGGGGCGACTGTAGTCTGTATTTATCACATTCCATCTTCAGGCAGAAGCTTGGTGCTATATTCGAATATGATGATACTGGTTTTTTTTTTTATGAGGGAGTGATGCAGTCTGTATCACACCCCAACTTCTTTGACAGGAGAGCCAAGTCCACTTTTTAGGGGCTACTTTTCACCCTGAAAGGCTCTTTTGACCTCCACAACAACCCACTACTGATCAAATAGACGAAAGTAACATACGATATTGAACTTGAATCAAGAGCCATTAACAGTCTTGCTAGGCCAGACTCGTCATGAGAAAAGTGCTGACAAATCAGTTTTCAGTTTAACAAAAAGTAAATGTATTTAGGCACTCCAGTAGTTTAAAATGTGTAACGGGAATAAGGAATGTGAAGAGCAGAATAGAAATATGTTGCTAGCTCTTAGGTCTATTATGCAGATCAAATACTAGATCAAAATCATGATAAAAATATTAATACCCATTACTTATGTTATTGATACCATTATGTTTGATGATTATTAGCCAAAGAAAAAATGTAGTTATCGGGGCAGGCCTCAAATTCAGAACCTCCACAATTTCTTGTCTGTTGTTCTATCCCCATACAATTGCTGGTCTTGTCAACATGAGGTCTCCCTGATTAGAATACAACCCACCAGCACCCAACCAGAGATCTGTCTCGTTTGTCACATCTTTTTTGTTTCGCTATTAATAGCATTATCTTTCGATCATTAAATATTGAAATATTCGATAACATTGAATACAATTATAATGGCTTCTTTTTTAGTCTAATAATTAAATTACTGCTTTATGATGGTAAGCTGTTTTGATGTCGTCTTCCTTATTATGGTATACAGATTGGCTTAAAACCTTACTTTTTTCTAATTGACCTATTAAAAGCTGAAATAAGCATTAATTAAAAGTACCTACAGTAAAAACGTAAAAAAAATTGTTTGCTTCCATGAAAGAACCCAACTGTTATTTAAAGTAGGTGTGATTTTACTTAAGAGGCCAAAAAGATTCTCATCATTTCTGGACGCGATTTACTTAAAGAATTAGAACAGCTCAGAGCAAAAGAAGGCATTTGTGGATAAAAAATCCTTGTTAATCAGTCGCACTATTTGTGGAGTGAATAATTTACTGAACTGGCAAAGGTGGAGGTGGAACTTCCTCGGAGTTTCCATGTTCTTTATTTATTCCTGTAAACTTTTAGTACATATGAGGGTGCTGGGGAGTAAACTACCTTATCGAATTCAAAATTTATTTGTGTGAAATGGAAATATTTTAATCATGTAAAAATTATTATTTATATGAAATTTTAATGGAAGGGAGGACAGATTCAATTTGAATAATAATATAGATTGAATTGATGTAATTCATCTCACATTCATTATTTAGAATTGGTTAACGTTCATTAGTTCTATGTTTTGAAGTATGAATAAGATCATATATTAGAGACCAATGAAATTGCAGGACATTGTATAATTTTTTTTCTTTATTACTCTCTCATGTACTGTCAATATCATTGTGGGGATCTACAAGTTTCACTATAGGTGTAGACATAACAACATGTAGATTGGTGTTAAACTGGGATCAAAACACAGGATCAGTGGCAGCGCCATTTCTTAGGGGGTCCATTTACTTTTTTTTCCAAATCAGAAACTCTTATGTGACAAAGATTGATTATTTCTGACTAAAATTTCGTTATATCAATTATCAAATTAATTTTATTTTCTGAAATAAATAAGTTACTGGAAGTAGAAAAAAATGATTCTGGGACCATATTGATTATCTAATAAAACTCGATTTTTTTTTTACCAAAACAACAAAAAAATATATTTAAATGTGCAGTTTCACAGAATTAGGGTTTCAATGATGTTTCTAATTACTCCCTCTTAATTGATTTCCTAAGTTTTATTGATTTATATTAATTATCATACGGATTCACAGGCAGTTTTTCTAACATGCTCCATTGATTGGGGCTCTACTTGGAAGAATTTGTAGTAATGACCACACCTGTTTTATTCGAATATTTAAACATTTAATTGTCATTAATCATTCCATGATTTTTTTACTGTTATTATAGTTCACTTAACACCCAACATGTTATACATATTCTGAATCAGCACTTCGAGTCCTGTGTATTTTTTTGTTATGATATAAGAACCGCAAGTTTATATTAGTCCATTGGTGGACGACTAGACATATAGGAATGAAAATGAAGAATCACGCCTAGAAAACAAAAAAGATCCAGAGGGCAACCCAGAGAAGATATTTTAGAAACAACAATTACTTAGACAAAATTTCATTTTCCTATCCAGTCCGCGGCAACAAAAGTTTCTATAGCCGGTGGAATTTGCATGGCTTCAGCTTCATTGAACCGAGTTACTAGCGCAGGAAGGTCTAATCTGGCGCAAGAGCTTGCCAATGTAATAAATTAGCAGGAACCGGATTTAATTAAAAGGAGAAAGGAGAGTAAATGGGTGAATGGATTAAGGATAGCTAGGACACCTTAGAGTGATATGTCTATGGCGTAAAAATAACAGCGATCAACTCGTGTACTCAACAGCCGCATATTTGTACTGCTTGGAACATGTAGTACCACAAGATATAAATTTCCATAAACGGGAGAGGAACCTTCGTGCTCGCATAGGACTACTAGTTGCTTTCGTACAATATCATCGAAGTAAATAATAGAAAACTCACTAAGAAGTGGCTGTGATAGTAGAATCAAATACGACCTCAATCAACACTTTAAAAGTAAATCAAACCGAGGTTTTAGTTAAACAATAATACGTTTACATACTATTTCCTTGTGTTTTCATTTAATTTTTAGTTTCAAACGTAAATAAAAATAATTTCACTTTGCAAAATGGCCTATGGCATCTAGGATCCACGCTACTACTTCATAGAGAAATAATTAAAATATTGAACAATTTAAATAGGGCAATAGAAAACTATGCCTGAAAAATAACGTTTTGAGAGCCAATAATAGACAACTAGAAGATAAGCTAGCCTGTGCTGCTTGTATAGCGTCTTCCAATAGGGACTTCCGAACTTTGACAGTTGATAGCGGCCATATTGTTGAAGCTGCATCTGTCAAATTGGCTGTTATTTATTCAGTCTGTTTTGCCAAATCACCATCGACGGGTATAGCGTTTAACAACACGTGCAAATGATAAAATTGTTTTATCAATATGGGTGTTCTGTTCGGGCAACGTTGCGCGGTCGCCATAACCGTCCTACCGAGAGGACCATTCGCAGTGTGGTGGATAAATTTGAGTCCACAGGTTCAGTAAACAATCAAATAATACTTGTACGGCGATGAAACGCAAGATCTGCTGAAAACATCGGCGCTGTCCGTGAGTGTGCAGGAGAATCCGAGGCAGTCGATGTCGCGTCGCTCACAAGAACTCGGTCTTTCGCAGACCACAACTTGGCGAATTTTGCGTCGTGACTTGGGCCTGCACCCGTACAAAATTCAATTGACCCAGGAGCTGAAGGTAAACGACCATAGAAAACGACGTGTGGTCATCTCACGTGGAGGTGATATGAACTGGCCACCGAGATCGTGCGATTTGACCCCGTTAGACTTTTTCTTGTGGGGGTTTCTTAAGTCGCAGGTCTATGCGAATAAGCCACAAATCATAGCGGCCCTCAAAGCCAACACAACCTATGCCATCGGTCAAATTCAGCCTGATTTATGCGACAGTCATGGAAAATTGGACATTTCGGATGCGCGCCACCCAGCGAAGCCGCGGCGGTCATTTGCACGATGTTATAGTTCATACATAATGGCATCGATAGGCCTTTTAAAAGAATAAAAAATTTCGATAATATCTCACACACACTTTGTTTTATTTAAATTTAAATATAGGAAGCGCTTAATGAAAGACTCTCTAGTTGGGGTTTGATTCAATATTTTGGCCATCTATGATTTAAAAAAAACAACAAGAAAACATTTCTAGTGATCAAGTTTTAAGAAACAAAATAAAGTGCTTTTTCAGTAGCATATGCTCCGCGTAGGGTTTTCATTATATTTATAATTTTTTTAATCTCGTTTTCTGCCCATTATTGATACAGTTTTGGGTTCAGTCGGTCTGTACAGGTGAGTTGAATGTTTGTGTGTGTACGTGGTGCTTAGTTATTTTAGTCACGGATGTCTCTGTTCTTTGAAACTGAAACTATTTGACGTGCACTACCACAGTTCATGTACCAATACAAGCCAATACCCCGCTTTAAAAATCAATACTGTATTTATTAAACAAAGCCCTGTAAAGCTATCAGAGGAACCGCCTTGTTTAAACACCGATAACCGACTGGGGCGATATTAAAGCTTTTTTTTTTTTATTTCTGTCAAATCTCGCCGAACCTAGTCCCTGTCTGATTAGCGGGATCCTTGATAAGATAGAATAACAAAGGGAATACTCCGAACATCAAACTCAACGCCCCAGGTGTCCATATAAACCTAAATTTCCGTTATTCGACCCACTCTTGCGAGTAATAGGTAATAATATTCAGCGTTCCGGATAGACAGGTGCTTCAAACTGTATTTATAAAATATAACTTCAACTGAAACAAAAAAATCACAACCCAATCAAACATTACTATATGATACTCAGTTCGAATGTAAATTTCATTTCAATATGAATATGATAAGAATAACCGGACTTCGGATATACAATTATGGCAGCAGTTATTTCTTATGGAATAAATGCATCAAGACACATAACCATTATAGAAAAAATAGAGAATTATAAAACAAGTTTTATAATTTTATTGCTTCACTTCGTCACAGACATTTATGCCAAGAAAAAGGTATCTCTATGAAGTTAAAGTGTAATCAATGTAAAGGAGTCAATTAAGTTAAATGACAGATGAGAGGTGACCAAAAAGACTTTCTCGCTATACTCATTTAGGACAACCTAATAAAGAAAAATGAAAATCTGGATGGAAGACATACAGAAGGAATAGCTTCCATAGTAAGGACGAAGAGAACACGAATATATTGTAGATTGGGTTGGAACGGATGAAATAGCAACTTTTTTTTAAAATTTATTTATTTTCTTAAACTGGTGAACCTATTACAGTGGCCTCTCTGTTTAGAAATAGAGAAATTTTATGAAAAAATGACTGAAAAAGTTCCAGCCCTTGTCAACAGGAGAGGACTTATACTAACTCATGGCAATGCCCGACCACCACATTGTTGTTGGTTAACTTTAAGAAAATTAGGTGATCTGAAAATTGAAGTTTTGCCATATTCGCCTGACTTATCGCCAACTGACTACTATTTTCAGAGCATTTGACGAATTTTTTAAAAAACAAAATATTACAAAATGAAAATTACCTCGTTTTCATTTTCATTTCTTGAATTTATTGATTCAAAGCCAAAACGTTTCTTCAAACAAGGGATTAAACATCTTGTTCGGCGTTGGGAGAAATGTATTAAAGCTAAAGGAAATTATATTGAATAAAAAGTATTCCGTTAAAGTTTGTTTTTTTATTTCATTTCTCTTCATATGCTAGGAACTGAGTTGTCATATGTTCCAACCTTATTTAATTTCATAAGTGTCTTTATTAGTGTATTTACGATACGATACAACAAATAACTTTTGTGTAGTAATACAACTTTATTGTGTGGACATAAAATCTGTTATAAATTTCTGGCCATTTTCGTTTCCTCCGGAACACTATTGATCCGTCATAACCTGGTCCTTTCGATAACCGTTCATACGCACCTCTCGGCTGTTCTGTATACTTTAAGACATTTAATCAAATCTTTATGGTGATAAAATTACAATATGCCTTGTTGAGCAATAAGTGATTGTATTCAATGATCTCATTCATAGCATATTTTCAATACTTCATTCACTCGCTCATTCATGCAGTATTTACAAACAGCCCAAAGACCTCCAAATCCACATGGTTGTCACCTCCTCGCATGCGAAAGAGGAATCGGTTTCTTGGTAAGTCCTCCACGCTCCTTAGAGACACTAAGATAAGAGAAGTTGACTCTTCTCGAGTTAAGGTACGGGATAACTTGGAAGATAATGGCGCCTGGGCGTTTGTCACTTTGTCCTGAGTTCGTATCTAGCCTGTGACTCTATGTTCTTATATCTTAAACCTATTTTGTACACTTAATATCAGCAAGTTTACCGAAAATTGAAATTTATTATTTTAAATAAAATAACGGCTTCGTGCGAATTGAGATCACAGAACATTCCTTCCCTGAACAAACACCACAGGGAATGACCGAGTCATTTTATGTACAATTCTGAGGTGTAACTTCTCTATGTGTGCAACACACTGTGATACGGTCAGGTGTTAAAATTGAAATAGATTCTCACATATTTAGAGCCTCGGCTTAAGTACGACATTTAGCACAGCAAGAAAAATTAATCCAGGTGTTCTCGATGCATTAATCTGGACTTGAAGTTGTTTTTTTCTAAATTTTTAGTGACTACCAATGACATGTTCTTATAATTTTTCTTTTTTAAGGATTTTATCGTATTATTATATGTTTTTCTTCATGCAGGGATATCCACCTCTCACGTTCTTAAAACAGAGATTTTCCTTGTATTCGTTCCTATCGGCTGCTGTGGTGTGTTGTTGTGGAGTGCCTCTGAATATTTGTTTTGTGAATTTTATTGGGTTTTTTTTTAGATATTCTTAGGCCCGGGCGATCGTAAAGAGATGCACCCACCGATGGTCGTCGCTTTCCGCTTCCACAATAGAGCGTTTAACAAGGCGGCTAATTAATACTTGGAGTGAGAAAGTAAAAGTGGTTCTCAGCGCTTTCTTCCTGCCGACTCTCGAGGTCTGCCCTCGCAGGGAGCCCGATGTGTTATATAAATTATTGAAAAGGAGAAACGGTAGCGGCTGCTGACTGTGGCCTGTACTTGCAGGATCGGAAGCTTCTCTTCTCCCACGGCAAAAACACATTTCCCCGCGCAGTGTTTTTGCACACACAATGGAACGAGTGCAATGACTAGGAAAACAGGCATGCTTTTTTCATCATTAATTGCTTAGACTACTTTGATGATATAGCGGCAATGAAACATTCCGTACTAAAATTGGCCATAATAATATTTCTTATTTATACCACGCCAAAAAACTTGGAAAAATGGAGCTGTCCTGGAACATCTTAGGAGTCATTACGGAGTAATTTTAGACTTTGGATTTAAAATTTTCCAATACACCCCAAAATACCAAATTTAAAATTTCCTTGTTCCAATAGAACGACAAAAGATTAGATGAATCACTGGGCATCCTTTTTTATTTATTTTTTAATTACAGTAATATTTCAGAAAGCTGTTGATACATGCCACTTTTTTCTTTGGGCTTTTGAGTTTGAATTTTATGTAAATTAATATTATTTATTTTAAAGTGGTTATATGGCATGTACTTATTCAGTGTGGAAATATGGCGTAATGAAAGGTTATGCTTTTTTACAATATTATTAGCAGAAATCGACAATTTCATTATTTTTATTTTCGGTAACGGATATAATGTAGATATAAATTTAAATAAAGCTAAAATCGAAGATTCTATTTTTTTGACCAATGTCCAGTGTTTCAGTGTCTGTGAACGCCGGCCCATAGAGGGATATCTACACAATCCAATTCGACTAAAGTCAATATAATTAAATTAATAGCTTTTTAGGTCACAATTATTTGTGCTTAGTTGAAAAAAGATTATTTTAATTCAGAAATGTTTTTGTACGCAATTAAAAGATGAATTTTACATGATATCTTACCCCGGAAACTAAAAAAATGTTCAAGAAAAGGCACCAAAAAAACTATATAATTTAAAAAAGAAAAGAAAATATATTATTTAAATATATATATTTACAACAATTATATAATATAAGCAATAAATCACCTTACTAAAACTAAACATATGTAACTTTAAGGAGTTCCTCGTCAATGCCAGTTATATCTAAAGACACCTTTGAATTTTGAAAAAATGTTCTTGCCGTGTTACCATCATTTGAATTTCTCCCTCCTAGTTTGAGAGTAGTGTTCAGCAACCCGGTTTCTGAACGATATCTGTCAATAATTTGTTGTTGTTTTTCTAGAGGCCACATTGTCCTTTTCGTTTTGGCAACCGGCATTCCATATTTTATTTAAAGTTTTTAGGCGATAAGAAGCAACCATTCCATACGCCTTATGCAATGTTTGCTCATCGCATTTTCTTTACCGAACTTCTTCCAGGATGTTCATATCTTAGTTTGATGCTCCACATATGTAGCGTTTTCGAGTGGTGGTTTGAAGCCATAGCATTGCAAACTTTTCCATATGTTTCTAAGAATTCTGATTTGGCTGCAAACTTATCCGTCCCATGATTCAAAGTGTGAGATTTTTGGATTTGTTGTCTAATATTGGTCATTTCGTTCACTAACTCTTCTTCACTTTCTTTTACAAAACGAAACCTAATTTTTCTGCAAAATCTTGTAGACGATGCTCGCGGGTTTTACCACAATATTTCCTCCACACCTTCTGATTTTTTATTCTGCGTGCAGTTGAAGTGGAACGAACAGAGGAGTCGTCGAAAATGCTTCAAAATGGTTTTGCTTGAAACGGGCAAGGCTTCCACAACTATAGCACCCCCACTTTACAATAAGAGTAGTATCAGAAACTTATTTTTAGATCGTTGCATGTGGTACAGCAAATGATTGAGCTATAGTCAGATCGACAATAGTAGCTTGGAGTTAAGCGTCAACAGCAAAATCAGTTGTCTGAAAAAAATGAAAAATATATTCGATTATAGCCTGATAGTAAGGTATAATTTAAACTTGCTTGTAGTTGTGATGGTTAATGGTAACATTACTTTTCACACCTTGTTTGCTCCTTGTCGGATGTTATGTATTGATTTTTTGTGAGATTAGAAGAAACCATTAAAGCCAAACCTTCCTCACCTGAATTTTATTTGTATTACTTTCCTGGGTGTGATATTTGCTCTGCAATGGTTTTGTTAATGTAAGTGGCTTTATGTGGCGATGTCCAAATTGCATTCATCGTCAAATGAGCATCCTTCTTCCCTGAATATTTTAATTTTTGTTCAGCTGCATAACAGAGTTCCCTTGCTGACTGACTACTGTCTCAGAAGAGGGTCCACTTATCTCTTTCAGAAGAGGACCGCGTTCATCGAAACCTTTTGAAGGCATGCCAAAAGGACATTGAAGACAAATTAAGAGCTGGTAAAGCAAGGTTTAAAAGTTTAATTTCAGCATCCAAGCAGTTTTTTTTGCTTCCACTGTAGGTTGGTAAAGATATGATTGGACTGAACCGAGTTTCGCTTTAACACTAAAAAAAACGAAAGTAAGGATTGAAGTAGTTCTTCTCTTAGACTTTTAGGAGTGTCCTGAAGGTTGAATTTATTTCGTACATATTCATACAATATATCACGGTAACCCTGCTTTGGTCTGTTAATTAATGTTTGGTCACTCCTTTAAATCACATATTTTGCCACTGAAATGAACAATATTATATAAATGATTACTATGTAAAATTATGCGATTGAACTTGGTATATATCTAAACTACATGGCCCGTATAAACAGGAAATATGTATATTCTCAAGTTCCGAGAACGTTATAGCTCTTTAAAATTTGTATTTCAGTTCATCATATCAATTTCTACTCAATCGCAAAAATATTGTTTAAAAATTGGCCGGAACTTATTATGAATTCAGTTCAAACATTTAAAAAAAGCTTACATCAAGGGATAGAATTATATTTTTGAAAAAAATCTTAACTTAAAGTTGTTCAATTTATAAATTGTTTGTTCACTCTGCAAATCAAACGGGTATACCACCTGTTAACACTCGTCAATTAGATATTGACTCATTGTTTGTATATGTTGATACGTTTTACGAACCTTAGTCTCACTTTAGAATTAAATGTTTTGATTGTAATCATATGCCCCGTGTTAGCTAACGACTTATTAAAATTGACATGTGCTCTTTCCGTAGACTCTTCGTATGTTCCTTGGATAAGATTTTTTAAAATAAATGATCTCTTAAATTCATTGGTTTTTCTCGTAGAATACCGTTAACCTAATTTTATTACATTACCAGTTTACAAAAATCCATTGTGATGGGTCATGTATTATTTTACTACTGTTTCTGAGCAAATTTGTAAACTACGTAAATAATAAACTTTAAAGAAACCTTTTGATATAAATGGAACATGTTTTTAATTTCGCAAGAATCTAATTTGCATAACTTAAATTCTAAATACTGAACTCTATAAACCTTATGTTGTTTTTTGAAATTATATACACCTAACTTTCTGTTCCCAGGCTTTGTTCCCTAGATAGTATTAAGTGGTGGTTCATGCACGGCTCTTATATAAGGATTTCGTTCAATTGTGATACATTTGTTTTTCATCAAAAGTTTCGTAATTTTTAACAATTTTAATTATCAGTGAATTGGATCTAAAATAAGATTCAGTCAGTTTTGAGAAGGGTGTAAGAATTAAGCTGAAAATTCGCAATCTTGTAGGGTTTTTTTCCTCTTGTGCCTTTCCCGATTGGGTACTGTTTCCTCGCTCATAGGTAGTTCCCATCAATCTTAGCTATCTTAGAGTCGGTAAATCACCTATTGTATGTTATTTTATGAATAAAAAACTTCTTGTATTGAAACCACTATTGATAGTTTGATGGATAGGTCAAATGCCTTCTGCCTATCATCATGCTGTCGAAATGTACTATTTGAGGAAGTGAAAGGGGAAAAAAATAAGCTATCTTCATCTGACATTTTTATGACCGCTGTCGTAAAACATTATCAGGCAAGTCGCTCCTACAGATACAGTAGTAATAAAGCGTAGCAACTTATAATAAATAAACAGAAAAAAAACTTAATATGTATCATCACTTTATAAAGAACCAAAATTCGTAATCGATGTTATAAAATAATCGTTATATAAATATTTAATTAATTTAATTTTTAACTAGCAACTTGCTGTTAAATTAAATAGTATTTTGATAAGATTAAGGGGCCATTGATCTTTTTATTAATGAGTATAGTAGAGTTGGTAATTATTTGGGCTCTGATTTCCAATTAATAAATAAATGTACTGCTCCCATGACATGCGCTCCATGGCTTTTCCTCCTACACGACAGTCATGGCAACTGTGTCTTACCGCACTTATGTGGTCTGAATTTAACGTATAGTTATGAAAAATAAAAATGAATAGTGATGTAATCCCATATTGGGTTTTTGTAAAGGCAACTGTCGTTTCACGTTCTGTCATAACAAAAAAAACTAGTTTGTGAAAGGTTTTTACAAATCGGTGTTGATTTGGAACATTTTTTCCCTGGACGCCTCTACTGGGTTTATGCAATATTTTTTTTTTTTTTTTTTTTTTTTTTTTTTAATGTTTTAACAGGAAAATGTCTAATATTTGTCAATCTAGTATAAAACAAACAAAAATTTGCGTCAATCAACGCCAAGCTTTTATTTTGACACCATACAGAGTTTACTACCGTACTTAATGATTGGGAGTGTTGTAGATAGTGGGGGTTGTTAAGTCTATTTCGCCTGCTTTTTGCGTCATCTTGCTACGGATAGAATCACCTTGAAAAATATTTTCAGGAATAACTTGTCTCCGTACTAAGTTAGATAACAGTGTAACTCCATTTTCAACCTTGTTTACTCGCCGTCTGGGTTCTCAAAATTTATGCATGTATTTTTTATTCGTTTCTTCCCAATTTTTTTTCTTTTCTAAACAAACAAACGTAATTTCTCGTTTGTTTCTTCTCTCTGTCATAAAAAAAAAAAAGAAAAGGTCAGTCTCATAGGATTCATTTTGTCATCAGAAACGGGTACTATTGAATTACGCCTTGATGGATGTTTCCATGCACTATTCACTAACCGGTCCTCAAAACCAATAAAAAAATAAATATATAGCATTCCATTTTTAAAAATGATGAACTACACTACATTTCATTTCTTTCTCTCTCTCTCTCTCTCTCTCTCTCTCTCTCTCTCTCTCTCTATATATATATATATATATATATATATATATATATATATATATATATATATATGATACAATATATACTATATATATATATATATATATATATAGATGGTCGTTGGAAGTTAAGGGAAGACATCGATATTGTTATGAACTGGTCTGTTCCGTGTTCCCCGTGGATTTGGGAGGACTCCCGCACTACACTTGTAGCCGCATCACTGCTTTGTAGGGGCAGTGGAGGCTGAAGGAGAGCCTCACATCCTCAGAACATGAGGGAAGAGTAGGAGGTCCTAGAACTCCCAATGACAATTAACAAAATATCTTGAGGCCACTTACGCTTTAATCTTCGGGAGACCCCTTGTATAGATGGGTTGGGTGGTACTGGAAAAGTGATCTTGCTTTGGGAATCGGGCGGTCGGATAATTTTAGGAATTTTTATTAAATGTAATTTTGAGGTTCTTTTGGTAGTATAAAAATGTGCATTAACTGATGTTCTTAGGACTTCATACGATTGGACGCGCTAGTGATGTTCGGTGATTTTGCTGCTCCCGGCTTAGTTAAGGTGTCTAGATAGGTTTTGTATGGCTTTGTGTTTCTAAATTTTGTTTCCTGTTGTGAGCTATGACTAATATACTTCAATATATATAATCAATAACAATAATAAATATATTGAACTCAATAACTCAATAACTTGAATTGTTCAAGTCCTTATTGCTTGCTTCTTATCATTATCACAGGATTTCCTGTGAAATTGTCTAAACAGCTTTCCGGACCGTCCATTACAATTTTGGTTTTAACAACGTATACTAAACTTGCGGATAGACGTTTTTTTACGTTTAATCCCCCCATCTCCTTATTGCAGTTAATTCAACATATAATCGGTATAATTCAGAATTTTGTGGAAGCTTTTATATGTATTTGTTGAAAAAGGTAAGCAAAAATGTGCTTATAATATACATTGTATTGTACCGGGTATGTTTTGAATTCCATATAATGTGTGTAGTTCCTTTTAGAATTTATCAAAGTTAATTAATTTTTTATTGTGTTTCTAAAGTTACAAACTAAGATTATGAACGAAGTGGTAGCTATTAATTTAATTTATTTTGTTTTATTGCGCTAAACAAGGCTTATTTTAAATCCTAAATACCACTATTTTAGAATTGATCCAGCTTTATGTAAGTTATGTTAACGTGTAATTTCCGATTACCTTAGATAAAAATCGTACTAAAGGCATTTGAATTTGTAATATTCTTCATATATTATACATATATATATATATATATATATATATATATATATATATATATATGGTTCTTAACTCATTCATATTATATTTGTTTCACTTTTGAGTAATGATAAACGTAGTGAATACTATTTAAATACTTCAATCGTGAATATTTTACAAGTGACTCAATAACTTGAATTGTTCAAGTCTTAATTGCTTGCTTATCATTACTATTATCATGATACCGACAGTCAGAATTTTTGGAGGTTTACGATAAGGTGAAACATTCCTTTTTATATCTTTCAATCATTAAGAAAAATTTTTGTTTTTTCTTTATGATTTATGAAATTATGTCGCTTCGATTGAATCGCCGCTATGCGTTGAAAATGGATTCGGCATTGTCATGATATTGCTTTATATGCTTATTAACGATTTCTGTTAGGATAAGCGGAATATTACCAGCTCCATCTCCCTCAAACACCTTTAAATGTTTATGTTTTTTTTTCAGGGTAGTACTTTTAGAATTTCAAAAAAAGCAACTGAAATGGTCATATTTTCACCGGTGGGACTCTTCTAATCTTTGTGAGTTCCCTTTTCAAGCTAGAGACGTGAAATTGTATACAAAAAAAAATTAAAAAGTGTCGTTCATGACTTTGTATTAAAAACAACATTTTTTTTCATAATTTAGATTAGCGTATCAAATTGGAGACTGGATGTCCTGATTAACAAGATGTAATATTTTGTTTTGTTTTTCAAACTGTAATTAACGAAATATATTAAAACTGTCATTCAACTGAACCAGTGTTTTATTATGCAGAGACATGATTTATTGCGCAGTAGTTCCATTTGATGATAATTCTAAAATTAAAAGCAATTCCATGAAAATTAATAAAGGTTCATTAATTAATAACTTTCTCAAAAAATAATAAATATTGTTTAGACCCATCAACCAAGATTTGCTTTTCGAACACGACGAAAACGATCAAAATCTCAATTGATCTACAATTACAAAAAGTCATTAAGATCGTTTTCGCAACCGTAACCCTTCATTTTACAATTTTGATACGATTGCACATCTTATGAACACCCAAATTGAGATTTGTTCCCACACTGGTCAGTTGCAGCATGGTGGTGTGGTGGGATCCGTCACAAAAATCTGACAAGACATGCTCATGATTTCCTTTTTATGTTAATGAATGGCTTTCACTCGACTGAAAGCATATGTATGTATGCAAGTTAACATTGGTCCATACTCGTTCGTTTAATGAAACTGTATTAAAATATTATTAAGTAAACAGTAATGTATATTTTAATATGTGTATTATGTTAAAACGAGGGGGATGACTATACAAAAGTTAGGCAAAAACATCTTTATCAATCACAAGACACGTTGTTTTTATTTTGTTTTTCTCGTTTGTTACGATAATGGCGGAGATAAGTGTAATAAGGCTCGGCTCTTCCAGAAATAACCTCTCCTTTTGATAAGAGCCGCTCTTCCTGCGGTCATTTGCCCAATTTCACTCCAGGTTCAGCGAACTATGATAACAGCATAGCTCTCTATTTGCTTTTCAGTCATCAACGAGGGCTCGGGGTAATGGAGGGACATCCAAACTACAAATTTAGGCGAGGTAGCCGGTGGAGGTACGAGTCGGTGTGTTTATGAATTTAAGAATGTTCAAATCTATCTGAAATTTCAAAGATTCCTTTAAAAAAAACAACTCTTAGCTTTGCTGAATGTGTTTTCTTCAGGATCTATAAAAAAAAAATAAACGGGCCTCGTATATATTAACAAACCCGATTTTCTGCGACTTTTTTGCATTCTAATAGTCCAGGTCTTGGAAGAGATATTATCGTGTTTTCATTTATTTGTTGTTTCAATGGGTTTTTCGCAATCAATTTTATATTTATTATATAGATGTTCAAACGGAAAAACGGAATCTACCAACAAAGGAAAAGGAATTATAACCCATCCAAAAATTATTATTCAATCTTATTTTAGTAAAGTCAATGTAATTTTATCCTGTTTGTATGATACTGGCTCAGTTTGAACCATTGGCATAGGTTTTTTCGCACATTTTTTTCTTTTGCACGGAGTTTTAAAGTGGGAATAGAAATTAACAGGAAATAATCCACTATACTGCTCCAGGATATACAAATACCCTATTTTGAGCAAAAAATCGACTCACCTATTTTTATGTGATTATTAATATGAGCAGTTTTTACTTGTTAAAAAATGTTCAGTATCGTAGATGCTTTAAAGAATAAAATGGAGTATTGTAGATATGGTAGGTTGCAGTTGAAGAAAGTTCATCAATTTAGACCATCCTATTACTTTCTGATATCAAAAATCTTGGAATAACCGTTGACCAGGGTTCGGTCTCAGAACCAACATCTGTTAACTCTCCCGTTGGAATATAGCTAATAAATGACGATTTCCCCTTATCTGTTCAAGAATGAGCATCTTCCTTCATGCTTGGCTAAAATGCATTTAATGTACAACACTTTTTGTTTATGCTACAAAATGAATTAGGTTACCGGAACAGTAAAACAAGCAGCATAATGTTATTAAATAATCCTGCTAATTGACTGTTTGAAGTGGCCGTTCATGGAAAAAAAAAGTGAATACTTTTCACGTCACTGCGGCAAATCAGAATTTGGCTGTGATAATAAGCAGGAGATAAACACAAAAAAAAAACCTGTGCACGTTGCCAGAGCGAGCGTACTGTGGAATAAATGCTCAACGAGAGACCTTGGCTCTTATCACGACAGCCGGGACGTTTTCACTGATAAGATAAGGTCAAGTGGTTAGCCATTAAGGATCGCAGGTGCCTTATCAATCGCCGGCTTGTATGCTTCTTCTAGGCTCTTCGTATCGCACAGTGGTTCACTATCAGAAAAAAATATTCTTCCCAACACCAAAAAATCTTCACTCATTAAATGTTGATTTAGAGTTGACACGTTGAGAGAACACAATTGTCATATTGTCATCTGTTAGTTAATCGATCTATTGAATAATTATTAGGCCTCCTTATACCCCTGACAATGAAAGTCACGATGTCTAGTTTTGTAAACATTCAAACGAAAGGAAAAATAAGCTAAGATCCTGCTTGGATTCAAGGGTGAATGAAGAGACATACCACTTGTATTTAGTTCTCAAATATTAGATGTTATTGTCATTTTCTGTATTTTTCGTTGTTTCGAACCAGATGCGACAGACTTCAACTTTTTTTTTTAACTTTTCCTATGTTGTTTTCAATTGTAATAGTTGTCAACGGGGTCTTAACCCCCTCCCTCCCCGCCAATCTTTTGCTATTTATGATGTTTTTGTTGGAGAGGCATATTTTTTTCATGATCGCGATAAATTACTGATAATAATAATATTTACTAAAATTATACCGATAAACGGACAGTGGCCTTAACCTAAACGTTAACTCTTGACCAATGTATAACTGATTTCAACAACTTCATTGATGGATCGTACTACACAGTAACTATATATTGTATTATTTGTATTTTTTATATTATGTGTTGCTGGTTAATTTGATTGTCGTATAAACTACTTTTTTTAATGTTATAAATATGAATTAAAATTGAACAGAGTCTTTGTCGGGTTTAGCATTTAGTGTTAAATAAATTCCCTCAGGGATACTGTAATGTGAAAACCCTAAAGATTAAATAACAGTAATGAAACTGACTTGTGAAGTCCATAGTTGAATGGCGTCCGTTTGGTAGGAGCAAATACTGATTAATCAATTGTCTACAGATAATATTGATTAGATTTCATTGTTGTAGAATTTACTCTCCATTACATCTGGTATGTTTACTGTTCGAGAAACTATTACTGATATCAAAGATGTCTTGAGGGCAGAGTGTGCCTTTACTAATCTCGTGTGTACACATACTATGATATAATGAGGGCCTTTTGGGTAATGATTTTATTATGGGCCTGAGTGGATGTATATTACTATATATAATAATAATTTATATTTTTTTTAGGATCGATTTATTGTGCCTTACACAAATGGTGAATTTATGTACTAAAAGGAAGCAAAATAAATATAAAATAATGAAATTTGTAAAATAAAAATAAAATATGTTGGTACTTTTGCTAGGCTCCCCTATCTTGATCCCTCTACTTGATGGATACTCCAATAGTGTTTGCGTTAATTTGGAGTGGAACATTCTTAAAAGTGCGCACTCAGTGGGATTCTAACTTCGTTCCGAATTTGCTCGAGTTCCTAACAAGCCACGGAGCATTGATAATCGATCATCCATTGCACTTTACTTTGGAAAATAAGCAGCTGTGAAGTTCTGTATTTGAATAGGAAGTCAAAATATGTCAAGCGCACGTCACTAGTGAACGAAGTAAAAATATTTGTTAACAAGAACAGGTCAATCTCGCTTTATTTATTTTTGTCTGCTTAAAATTGGGAAGACTTCTTTAGCTATTCTTTAGTTGTGCGTAGGCCAATTTGTATTTTGAAGTTCAGGCAATCTCCATGTTAGTCGTCTATGTCCAACTTATGTCCTAATTAATATTAAATAATTAATATCTCTGTCAATAGGGTTTCTTGGAATAGGGTTCTTGCTAATTTAATTAACTAGATGTTATGCGAAGCATTTTTTAATTTAAGTCAATACTTTAGTTTTTGTCTTTTTAGAATTTAGTTGCAGTTTCCATGCCTGGAACGATGAAGTTAGTTGGTCTGGTAAATTTTTTAAAATTCTTTTTATTGAGATTATGGCCGCTTAGTCCTGGCAACTTATTAGATCTTGACAAATGAATGAATCCACAAGCTCTGAAAACGACATTCGTGTAAAAATGGAAGATAATTGGGCTTAGGATGATTCCCTGTTGTAGTCCCGACATATTTTTCGTCGGGTAGTTTACTTCAAAGGTGCGGTCCTGCAAGAGAGTGCAAGAAACGTGTCGTATCAGATAGTGTTTCTTGTTTTGAATTGAATAGATTTATCGTAGTTCATTCAGAATTACTCGATTCTTTTCCAACCTGCTGTTTGGAAAAAATAAAGACCCACCCATACGACCCCGCCCAGAGTTTATTATTTCAGTCAAAAAATAAGTGATCTATTTAAAAGAAGATTAGAGACGAACACTATTTCTCTAACATATTTTCAAAATAGGATGCCTTGTTTTTCTTCATAACGTGGCCTAGAAGCAGATTACAAAAGCACTTACACAGTCTTATTATGGTTGGCAAACATTGAGGGTCCTTATCCGGTGAAAGGAGAAAGGTGTTTGCCTGGAGTGGTATTTGAAGAATGTCAGCATTTTGCTTTACCACTAGCTTTACCAAACACTATCTAATCTTACTTGCTGAGAAACGTGTTCAGCAGTTTCGAAGGTTTAAAACTTGTGGTAGGGCTGACATTCAAGTTAAAAATACTCAACATTCATATCAAATTGTCTATATGTATGTGTCTTAAAATGACTGCATGGATATAATTTTTTTCAAGTTATAGTTATGGATGTCTGGTAGTTTTTCTTTCAGCTCTGCAATAACATTGTTTGGTTTTGACGTAGAGGCATATTTTGCGCCGTTTGCTAGATACCCCGATCATGCTAAAAATACCTAACGAAAAATAATAAAACTCATTAATTAATCATTAACTACAAAACATATTTTCCTATCGTATTGAGAGTATCAAATCAAAATTGTCGATCCCTCCAATCGAAATAATGTGTGTTAAACTTTTGTGTACTATGATTGGAAGTCATTAAATCTTTGTTTGAAAAATTTTTAAAAAACCGATTGACTTAGAGGCCTACAATTTTGCAGGAAAGTTCCTCTGCTATGCCAGAAGTATTGGAACGAAATCTGCGATTGTGCGATACTGCACACGTCAATGGCTAACATATTTTCCTCGATTACAGCTCTCCTGGTTCCTTGTTAGCTTAGCTTCTTTAGCTCTAACAACTAATAATAAGCAATATTGTCAACATAATAAACAAATAATAGATATAAATAACTAATAAAATAATTGTTTCTCCTTTATTCCTCATGCGTTTCTTCGGATCTATTTTATATTCATTACTTTGCCAATCGCCACTGTCTTCATAAACGTCTCGCAATTCTACATTTTCAGTACTCTCCTTTGCACAGTCAACAACATATTTTCTTATGATATTTCTTTGGCATGATTTTAATACTCTTAACTGGATTCGGGTATTATAACTTCGTAAGTCGGTTGAGAATTTAGAACTTATTTACCTGCCGTTCGCACAGTTGTGAAAAACTGTGAATATTGCAACAATCAGATTAAATTACAAACACTGATACAAACTCCTAAGTAATTGTTTATACGTGTACCTAGTTTTTTTCATTCCATAACTAATCCCTTCACTTAGTGTTAGTAACTTTTACAACCTTTAAGTTGCTTGTGTTAATTTTTTTCATTCAATTTTACTTATTAAGGCCCGGGGTTTTGTTGAAGGTGTCCACTGGCAGAGAACGATCTATTATTATATTGAGGATAATGAATGTTATTATCAACGGATTTTTATAACATTCGTTAATCGATAAAGTTTCAAGACACTGGCCCTTGGAGGATATGGTTATGTAAATAACTGATGAGGTATAACTTGGACCAGATGCCATACATGCAAGCCGAATCCTCTCTAGCAGAGCAAAAATATTTTATTCTCACTCGAGTCGGACAGCTGTTAACAGTGAGTGGAGGAAGAGCATAAGAAATCTAATAAAGTGAATCTACATGCGTGTATAATTGGCAGTAAAAGTTAAGAAGGGTGTGTAAATGTGCGAAGGAATGGTTATACGGAACTGCTACCGTGTGATAAATGTATTGTGGAGGATTATGCATTAACCGGAATATCTAACTAACGTAACAATTATGGGATAGCTGTGCCGGGTACTATCGAGGAGAAATTAACCTTGGTCTCGTCTCCTCCCTCGCGTGTTAATTATTATTTCACTCCAGAGAAAGTGTTTTCACCCTTCTTCCAAGTATAATCCCATCATTGTTCCCAGTTGGAGATGCCTGGTCTATGCTGTGTTCATGAACCTTTTGTTCTTAGAGTATGGAAAGCCTTTTACAAACAATAAACGGCAAATTAGTTCCTTAAAATTTTTACGTGACAGTGGGAGTCCTGGCAATGGCCAGTTTCTCCAATCATGTTCTGAGCGTCTGTGGCTCTCGCGCTCTAGATCAGCCTCCACTGGCTCGTATCCGGCGATGCGGCTGATGGAGGAGCGTGGTGGACTTCCCAAGACTCCGCTTCCTCTTTCTCATGCGAGGGGGATGACAACCGTGTGGATTTAGATCTCTGGGCTGTTTGTAAATACTGTACAAATGAGCGATTTGATAAAAAAAAAATGAAGTAAACTAATTGATCCTGAGGGTAAATTGATAAGTGATATCTAGGCTTTGTATATATGCCTATATGTTATGAATGTATATTGCCATTAAATAATGAATGAAAGAGTAAATATAAATTTGTAAATATGGTATGAATAAGATATTTTATCAACCTTGTAACTTTTTTCAAATAAACATTTATTGTAAAAAAAAAAATTTGATCCAATGATCAATAGCCCATTAGAGCCATTATTATATCAATTAAATTCTCGAAAAAATCATGCATAAATTATAAACTGAATTTTATTTTTCTAATTATATGAAAACTTATGGTTGAAATAAACCATATCAAGCTGACATCCTGACAAAACCAGTCTTTAAACATAAGTCAGCAAAGGAGTGATTTCAAAGATTCGTTTTATCGAAATATCTTCAGATTTTTTTCGAATTATCCCAAATTTGATTGTTAATTAGCTTCTGAGCTGTGACTCGAGAATTGTTAAAAGTTGAAGAAACGGGACCGACTCATGTTCTTCCTGCCGGATTGTATTTTCACCAAAAGTTACAGCTTAGTTCACGGTGTCGTGGAATGTACCGATAATGTTTTAAATTGATTATGTCACTTCTCCATTACTATATAGAATAATAATAAAGACGATAGGCCATAACTGTAGCCTCTCCCATGGCACTTGACAAATAAAACTAAATTTCTAATTAGTAATCAGCCGAAAAAAAGTATTAACAGCTTTAGTAGTGTAAGATGATTTGTTCAGCATTTTGAAAGTTGAGTGATCAGCAACTGCCAAATGATCCCTGTATTTTGTTACAGTTTGCTCAAATTTATGCTTATTAGGAATATTAATCCCGCTTTTGTTTTCCTATACCCTTTCGTTTTAATGTTATTTTATGTTGATTATTTTGCTTTTATCATAGTGTTGTATTTCGTTTTCAGTAGTTTGCGATGCGGTCCGGCACAAACAAATTTTCTAGTATGACCATTGTCAAACGAAAAAAATATATATATAGGAGTCTATATGGTAACTCTCAGAAAATTTGGACCATTGAAATATTTCGTATTCTCATTAGCTTCTGTCAAAATGGTGGATCTTTCCATGGAATTAGTCGATTCCAATCTCCTTCAGAGGTTTTAGCACAATTTCTAAAAATTATGATAAATGTGATAGTAAATATGATAAATAAAATAATAAAGTACATTGGCATCTTTTTGATAGCTATTCGTCTGCAATCACGAATATTTATGACTTATTAGCTTTCTGCATTTTACAGTTGCTTCAATACTAAACGGTCATGAATCCAGTTATTATTGAACTGCTCTATAAAATATTATTAGTAGCGTATGAAAAAAGTAATGGGCAATTTATTAGCTTTCACTGCATCCAATTTACTATTGTATTTTTTTGTTTTGCTCAGTATTCAAGGATAGATAGGTAATGGATTATTTGTCATACTGGTATTGTGTTCATAATTAACATATCAATGTATGTGCCTATTAAAGTTATTTGGGGCATCGCATTTTTTTTAATCTATGTATAATTTATAATACTTTTCTGTGTTAGTGGCGGACCCTCGACTTCGATTTTTTACCGCTTATCTCCAGCCTTTACAATGGAATTAACAAGGTCTCTTTCGTTATCAATCAGCAGTTTTAAAGGAACTATAGCGAAATAAAATGTATTTAAGTTTTTCATTGAAAAATATCCTAGGTATGAAACTCTCTCCCACTTTTTTTTTTTTTTAACAGGTTTCAATCAGTGTTTAGGATATTTTACACACAAGTGTATTTAACGAAGTGGTTTTTGCCCAATAAATTGTATCATATAATTCAAAGAACTACAATAAAATATCGTGCGCTACAAATGATTAGGGGTAGTTAGGTAGGCATATTGATTCATATTTCAATTGGACGTTGCTCTAGCATAACCTGTCCTAGATCCCTGAATTCATTTTTACGGTATTATAGATTGTCAAATTATAGGCTGAGCATTAAAATGTATGTCCGCTCCGTGTTAAAATTCGCTGCTAATCTTCACAGGGTAAATATTTCAAGAATTATAAATATTTTTTTGTGCGTCAGCTCAACTACTGCGTATACCATGATATTCTAGGTCCATTAAATACCCTAGTGGACATTAAATTAATTTAACATCCATAAATAGGGATAGTGATGTGTAGGATAGACCCCCTTTCATTTCGAAATGGGATTACTTAAAAGTGTAAATAAGGGATTCTTTAAAAATATGCATTTTTGCATAATTCTGAGGGTTCTATACTAGTACGTCAACACGTCGTTCATTAATAAATTTTATGAAAGTCTTTCTTTCATCAGACCAAAACCGATATTGCAAAAATAATTTACTCATATTTTGCAAATAAACATTAAAATATTATCTGATAATTCTGTACTTCCGGTGAATAAGTGGTTTAGTAAAATAATCCAAATTTTTCAGGAGATCAGTTTCAAAGTTTGATTACCTTCCAAAAATCGTTCACTTCGCGATATCTCCTCACTATTTTGTTTTTGACTAAACCATTTATACACGATGTGTAAGGCACTTTTTAAAACTCAATAGTTTGACATAACTCATTTTTCTTAAGGTCCCGTAAGCTGTTGGCAACTGTCATAATAAGTTTTTTTGGCTGTTATTTATTAATAATTATTTTCCATTGGTTCAGTTAATTAAAATAGAGCAAAAACAGTATTTGTAATTGCCTTGGATCAAGAAGATGAATGTTTCAACAAACATATTGATAACATGATTACCACAGTTCTTATGGTTTAGATTCTTGTCAAAATTAAGTTCATGGTTGGCTTAAGGGCTGTAGGAGGCGCACATACCTATCTGCTAAATTTACGAGATTTATTTATTAGTTGTTGACTCTAACCTGGGGAATAATTGATGATCTGATGATGACATTGATGACGTGATTATAATTATATTTTCTGCTTCTTATTGTACTTTTATGTCATGTAATATATAAACTTCAGTTTTTGAATAGGTTTTTATGGAAAAAGGTAGATTTTTTCTATATAATTGAAGATGTATGTACTCTAGACTGGATTTGTCAGTCATGGGGAAACTTGAAATGTTTTCCCTTATGAAACGCTTGATAATAGCTGTTTCGCAGATTTCCCTGGTTTCTCCGAGTCGCCTCTTCGGCTCTCAAAAAGAAAAGCCAGTCGCTGTGTATTTTATTCACGCCGCATTTCAGGAGATGTTATGGGTTTTATGTAAAAGTTGTTGAGGCTTTCGTCTGTCTTATCGGAACTCAAGGGATGAGAAATGTTTCTCCCTTCTTAACTTTTAATTTTTTTTTTGTTCCCAATTATTATGAAGAAAACTTAATATTTTATGTGTGTGCATATGTATATATATATATATATATATATATATATATATATATATATATATATATTAAGTTTTCTTCATAATAATTGGGAACAAAAAAACAATATATATATATATATATCATCTTTCCATATCAACTAACATAGCGTTAGTAACCTTTCCTACAATGCCTGCAAGTTTACAGATCGTAAACGCGACGATTGCCCAAAAAATAGAAAAATTGAAATACATAATTGTAAATTTAGTGAAAGGTGATTGATTTATTACATCAGGGGCTCTATCAGAGGTCAACACCTTATAATTTATTACTGATTTGTTACTACATATTTGTAATCGTTGCATGCTTTAATCATGCGGGTGTAACTTTCCCTTCGCATGTTACAAGGTTTTATATTGGCCGATTGGGCAAAAAGTCCTTTTTACCTCAACTCGGTGGGAGTATTGGTATTTTTTTTTATTGTGGATTATGTGGGTCTTTATGTGAAGTTTCATGTATTTAAGGCATCCACGGGACTTCAATCGCCCTAGCAATCAGACACGGAGACCCATGACCGAGGCCTTGAAGAAAAATTCCGAATTCAATATAACTAAAAAGGACAGAAAAATAATTACTTATTACTAGTTGAGAACTCGAACACTTTAATTTGAATGCCTACTATAAAACAAAAATATTGTTTCATTATTCCATAGTAATAAATTATTTATTCAGTTTCCATATTTTCTTTTTTTTTGTTCCTTTTATGTCTCCAGATCTAACTGGGGACCCACCAAATCAACAACAAATATACACTGAGACATAAGGATAAGGGTTGTTGAATTGCGTGGATTGTTTGTGGTGACACCGGCTTAAGTTGATGGAACAGAGAACGACGTGTATGTGTACATGTGCGTCCATCGGAAATAAAAGCGAATTGTTGGCTGATTACTCAAGACAATTTTTCAATCTTGTTAGTAAGTAATTTTGCCCCAATTTGTGTAGTCATTTCCCCTGAGTATTTCAGATTACGTAAATGTCTAATTTTATCGCTCCCTTATGTAAAAATAGCATAAAAGCACATAAATATTTTTTTTTACTAGATAAAGGAACAGTGCTACTATATCATTTGATCAGCAAGCTGAATTAAGTTGTGATTGGTATGCTGCACAGACAGCAAGTTCAGCATTTGGGGCAGGGAGAGCCGGATTCCTAACGCAACTGTGTCCATATAACTTAACCGTTAGTGATCCTCTGTATATAGTCAGTCGTATATGTATATAATATCTGCTTTTTTGGTCATAATTTAAAAGAGATAATTATTTATTTTATAATTACTGTACAAACTTGATAATCCGACAAATATGAGACCCTCTGGACCGTCAAGTTGTTGGATAATCAAGTATCCCGGACTATTGAGGGTCTCATTTAAACAATACAAAAAAAGAATCAAGATAGATGTAATGCAAGGCATAATTTGTTTTATTAATACTTCTTCATTAAGAAAACATAATAATTTAACTTACAAATGCCACAATTTTATAAACAAGGTAGTTGACTCTTTGACTGCAAAACTAAAAAAAAACAATTTTAATGCAGTTTGTATAATAGTTAAAACAAAAAAAGGAAAAACAGCTTAACTCGTGCACTATCTACGGAAAATAATCAAGAAGTGAGTGTTGCCTTTTTGTTTTAAAAGACTCGCCAATCGACTTTTCTTGGAGCTTAGGATGGAGTACAGTTTCCATCTCAATACTGCGATCTTGTTTCCGGCGTAAGAGTGGCGTCGGCCTCATCACAGCTGACAGTAAATTGCCTCGATGCAACTTCGATCCCGTCACTTGTGCCGTCTGCATTTTCCGGGTCATTTTGCGCTGCTGCCATCTTTTTAATTAACTTCAACGGTGAGATCAGAATTCAGATCTTCCTCTAACAAGCAGTTGAATAAATCTTCACGGGGTAGGCCTTAGTTTGTCCGACACTTGCCAGTATGATAGCAACACACTATTGACAGAGAGTCGAAAAACTGTTCGTGACTTGGATCCTGATTTTCTGGACAACAGCCCCCTCCCTTCCGCTTCCCCCACCATGACTGGATTCAACATGTTCTTCCTTAGACGTCATGAGCTTGTCGGATTACCAAACGTGTCAACTTTGGCAATGTCGGACTATCAACATTTAACGTATTAACAATATTAAAATATTTGTAATGTTGCATAGTTATATAGGCGTTTCATACTTTCGTTTTATCTTTTTAAATTAAATTTGTAATGACAATAATTGTATTTTAAACCGAAGTATTGGTTTTTTCACAACATGATCTGCTGAATTCTTTCCCCCCCCCAATGCAAACAGTGTACCTGCACCTTGTTGAATTAAAGGCTAGATTACAGTGGGATTCGTTGTGTCCTATTTTGGGATCTCCAAGCTCCAGGGGAACGGCGCTCTGCATAAACCTTAACTCATGGGAAGTACTTAAGAAGGGTATTCTTCTTGGCGGTGTGCCGATCTATCTACAGTTCTTTTTTCAAGATGGCTTCCACCTCGGAAGTAGAAGTTCTCTTCTACCCTTCTTCGCAGAGAAGGTGCTATTTCATGGAGTCGCCCTTTCTTTACCCTTGACTCTGAGGGTACTTGTCTGTCTTAATAGACTTAATCTATTAGAGGTGCCACTGCAAATAACTGAACCTCCTCACGAGAAAGCCTTCATGGCTCGCAGTAGCGCTGCCCTATGCGGCAGCGTCCGAAGTCCCTTATTTATACGAGATGATCACGACTATACCTTGAATTAAGCCCGAGAAAAGACATTACCACGTTAGTGGGACCAGAGAGAACTTTACACCTCTTATACTGGTGGACCTGATTCCGTAATTTTGGTTCCAATACATAGAAGTGCGCAACACATAAAATCTCGCTCCGGGTCTTGGTATATCTGAGATCCCAAACTAGAACGATTAGATGTCGTTCAAACTGATTCGGTGAGCTCTGAAGCCTTTCTCTAAACTAACGTTGGCGTCGCCTTCTCAATTGCCATGGTTACTTTCGTAGATATACTAGGGCATGACATCTATTGACTTGTCTCCAGGACCATGGATGAAGCCAGATCATCACCGCAAAACTTCTAGTTCCAGGGCCACAAGGACTTAGTTGAATACAACTTTCCAAAGAGCAGAACCTTGGGGACATCCCCGTTTACCAGAGATCTCGAGACGAGTCCGCCCTTCGTTCCCTTAAGTAGCTGCCAATAAGCCTCAAACTATTGCTACTCCTGCATTACGTGGTGTCATCGTATACAGTCAAATACGCAGGAGGTATCGACACACTTTGTTCGGGTCTGGCTTGCATCTTCCCTAATTCTCTCAAGTACATTAGCTATACTCCTGCCTATGCTAGAAACGTACTACTGCCTGAGGGGATCCGGTTTCTCGCACTATGACTATGACACTTTGAATGATTTTGCTATATAGGCAGTTTTTGAGGTAGCCTAATTATTAGGAACTTTCAGCCATCCGTTGGCCCGCCCTGGACTTTAAGAGTTCCTTTTTTAAGCTGGAGGTTATATTTGATATTATGGAAAAATGAAGATTATATTACCACCATTAACACGAGTGCCATCAATCTATTAGTTCGTTTTAAAATTAAAATATTTTTTCACAACTTAAAGTGTGGTATCAAATTAAAAAAGTGTAAATTAAACCGCAATCGCAAATAAAACATTAATTCTTTATTTGACAGTTCCACGCTTGAATTAATATTTTGATTTTTTTATATGTGTCGATACTCTGTTGCATGATTAACGTAAGGTGCCGCCGATCTCTAGTCTGGATATGTAGCTAGGGCTAATTTTAGACATTTTATTTCTTGTTAACTTCTGTTCGCCGTCTCGTTTTTCAACTTTGGTTTCGGAGGGATTTCCGGGCTTTTCCAATATGTTAGGGTGAAAAACTTGAAAGTTTTGAGAGCAGCTTCGACCTCTTCGCCTATCTAGTTAACGACCATTTTGTCCTTGCTCTTAGTGGCACAAGCTGTTTTTTCATTAGACTCTTTGGGCACGCTGTTCCAAGGTGCATACGGACCGCAATGTGAAAGGTCTCAAGTTCAGATCTCACCAGGGAGCATTAGAAATTTCTTTCTCTACTCTTTTTCATGGCTTGGCTGGCGTATTTTTGTTCCTTATTTTCTTGGAGTATTGGTTGTCTTCTTTGTTAGTTATCAATTCTGGCAAGACTAGAGTTAGACATCCCAGTCGTAAAAACATCTAACCAGTCCTTGATGAGATACATCTCATTTTAATTATTTTTATTTGGTTTTCCAAATAACCGAAATAACCGAAAGCAGACAATGATTTTAAATTCGCTAATCTATATCAAGCGGACAGACGACTTCATATAATCCTTTATTCTCAAAGAAAGAGGCAACTTGTCAAACAAAATTGCCATCATGACGTATAAAACTCGTGAGCAGGCTGATTTTGATCCGAGCATTATATTGTATTACACATTATATTTGAGCAGCTTTTGGGGAAATATATGAATAAATTTAACGAAACAGCATTAGTTTTTAGAGCACCCCGGAAAAAAACAAAACAAAATAACACGGCTCCCATACAAAAACATTATGATCCCATCACCCCACATTCCCAGATGCCCTATTGATGACCTACTAAGGCTTATTGATGTTAATGCAAAAATATGGAATTGGATTTAAAAATCTATCGCGAAATTTAAATTATTTAAATTTTCTTAATGTCAGTATTTCACCGAAAACGCTTATATTGGATAATATCCGTGTAGTTGAACGAATTTGGTTATACATTTTTGTGAAAGGGAAGGAATGTGATTTTTCTTGTGGATAATGCAGCATAGCATTATTTGCTCATCCACAAACAGAATTATCCGATGTTAGAATGTGGTGCTTTCATCATGATTACGTTAATTGTGGTACCGCGAAATGTAATACCCTTGCAATTCATTAATTAAAAGTTGCTCCAAAAAATCTAGTTTCACCAACCACCGATTAATTTCAAGTTATTTTCAATCTTTTTTTTTTCGTTGGAAAGGTAATTTGCAGTGATTGTGATGGTTTGACTAATAAAATAAAGTACTTTTGATAAATTATGAGAAATTAATTCTCCACCTACCAACTACTTTTTTCGCGTGGCATTTTAAATCGTTTATATAAAAATATATATTTCAATGAATGCAATAAGTTTTTTTTTATCGAGGTATAAAGGTTTAGTCTATTAAAAAATTAATAAATTTGTAATAATAAAGGGTGATCAACAAATTATTTGATAATCTCCGCCGTAATTGTTTTCACCTTAGTTTTCCTTATTTTTCACTTAATGTTCTGTTTCATGACATTATTGTCCTATTCGCCAAACCCAGTAAACAATCCAATGACGCCTCATGTTACCGTTCAATTAGCACACTCCCTATCATCTCAAAAATATTTGAAAAACTATTAAAACGTCTACTTCCAATTGTTGAATTCAAAAACCTTTTTCCTATTCACCAGTTTGGTTTTCGTTAACGACATTCCACTGCTCAACAAGGCTTTCGCGTTGATCACATATCCTCAGCCATTGAAACCAAACCGTATTGCACTGCTGCCTTTTGCTTTTGACAGGGTTTGGCACGTAGGTTTGCTTTATATGCACGAAACATATTTATCACAGACCCTTTTCCTAATCCTACAGTCCTACCTTTCAAACCGCTTCTTCCATGTCCGCTGTGGCTTACCATTTTTTAACTGCTATCCCATAAAAGCAGGGGTTCCACAGTCCTGGGTCCCATTCTCTATAACCTATACACCGCTGATGTCCTCTCTACCCACAATACCTCTTGGCCACATTTGGAGATGACACTGCAGTACTGTACTATCCTGACCCAGGTATAGCATCCCATAACCTTCAAAAACTCCTTGATGAGATCGAGTTTTGGTGCTACCAATGACGGATCAAAGTTAATGAAGCAAAATGTCCCACATTACCTTCACCCTCTGCCGCAAGTCTTGTCCACTATTTTTTTTAAATTCCATTCCTCTCCCTGTATCCAAGATAGTTCGGTACTTAGGCTTCCATCTTGACAAACTACTGAACCCACATACGAGGCTAAAATAACAAGAACTAAACAGACGCATTGGACAACTGTACAGACTACTTCAAAGGACATCCCATATCTCAATATAAAAGAAATTACTAATCCACAAAGTTACTTTAGACAATCTGGACATACAAGAT
This sequence comes from Acanthosoma haemorrhoidale, assembly GCA_930367205.1. Lineage (NCBI taxonomy): Eukaryota > Metazoa > Arthropoda > Insecta > Hemiptera > Acanthosomatidae > Acanthosoma > Acanthosoma haemorrhoidale. The sequence goes on from OV884011.1 coordinate 75,892,770, forward strand.
AGAGCTATGGGGGACACCAAGAAAATCGAAATCAAGCGTATCCAATCCTTTCAATCCAAAAGTCCTGAGAACAATAGTAAATGCTCCTTATTACGTCAGCAACAAAACCCTCCATAACGATCTTAATATACCTCAAATTCTTGAACTCATGCATGCCAAGTTCATGAAATTCCATAGTAACTTACCTAACCACCCTAATCCCATAGCACAGTCATTACACTGCACCACTCATCCTTATAATCCTCCTTGGAGACTAAAACGGCAGTGACCTCGTGACGGTGGGAGTCCTGACAATGGCCAGTTTCTCCAATCATGTCCTGAGCGTATGTGGCTCTCGCGCTCTTCGTCAACCTCCATTGGCTCGTATCCGGTGACTTGGCTGACGGAAGAACGTGTGGGATTTCCCAAAACTCCGCTTCCTCTTTCGCATGCGTGGTAGGTGACAACCATGTGGATTTGGGAGGTCTCTGGGCTGTTTGTAAATACTGTATGAGTAAGCGAGTGAATGAAAATTGTAAATATGGTACGAATGAGAACATTTATTGCAATTATTTATTGCCTAATAAGGCAGATTGTAATTTTATCCCAATAATGTTCTATTTATCAGATTCTCTTAAGGGGTCAAAATTTCGATCATTACTGCTGTCCGCCAATATGTTAGTGGAATATCCCGTATATCAAAACGTCTTGTGCATTGTTGACATAATAGGTAGATAACAGGGGCAACATAATGTTTTATGACGGACTAATAAATCTTTTAAGACAATTATGTACTAATTTAGCAACGGCGGCTACATAATGCCGTTCTGTCGTTAGTTACTGATGGGACGGGCGTGATTAACGTTTTTGGCTGACGTCATTTGTTACGCAACCGTTTTACGACATCTTTTCGTCTTCCCGTTAACGCAGGCAGTATTTTTTAGTCCGCGTTCACATTTTGGTATAATTATATTATCATCACAAAGTTATTTTATTATTACATAATTTGAAAATAATGTTCAATGTGTAATACCTACAAACTGTTCTGTTGAATTACAGTTTTTACTTCTTTTGCAGTATTTAAGGACGGTTGGTTTTTTTGACCTCGAAACACTATGCAAATTAGAGGTGCATATTTTGATATTTTAACGGCCAACTTATATAATGTTTATTTTTAAGATTAGTTTTAGACAGAGCTATAACAATTCAAGGTTTTTTCCTTGCGAAGCTACTTTTCCTTCTCATTACAAGAATTTAATTTCTTCTCTAATAACAAAAAGCAATTATTTTTGTTTTATTTAAAACAGGTCATATCAAATATGCCCTTATTATACACCCTAAAGTTTTATGACAATATTTTTTATTACTATACATTTTCAACAACAATAATAATAATAATAATTAAGTAAAAATATAATTACAGGGCCACAGGTGATCTTCCGGGTTGGTGCTTATGGTATCTGACCTATACCATATCAAACTAACAATAAATGGCAATCTCAGCATTCGATATCTTTAGCGTTCCAATGTCGACCGGTTTAATCCCAGAAAATAATTACTAAAACAAAATGTTTCAAAGAAGTTCGTTGAATTTTGCTAGAACCAATTTGTTTTTAATGGCTTTATATTTATCAATTATTTCATTGGCCTTAAGGTCCCGGGCTAAATTCTGGCCCTGTCACTATATTCTTTTTCTTTAGCTAATAGTTATTAAAACAATGAGATTACAGATCACAATTAATAATAATAACAACTTTATTTTTTTGTGTCAATGATCTTTGAATAGTAAAGCTTATCATTATCTCGATCGTAGTTCTTTATGCCAAGAGTCGTTGAGCTCTTGACTTCGTTCTTTAAGTGCCTGATTGATTAGCGAATACTGTCATCAATTCTTTGGGGGGGGGGGTTGTAGCCATTATGTAGCATATGCCATAAGTAGGCTGCTAACCTACCTAGTTAAATTAAGGAAATATTTATGTTTTATACACGCCTACACAATGCAGCAAATCTTTAGTAGAATTTAAAATTTTCGATAAATATGTCAGGAATAATTACAAAAATACGCTTAGCGTTGATTCGCTGACTCATTTTTAATTAATAGTCATGAAAATTTATATTGATTTCTTGAATTTTTTTTGTCGAAGCTATGAAGTGGCTATTGTTGCAGTTACCACATTATGCATAACCTTTGGAGAAAATGTATGTCTTTCCTATCTCCGTCAGAGCAAGCTTGACTCACTATAAACATATGAATGAATCAGTGTGACTTCTTAGGTTTACTCAGTATATTATCATAAATGAATTAATCAAGTGTTGGTATTTCCAATCCTGTCTGATTCCAAGTAACAGATTATTTTATATCATTTGTAATATATGCATATTTTTTTAATTATTCCATTATTCTACAATGGGGATGGTAGCCAGTGCTATAGCATACCTTCTCGAAGCCAACGCCGCTTTAGGTGACGAGGAGGATTGTACTGATGAGTGATGCTGCGTAAGGAATTGACTATAGAATTTGACTTTTAATTACTTGTACATGGGCCCCCATCCTTGAAGCTATCGTAAAATAAGAACCATTCTCAATAATACCAATTGATGGTGTTTCAAAAACCAACCAATCAGGCATCGAAGTCCGGAATTCGTTTTTTCACAAAGCCATACATGTTTCCTTTAAATGGTCATTTATGGTAAAAGACTTGTCCCAGGTAAATAGAACTGTATATGTTCTATTTTGTAGGTAATTAAGTACTCTAAACTTTGATCCTAAGTCAATTTGTCTAGAGTTAACTGCTATCGTGATACCAAGCTCCAAAGCTCGAAATAAGTTGTAATCAGTAATTACTGTACTTGCTCACTTAGTCCGAAGGTCTTCTCAGACACAGGCATCCTTGACGTTATATTGATCGTCTGGTTGTTAATTTTAGTTTTGCAATCACTAGAAAACTACGTACGTGCTGGTCCACCAGCACTGTTCCGATTTTAAAAACCTATTCTCTCCAATTCTGTTATCATTTGCAATCGCCAAGATCAACGATTTGGTAGCCTGCAATGGTAGATAAAAACGAATGTAGTAATTTTGCCGATATTTTTCCGCCAGTTTGCAATTATGCAAATACAACATAAAATTTTTAATTTGACGGAATAAAAACTTTTAGTTAAATGGAATTCGTATTACAATTTAAATGTTTACAACCATACCATTTTCTATTGTTGCAGCAATTGTCCTAATTTTTTTTTTTTTGTAGGTTCTGTTGTATGATAGTAGAAAATGTCTTCTAGCTTCTGCATATCGGGCGTCTAAAAAGAAAGTTGTTTAGTTATCTTTTTTTCTGCAGATTACAGACGGTGCATATTTCTTCACAGTTGATTTTGTAACTGCTTCCTGGGCAGTAAAAGGATACTGTATGTTTTCCTCCTTCCACCGTCCAGGCGGAGGTGCAATGTGCCCCTGTGCCAACAAGTATCGTGTGTTACTTAATCACGATCTTTACCTCTAACACAGGCCATTCAATCAATATGCAATATGCCCTTATTTATAATCATGTGTTCAAACGAAATTGATTTATAATATATTTGAAACTTATTAAATATATATATATTTTCCTTTATTGTGCTATAATTACAATCTGCCTTTTATAAGGCAATAATAATACAGATAAATGATCTCATTCATACCATATTTACAGTTCATCATTCACTCGCTCATTCATGCAATACTTACAGACAGCCCAGAGACCTCCCAAATCCACATGCGATGAAACTTATTGAATAACTATAAATCAAATAAATTAGGGAAGTATTTAAGACAAAACTAATTGTAAGTTCGTTATCTAAAATTATTGTTAGCTTATTTAGTATTTATAATTGTGATTTAGGAGCTCATTCGTACTAACAAAAGTCCACTGAATTAATATGCAGAGTTCACAATCATACCAACATTTATACATATGAAATATCATCCCAGAAATCCCTATGCCCCCGAGGATTCCCCAGTGAAGCTCACAACCCACCTCGTTCTCCGATCGTAAGCTATGAGGCGAAGACCAGAAAAATGCCGAGAGAGCCACAGCCGCTTATGGCATGAATGGGGATGGTAGTCAGTGCTATAGCAGACCTTCTCGAAGCCAACGCCGCTTTAGGTGACGAGGAGGATTCTACTGATGAGAGTGATGCTGCATAAGGAATTGACTATAAAATTTGGAAGTGCGGATAAGTATTCATTCAGCAAATTGAGTATAAGCAAGCGAATAAGATACGTAAATTATGAGTTAATTATAAATTAAGATATTGAAATTGTTACAGAATAATGATCAAATGGGTTGACTTAGTTTGGAGTGTTAGAGAATGTAGATGAGGGTTTTAGAAAAGCTCCAGACTACTGGGCGTGCCATACTGTTGGATTATGGATATTAGACTGTACTTTGTTATAATTACATAATTGAACTACATTACACCGCTGATTACAAAAACTAATCTACGTTAAAACTTGGCTTACCCTACAACCTTTTGCTTTAACTACATTGAATGAATATCCTAGACATTGTAATCTAACTTGCGCTACATTGAAAAAAAAAAAGGTAAATGAATTCATTTTCAATTAAACTTTCTGTCGTGTTAGTTTATTTTGTGGCGCTATTGTCCTTTGTTGATTGAATTAACCAGTCGAAGGAATGGCCACAGGATCCCATTGTCCGATTGTTCCTGGCTCCCGGACCAATTCGGGCCAGGTTTCATTTCGGATGTCCCTTTGTAACGCCGAAAAAGAAAAAGAAGATTATCCAGAAAGTGATTAGGCTGTTCTTATATTTCAGCTCCAGTAGCTTAGAGACTTTTTATTACTGTTCAATTTGTTTTTTTTTCTCTTCTCTTATAATGTATGCGAAGAAAGATATGATTAGGGCCTGTAGCTAAACATATTACCAATAATGTAAACGATTTTGAAAACTGGTCGAGAACAAGAATAGGAGAAAAAGTAGAAAGAGAAATTTTACTATAATCGTTGTTTGTAATTAAATAAATTATCTTGTCATTCCTGGATTGGTGCTTTGTTGGACGGTTAAGTTGATCGATAAAAGTTTCAATTTCACAGTTTAGAAAGTTCATCGAAAGCGCTTAGGTAAGTTGGCGGCGTCTGCTTTCCGTTCTGCGGGACAACTGCTCGTTCTGAAAGACGAGTTGCATTCTTGTCTTGATTCTTTATTGTCACTCTTATGTCTCTTGTCAGTTATTAGCGAATGATTTAAGGCTTGTACAACTACCTCGACACCGTCCTTACCATAAGAAGCTATCGGAACTATTTATGAGCATTTAACATTTTATCATCTCAAATAAAATATCTGAAAGTGAAGTCTGCTTCTCGAAATTCTGAATTATATTTAGCTGGTAGGTTCTCTAATTATAATGTAGCTCGAAATTCCTATGAATTCGAAGAACAAACTGGTTGATTTTTTTTTTTTTAGACATTGGAAAAGTTTATACTGTGCTGGCTGGTTTTTACTGAGTTTCCAAGAGTGTTGATTTTTTTTGAGCGCCCAATTTAAACGGAATTGAAACAAACCTATTTGATGGAGCCATTTGAATCGACAATAGGCTTGCACTCCAACAAAATATCAATCCAAAAAGTAGAGTACTTCTTATTTTAATTTAGTAATGTTTTTTTAAAAACGAATCTCTTCTGTACAAGATCAATATAAAAATGTCTGTAGCGTCTTACTATTCTTTAATAACACCCCATTTTTGAGGATTTTTCGATTTTTTCGAGATAAAAAACCTTACGTTTTCACCCGCCCGTCTGTCGGTCATTGTCTCTAGGAAATCTTTGCACAAGCGTGAGACAACTTGCAGATCTACTGTAAGGGAGACATGGAAATTATAACCCTCTCCGTAAATCACGAGTAAGTGCAATTAATTAATTGTTACATCCAGATCTTGATTAATAATTATTCCTAAATTTCATTAGAAGTATAATTAAAATAATTTTTAATTGTAAGTTGTATCCCTTTAGACTTAAATTTTTTTTCAAGGGAGTACGGTATAGTTCCCTCAGTTTTATATAATAGATTTAAAGCACACATTGACATTAAACTGTGTAAACATAGTGTTATCTTATGTTTCTTGATTTTTAGATAGTTGCGTATATCATATCATAATTGCCAGTTTTCATATTCTTTAATAAATGTATTAATTAATTTTTCTTCTTTTTGGTTTCAGGTAAGGGCCCAGTTAAGAAAAATACAATACATAGTATGTTTTTTTTTTGTTTTTTTTTGATTTGTTGAGAATGTTGTTTATTTGTAAATCTTGAAAAAGTATTATTTATTTAAAGTAATGTACCATTGTAGAGCACTTCATCAGAATTGATAATTAGCGATGACTATGAACAGTTAATTTACAGTTATTTTTGCAAGTATTTTCTAAGATTTCAAGTGGGCCGTCGCAATATTTTGGCACGAAGGTTTAAATTGAAAGAAACGTTTCTTCTGGGATCATTGCTAATAACACGTTGAGAACTTAAATGCGTTTGGTCGTGGTCTTAAATGTGACAACATCAGATATAGAAAATCTCAACTTTAACAATTTAAAATATTAAAGTTTGATAAATAAAGCTATGATTTCGTATATGAAGCTATCCAGTGTCTTAAATAAATATACCGGATCAGTCGTGTCGGTACATTGACAAGGAACCATCTTTTCAAAGGACGAATAACTGAATTTTGAAACGTAACATATTGTGTTTGCATAACATAATCTTAATTAACAATTTTGAGGTTAGAGGAAGGTTTTTCCTGCTGCTTCGTCGCTACAATATACAGTAGGAAAAACAATGGCACAGCCTTTTCAGAATTTACTGTTTCATACCGCATGTGAAAACTTCTCTGTATAACATCAGTAGTGGTGATCTGCATCTGTCCTCTGCTTCCTGCTAACTATCTTGTCGATGAAATCACAGCTTGTTATTCAGTTGAAGTAGCTCACCCTGTTAGGTATTATTAGCCCCGGGGTTTGTTAGTTTAATGAAGTGGCCCCAAAAGGCCGAAAGGGAATGGCCATGTGGAGAGAGAGAGAGAAGGGATGTGCTATGCCTGTAGAAAGCGTGAAGTTCCTCCGAGAATGAATCTAGCTAGCCTGTTAATTATTTTAATTAGTCTCTGCTTCTGCGGAACCGTCAGAGATCGTGTGTGCAGGGCCAGCCTCCGATAGTCATCTCATCTCTCGTCTTTTTAGTTTCCTTTCCAATATAACTCGTCTTGTCTACCTCCTCCTTCCTCCAGATACCTTAGGAATGTGCTGACCTGAGACCTAACAACATGCAAATAACTGTCAAAAGCAGTGCACTCCCTACAATCCGTCCCTTCGTCATTTTTCACGTCCATAATTCTGAACATTTCAGAAATCCCAAGGATATTTCCTTGCGACAAACGACTGGGAAACAAGGACCCAGTAAGTTCTAGGAAAGTCGCCTGATGAAGAGATTACCTCCCAGGTATATAAAACAGAGTTTGGTTAGTTGCTTATTATTACAGTTCGTAAATGCCGAAATGAATGGCAATAAAGCAATCGAAAGTAATCAACCGTTTGCAAACTGAGCTTACTTCTAGGACGACTCGTGTGCATAACTACCTTTTTATTGCATCAGTATTGGAATGAGAAACGGACCACCAGAACGTTTAGTTTTGTCTAAAAACTGAAGAAACAATTCATTGAAAAACAACTCATTATTATCAAGCCGTCATAGGCCTATTCATAAGAGCCCTTGAGTGATATATTGACTGATATGGATAGATTCCTGCCTAGAAAACTAAAACGAGGGGTAATGGCCCCAAACAAACCCTAATCATATCCATGATTGTAAAAAAAAACTTATTCATAATAGCAAAACGGCATTTAATTGCTCTTTGTCTAATTTTTTTTCTTTGCTAATTGTCATTTTTACTCACGGGATGTTAAATTCATAATTGAAAAAAAAAAAATCAGTTCAGCTTTCTCGACCGCTGCACTCCCCCCCCTTTCTGTGCTTGTGTTGATATTTTTCGAATTTCATCATTGTGTTTTTTTCATTTTAGAACTACGACGTTCACCAAGTTAAGACGGCCTGTCAGAAAAACACATAAAATTGTATACAGCCCTGTCTTGCCATCGTTTCATTAAAAGAATTGTTTCTTGCGATGAAAAGTGGGTATGTTGATAAAACCCTTAGACCAAGAAACAATTATTAGACTGCGATCAGCCTGCTGTGTCTGGCAACCAATCAGTCTCTTAGAAAGGGCAATTAAAAAAAAAACGCTATTTTGGAATTACGAAGGCATAATTGATCAAGAATTCATTCCGGAAGGTTAAAACATTGATTCAAAACTTTATAGTATATAAGTTACAAAATAATGCATGATGTTGTGATCCAGCGTTACCCAGATTAGTGAACAGAAATCGGGTTTTGTTTCAACAAAATAACGGCCGACTACACACTTCTCCATAGACGAACTAGATAATTTCAGAACTGGATGGGATTGAGCTTCTCCCTCACCCTACTTACAGTCCGGACTTAGCACCTTTCGACTACCATCTGTTCCGGTCAATGGCTTACTATCTTAAAGGAAAAACTTTCAATTCTCTGGAAGAGATTCCAAATGGAGTTGCATATTTATTCCGTTCAAAACCCAAAGAGTGGTTTTGTAAGGAATCCGACAGCTAGTCTCAAGATGGCAGCAATCAATAAAACACAATCGTATGTTATACTTTAAATATTAAAAAAATTGTGGTACGATAAAATTATTATTATATTAGCAAGAAAAACGGTACAGTTTTATGACTCGTCCTATTTTTTAGGATATGCGGGACTGGTGAGTGTGATAACGATATTATAAAAGCTTTGACTTAATTTGTTTGGAGTTTATAACATTACCAATTCAGTATATTAGTATGAAAACAGTTTTTTTTATTTGAACAGTATTCTCAGCTGTAAATGTTATCCATTGTTCTCTTGAACTGATGCCTTTAATGCTATCATTCTGTTCATCTTTTATCTTGATTTTTATAAGCTATCTATAAAATGTTTTTTCTAACGCGGCCTCAAATAAAGGTTTTACTTCTTTTCAAGGCTGATATGCTAAGTAGCATTTGTTTTTAAGAGGTTTTATGTCACTTTTGATGCCGTGCGTAAAATATAAATCCACGTCAGAAAGTATAATAGGTTTTTAACCGAAGGGCACTGAGTAGACGACTGTAGACATGGTAACAGGATCGAGGATCTGTCTGACACATCATTACTCACGTGTTGATAAAACTGCCCTTTCGACTTATTCTTTATATTATTCGTCTAACTATTAAATAAAAATTGACTGAATTAATTTTTGACGACTTAAGACTGTTTTTCCTCTCCAAACCGTTTATTCAATATACACAGAGTGAGTTAAAGATTTCACAATATGGATTCTTTACATAAATTTATATCGCGATAATTATATTTACTGTAGCGGAGCTATATTTGATATAATGTGTGAAGTTTGAAGCATTTTTCTATGGTAGGTTGATGTACAGAATACAAGGCGTGTGGACCTAGTGAAATTGATGGGGCAAACCATAAGAATGAGTTGTGCTGATACTAATCTAAAATTTATAATAAGTTAGTTAGTTAGACTAACTTAGTCTAGTTTTCCCGGACAACCTGTTGCCATCGATAAGGGATTGGAGGATGGTGGTCATAGTGTTAAACACTGGGTTTGTCAGGGGCACCGAGTTAAAAATCTTGGTATGTATCCGATGGATGAACTTACCCCGTCGGTACGGCACACCAATGGTCTACATTTGGCTGTTATTAAAGTGACACAAACTATTTATTCAAGACCCGTGTATTGAAAAATGTGGTCCCATGTTATGTCTGGCGCATTTCGAAGTGGAATCGTTTTCCAGTAGACGTTGGAAATCCACACACACATCATACATCATCATATAATAATGGAACAGCGTTCTGTAGAGTACTGTAGAGTATGTTATTTTACATTATGATTACAATTTTATACCATTTGATTATGCCTAGAAAATAATCAAATGGTGTAAAATTGTAAAAAATAATATACTCTTTGAGTTTATTATTTTTATTTGCATGAGGGCATGCCGATCTTGGAATTGAAAAATAATTTGTCATAACTTTTGCCGTCAAAACATAAATTTTATTACTTCCAGAATTTGTACCGGTTTTTTTGGAATATTGTATCTATAGTAGATAATCCGAACTATTTGACAAATTATATATTGCGCTATTATCTGACAAGAACCTCTTATACATGTTGTTTTCTTTAGTAATTAAATAGTATTCACAAATATCTGGGTTCTTAAATAAGGTACCCCGCTTTGCCAACTCTCGTAGGGGGACCCTGCCAGAACATAAAGCTCAAGTATCTGACTCAGCGAAAAACCACTTTGCGGTATATCGCCTTACATCTTATTCTACCTGTCCACCGTCCTGTTCTTGTCCTTTTTACTGCTGTCTTTTCACAGTTTTGTACATTGAATTTATATTTTAGGGAGAGTGAAACGTTTTTATTTCTAAATAACGACATATTCATTATCATGAAGGATATAATAACTAGTTGAGAATTTTGAGCGTAAAATGAACTACGTACCTATTTTACCTCACAGGTTACATTAATTGTACTGAGTACCTCAATAGGCAGACCTTAGCAAGTATAATTAAATTTTGCTGATGTATAAAATTCATTAAAGGCAACTTGAATTTATTGTCAACCTCTACCGAATCCTCGAGTACTTGCCACAGTCTGGAAATGGTCAGTGCTATCGCTTCTCCCTATTCCTCATTATTTATTTCTTCCTGAAAGCTTAGAAACATTCGGGTTCTACAAATCTAGGATTGTTTAAAAACATATTTTTCCCTGAACTGATAGTGCTTACTAATAAAATTAGTAAAAATTGACACTAAACAGTATTGATTGTACCTAAAGTTAGTAATATACTTTTGAAAATTCTGATCAATTAAACCACTTTACGTCAATTGTGGTAGAACTTTCAGGCAAAAGATTAAGGTTTGAGCTTTAAAATAATGCTTTTCCCTTCGGAATCGAGTTTAGTTTAGGTTTTTACTTCTAAATAATCAATGGCACAAAAAAGTTGAAGAACATTTCAAGACTTTACAAACTCCAAATTGTGTAATGTCATATAGAACTCAAAACTAACAGTTACAACTAACACGGAAAAGTATGTAACCTGATCAGCTATTATGGTTCCAATATTATGTAATACAATGTTAATATCTGCAGTAATGAGCCGGAGATGCAAGGATGCATGAGGGTAATTAATAATTAATCACATCAATGGGCTGTTGCTTTTGGTTCTTAAGTTTTTGTTCTCACAACAACTTCATTCATGGACTCAGTGATTAATTACGTCAAAGTGAATCCGCCAGTAGCCTACCCGCCTGGGTGTATTTCTGCCGCAAGGGGGGGGGGGGCTTTCAATATCTTCCGAATACACTTGTCCGTCCTTCCGATACCTATTGATCTTGCCTTGCCCTGATCTAGGTGACTGTTGCGACTCCGAGATGGTCAACTCCCCCGAGCCAGGTCATCACTCAATAATTGGTGTATCTCCGTCCACTGACAGGCCTTGTATCTGTGGAGGTGTATCACTTTGCTATCAGCATACCTTGACCAGTTTCTTCGTAGGCACTCATTCATCTCCTTCTAGGTGGCCCTGGCCGAACTGATCAGGTTATCTTCTTTTACCTTTTGCACCCCTTTGACATGTTGGCTCATCATCCCCGTGACAGGTTAGCATTAACAATAATGCCCTCTAAAATAAATGACGTATTTTTACACTTTGAAAAAGTAGACTGCTTATCTGTGTTAATTAATTAATGCTACTAAAAAGTACATTTGCGCATTGCTTCCCCAATGTTTCGCATTGCGACGCGGATGGGAGGGGGGTGAAGGGGGCTGTTAGTGGAAACATTCATTCAATCTTTTATAACTTCTTCATAAATAACCTTTCTTGGTACTATGGAATGTTGCTGTTTATGTTTCCATTTCTATTGTGTGATGGTATTCTATAATAATATGTCTTTATTTTTACTGTATTTATGTGTGTTTTGTTACCAATGTTGGCGATAAAACGTATTATTTATTCTCCTCCCACCTCTATACAGACTTGTATCTCCGGATTTTCCCTACAGAGTAATAATTACATAAAGACCGCTTGTTCCCCTCGAGAAGACTTGGTTTTGAGCACCAGGTTTGTTAGCTGGTTTAACAAAATTGAAAAACTTTTCAAAATTGAAAAAAGTTTGTATTTGTTTATATTCTTTCCTTAATTACAATTTATCTCATTTTTGGTATCGTTGCATTGCATATTAGATTATTTTCATTATGTAAATGTTGTAAATAAATTGATTTGGAAAAAAACAAAGAGGCCTATTTGTCAGGGATACAAGTAAACCTCACTTTTGCTTAATCTTTTCTTTCAGTTAATGTGTGTTATGGATATACAGAAATACTTAAACTAAATATAAGATCGAGGAGGTCAAAGGATGACAGGGAAAGCAGACGGAGGAGAAAGAGCGTGCTGATGGAGAGAAGTAGAGAACCAGCGTGGGATGTGGGAAAGTGAACCTGGTTAGCGGTTAGCTGTGACCTGTCTCTTACCAAGGTCCATTATAGCGGGTCAGTTGGAGGCTTCTCCTCTGTCTTGCTTGACGTTTTAATCAGTAGGTAATTAACGTGGACTGTAGGACTCATAAATCACTACAGTACCAACAAGCCAAACTATAGCTAAATGCTACTCATCTTTGTACCTGTAGACCCAAGGAACGAGGTTCAACAGTGGTTAGTTGTATATGCAATGCAAGGAGTATGCTTTTATTTGATTGTATTATCGTTATCAATTGCAACAAAAAAGCTTCAAAATTCATGACTTTTATAAACATAAATTGTGGAAAAGGTTATAAAGTTTTCTTTAATTTTGATAGTCAACAATGATGTTAGCGCCTATACTTTTCATTTATCAGCAATATATTTACGTTGTAAATATTGACCGGATACATTAGACTATGTTTACTAATGTATGAGATCATTTATTGGCAACATAGCAGTTCCTGGTGAAGTGTACCGCTGGCAAAGCAGTGGTGTCACGTAAGTTTCGTGGAATGGAAATAGGCAGGCCATTTCTTATCGATGATTTCATTTTTGTCAACATGGATGTTGTCACAGTGAGCTTTTCCTTATCACGTCTGTTTGACGTTCTGTCAATCTGTGCTGCGCGCCTATTTTCAACGTCCTGGATCTATTCATGTAAGCATACGCTTACGTCCATACGGACGTCATCAGGAATGTCTGAGCTAAGCGCGATTCGGGCGCCTCGTATCCATAAGTGCAATAGATCATGTGCAATTTCTTTCAAGACCTAAGCTAGATTTATGCAACTTCTGTGGGTGCAACTTTTACTTGGAACAATTGTGTCATATTTTTTTTAATTAACGTTTAATTTCTATTAAGGGCAGCAAAGGCGAGCTGATTCTCGGGAGCGTAACACTTTTATTTACTAATCGTATTCTTCATTTCTAGTAATTATGAAGTGAGAAATAAAATCATCAAGTATGAAGGCATGAGCCATTTCCAACATTAGTTATCTTGAAATGTTAAGAAGAGAACAAAACAAGATCCAGCTGTCCAGAAATATAGTTTAATCTAATTAACTGGTAAACATTTTTTTTTTCGTTATTAAATTGAAACCATGTGCAGTGAGATTCTTGTCAAACCATATACACACTCCTGTTGTATATAATTAGTGAATCGTTCAAGAGCCTAAAAAGTCTTTTGAAACTTCTTCCATGGGATATCATATGAGTTTGGCCTTTTTTGCCGTTATCCGTGTTAATTTTTTTATAATTTTGACTTCTGTGGATACATACTGCGATTTCTCAGTTGCTGGGTATAGACGATTTAATAAATTAAGTAAACTAAACTTATTGTGTAAGTTTTAAGACTGCATTACATTGCATGAAGGTTTTTGAATAGTCTAACATAGACAGAAACGCTAGTTTCATTCATATTGTATCGATGCCTCACCCCTTTCTTATGGAATTCTTCTCAATGAATACACACTATTTGGCTAATCATTCAAATGTCTTATATCTCCTGCTTCGTATTTTAAGTTCGAAAGCGTAGTTGATAGTGCAGCTGTGGAGAAAAGTCTGTTCAACTGAACACTTTCTACCGCTAACTAAGCAGATAACCGACCGATGGACATAGTAAGATTTAAATAGCGGAGAGGCTGCTGAATAATATCTTGGCTGGAATTGGGCCTACCTGTGCACATTCTTCTAATGCTCTCTTGCTTTTACACTATATGTATTCACTCAGCAATGTTATGTTTATGTAATTGGATTTATATGTATAAACTTAGCGCATTAGATTATCGTATCATCAGCAGCAAGTAAAATATACATTTGTTTTTACGAATATTGGTCAATTAACTGGTAAAGTAGGCATTGAATATGTACAACTTTCGATGTTGTTTGAATTCAAAAACAATATGAAATAATAATAATGAAGAGACAGATGATTGAGTAAATCGTTAGTCGACCTTTAATTATTTTTGATTGTTTTGTTATTACATTAAAGCGTGGCTGATTCGTCGAGTAACATACTGTCTGTACTTGATTGAACCTATTTTAGTTTTTGATTGCCTAACATTTGTTCTCTTGATGACCCCTAATTATTTTTTATACGGTCCAGACTAGTTTTGATGATGTTGCCTTATCAAGTTGAACATATATGGAGGGATATAATTAGCACTAAAACTGTTGACTCGCTACGCCTCATGCACGGATGAAGCCGTACAAATGATTTTTGCTCCTATGAATATTATTTCGTGACTCATGGCTGATCCACGCTGACATGTGAAAGGCTACGTATTACGCACTAGTGGTTTTATCGCATCAATCGCTAGCATAAACTATTCATGGAGAAATCACACCCCTTCGTGCCTGATTCATTTCCTTACGATTGCCGAATATATTTAGTCTTAATGACCTCTGTGCTGTTTAGTCATATCGTACTGTCATCTCCTTACACTTCTTACCCCCCAGTTTTTACAAATTATTTATTTTATAACTGGTATATACCGTTTAATGAATAGTTGTACCAAATAATTTGTATCTTTGAAATTTATTGAGATGATGTAAATTATGATAATTGATAAATCCGTGTTATTTGGTCAGTTTATATATACAAATATGTGCATACAACTTGGTCGTCAGTGTTTGAGTGATTTTCCAAAAGTTATGATAATCTATTAAACATTTTTTTAAAGAATTTTTACTCGAATGTGCTATACGCCACTGATTTATCGATATTCAAATTCTTTAAAGTAGCTTTTCGCGCAAAATAAGGTTTTAATAGAACGTTGTTCTTGTGAACAAAATGATAAAACTACTTGCGTCTCGAACGTCCTTACTTTTTTAGTGGATGCTTCTTTTTCAAAGATATCATGTAATTCGCCCCGCATCGTTAATATTTAGCTCCGGTTACTCCAGAAAAATGATGAGCGTGGAGATCAGCTTATAAGTTATACGGGCGTTAATTATAATAAAAATAAATGAGACAACGTTCGATCATAAGGTAGTATTAAAGGCAATAATAGGTACGAAGCCTCTCCAAATATATATTTATAATTATGGCATATTCCAGACGTCCTGACGTCTCCCCGTTTCGGGAATCTGGGCTAAAAACTCATCGTACAACAAAACATGTAATAACCATTAACACTTCACTACCTTTTAATAACCAATTAAATAGAGTTTCTTTTGATATTTCTCGAATAAGCTTTATTGTATATTGGTTAGGCAGTGAGCACTAGCAGAGGCAACCAATCTTTAATAGCTAAAAGGATCAACAGTGAACTAAAATAAAGTCGGTCCTGCTTCGCTAACTTTTAAAGTTTTTCGAAATGTTGGACTTGATAAGTTCTGATCAATTTACAGTAGATTTGCAGATAATAGCAAAATCTCTTTTGGAATTCAAAGTCTGAAATATTTTTAACTTAATAAATATTGACCCCGCGGTTCATATTTCTCATCCAGTCAATATTTTGAGTTTATATAGCAATGTTCCAGAATAAAAAAAATATATATATTCTCTAGGAGCCCGTTGCGGGTGCAAAATGCACCCTCTTACACTGTAATACACCACACTGTGCGTTGAAACGTCACCCATTAATAAATTTTTATAAAAACCTATTCCATAAACCAAAGCTGATATCCCAACAATATACTCTCATATCTAAATTCGCGGCTAACTATGAACTCTCAGTTTGATAATTTCAAAGATATTTCCTAAAATGACGTTTTTAACGACAACAATTAATTGGCCACATACGTTTATTTATTTATTTATTAGTGTTGTATTTATAAAACAGCTTTGTTGCCTTTTCACAATTGATAACCTCTTCTTTACTGAAAAACAACAACTTTTTGATGGTTTTAATGGTTATTTCATAGTTTTTAATTTTATAAAATAAAAATTTTATTTTATGAATTATAATTATTTACTACGTGCGTGTTCTATTTCTGAATTTTAAGAATTTTTAATTGCAGTAGAATATAAGGACACTTTCAAATTAAGTACTGTTTACAGCACTGTTATTGGAATGTATATTATATTTTAATTAATGACCATTGTTACGTGTAATAATAGTAATTAGTTTGTCTCCATATGCGCAGGTAAACGTTTTTTATCATTTGACATTTTATTTTGTATTTATTGTACCTAAATATGACAGCTTTTAGCTGTCGAAAGCGCTGTTTCAATAAAGAAGAGGTTATCAGTTGTGGAAAGACAATAAAACTGTTTTATAATTATACCATTCCACAACCCGGCAGTAACCATTTTTTTATTATGTTTTACTTATTATAATCATTGTTTTTGTTTTTTTTTAAAGGTGGTTTTTGGTAAAAAAAAAAGAAGGGACCGAGTAGTTTTTTCGTGCCGCACCTTTCGAAACTTTATCTTCGCTTTCGACCTGAAATATAATTTAGCTCGTAATTAATTTTAAAAAAATATTGGAAACAAAAATAATGAGGCTACCGATTCAGGGATCAGCTAGTAGTAGATCGACCAGGTAGTTGCGTGTCATTTGAACGACGTAGACAAAGGGAGCTGCGGCCGAAGAGGGGTGGGTACGTGGATCAAGCTACTATAGCAGCTAGTAGCAGGTATGTGATTACTCCATCGGTCACGTGAGCCTTGTCACCGGCAGCTCCTCACCTTTCCCTTTCTTCCACTCTAGGTGAAAGCAATCTCACATAATAATCTTCATCGTTCTCCACCTGCTCTTCCACATTCCTCGTCAGTCAATGGCAACTAACGGTCTCTTAGCCTTTTATCGAACCAGTCGTATCAATCTTATCTATTGTGGCTGAAATTGAAAATTGCTAGCTAGCTTACGTCTTCTTTGGTGTGGTGATTTTCATATCAATTAGTTAATGAACGTCCTTTAATTATTTTAAGTACTTGCCTGCCTACTTGAAGCCTGTACTGTACTGTACTGGTTCACCAACTTACCTGAACCTAGAACAAATAACTTTATCTAATACAATAATGGGATATGAGTTCATTTTGAATTTTGAAAATTCAAATAAAGAATAGAGATTAGTCTTATTTTCGACTAACTGCAGTAAAACTAATGCATACCACTAAATGATTCTTCTTTTAGTATATTACCAATTTATTCACCGAACCAGCTTAAATCACTTAAAAAAAAAATAATAGATAAATAAAAAAAAATGAACGTTTATGAATAAGTCGTTACAATAAACTTAGTACATTTCTCTAAGTATAAAATTAGTTAATTCTCAGCACTTCATTATACATTTTTTACTCCTAGTAGAAGAAAGTATTGTGATTATGCCGGAAACCGACTTTCTATTCCCAAAAAAAATTTCACAAAATAAATCAGTTGTGGCAAATCCCACGATGCTTTTTTTTTCTTACCCCATATCCCTTTGTTCCAAAATTAATATATGTTAAAAAATTTAGACCTTTAGCCAGGATGCTGTCCGGGAGTCATACGTATTTATAGTGCGTAATTTTCACATAACCTAGAAGGGCATTTATGTAATGCTCATTAGATCTTACATTTTCAGTATAAACGTGTGCCACAGTTGACACTTATGGTCCAATTAACCCAAAAGGGTTTTTGTTGTAAGTACCATTTCCCAAAAATCCTACCCTTTGGGCTACCTGCTCCCTCACCCTACAATACACCCACACTTGTGCCTTAGCCTTCGCTAAAGTATGTTCTAGTGCTGTAACTGATTAATATTTGTATATATACCAGTGTTTTGATTGTTATTTATAATAAAGTTTTTTAAAAGACTTTCCTCTACAAGATTATTTAACTGGGAACTGGATTTCTATAAAAGATAACATTCAAACCATATTTATAAATTGACATTTACTCATTCATACCGTATTTACAATATCAATTCATACAATCTATGTAAGGTAAGGGATCCCCAAAACTCGCCCGCAGAATTGTCACATTCCCGGAAACCCTATGAAACGTGAGACAAAATTTTGTTCCAACAATACTGAAGGGTGCCTAACCTAAATGATAAACATGGCTCCTTTGGGCAAGCAAGGCCTTTGGTTCATGAAAAAAGTATTCTCGGTTTGAATTCTTGGATTGTTTAATTCTTTACCCATTAATAAGTATTGTCTCCCGTACAAAACAAATAACATGAGTTATTGGCCGTTTAAATGATTATTTTAAAATAGTTATATTGTTACTTGGAAGGGGTGATTTTTGTTTTAGTGACCAAAAACAATCTGTGTTTTTTTTCAATAACGAATTCATAAGAAATATATATTTTTACTCAATTATTAATAAAACCTAACCAGCAAACGTACTTATTCTTCAGGACTTCTTGAAAATATTTTAGAATGAAATATCAGCCTTATAGTTTTATTATAGGAGAATGCTTTGTAGTTATAATACAAGTGATATATTATAAGTTAAGTCGTTAAGGCCTTTGGTTTAATACCCACAGGTTAAGTAATGTTTTTAATTACTAACCAATAGCTTGATGAATGACCGTTGATTGTGTTGTAATGTAGTTAGCGATATATTCCATTCATTATTTTTAGGTAAGTATGAGTTTCTAGGTTGTCCTACGTGTCTGTAAACGTCAATGTTTGCGATCTTTTCAAAAAAAGAACAAATTCCTGAAAAATAACATTCTTACTCAATTATTAATTAAAATCTTACTGGCAATGTTTCTTCTGTCCTATACTTCTTGGAAATGTTTTAATACAAAATGTCAGCCTGACACAGTTTAGTTTTACTTTTAGCCGTTTAGACATTCCAAGTAAAGAAGCGTCTATTTTTGTAATTAGTGCAGAAAGGAAGAAGAAATCGACGCGTGACAAAGCGCACGTCAGGCAGGGCGTAATGAAGAGTGGAGAAGTAGGGAAGAGAAGAAGTGAAGAGTTGGGAAGGAGGAGACAGCATAGGAGATTAGAAGGGCAGTAGTTGGCGCTGCGCCGAGTCGGACCACTCGGCCAGTCTTAATGCTTGTCTCCCAGCGGTCTTAATATCTAACTTTATCTGTATTTTATGCTGAGTTGTTATTCCGGCAAGATGCCGCAAATACCTTTTGGCTTTGCTTGCGCCTTCTCGCATATTATTCACTTAATAGATAATTCTAACTTACAAGAATGTGCATGTAGCTTGGTTCGATTGGCTCCGCCTTTAAAAATCCTATCGATTCGAAGGTGATACTCACCGTCCATTCTGATATGGTTCCTGTAGCGACCGCAAACCACGTAAGATAAATCACCCTACACTCTATTGTATATATATTGTAAGCAAATGTAAATAACATTACAAAAATATAAATCATTGTAAATGTGTTAAACAATAAAAAATGCATGGGAGCAAATCAGTTATATGGGCCGGGACACCAGCTGTGAGGCAGGTATAAGACCCAACCGCCGGGAAATCCTCCCGGCTCTGTCAGGGAACAAAGGAAAGCCACATCATTGGGTACTACATTAGCGATGCTTATTGGCTACTGGTAAGGCCAGCTGGGTATTTAAACACGGCGGTTTGGGTCCTGTATATCATTCTCCTGTCAACTACCGGCTCGTGGATGCCCTGCTTGAAACTCTGAAACTGCTGCTTCTTTATGAAAAACCTCTGCATCTCTTTCTCTCCTCGCCTCGCTAAGTTTTAGTCCGGTGTTGTCACACCCCACACCTTCCTAGTGGAAATCTCTGCATTTTTCTCGCTAAATCTAGCACCTCCTTGGGAGAGACCTCTCCCTTGTGGACAACGGTTGTCGTGGCCTGCAAACTTACCAAGCAGTGTTTCCGGCGAAGATTCAGTCTGCCTCTCTCCGGTTCACACTCGCCTTTGGGATCCGGACGGATTTCGCCTACCCTCAGATACCGAGTGTGAATTCGCGGAAATTCCAAGACCACACAAAACTACCTACCTACCTACCCTATACCCCTTCTCCTGAACATAGTGCATTGTCTGGGCACATACACAAAAAATGGAGTCAGATAGTAAAGCCGTCATGAAACGATTGTCCAGGGTATAAACTCAAACAACCCTCACTTTGTCACGAGGGCTAGGGTAACCAGGCACCCCCCTCGTGACGACCCGACAGTTCCAAACTGTTAATTACACAGGAAATAAATTTTTTTTTTATGTCCAGGATTTCGAAACTTTTTTTTTAACGTGCAGTTTTACTCGAAATATGGAGTTATAAATCACATATACAAGAATTGGTTCCTGTATATTTCCCTATTCTCAGTCGTTGTATAGCTTTGGTCTTGGAGAAGATAAAAATCATGAACATCAATGGGTGATTTGTATGGACTTGGTAAACTTTCCCCATGAATAGCGAAGTGACCACACCAAATATCCTTGCTTCTTGTGCCTCTGGGATAGCAGAGACAAATCATTGATGTTGGGGAAAAGAATGTCGAGCCTTAGTTGAACGAGAGAATATCATCTTTCCTTCACTGGTAGGCCTTATAAAGCAGTTTGTAAAGGATCTTAATAAGAACGGATCATGCTTTGCATATATAGCGGGAAAAAATACCTCAGTTGAGTACGGAAAAAATTAAAGCAGGAATACTTGGCTGCCTACAAATAAGACAGCTTGTTAAGGCTCCTGCCTTCATAAATTTAATTAACGAGGATGAGCGATATGCATGGATTTCATTTGTTACTGTTGTTGGAAATTTTCTGGGCAAATACAAAGCTGAAAACTGTGCTGTATTGGTACACGAGTTGCTTAGTAGTTTCAAATCCTTGGGTGTAACATGAGTATTAAGGTGCACTATTTACACAGCCACTCCTTCCTGGAATTTTAGAAGACTCAGTGAAAGAGTTTCACTAGGATATTAAAACTATGGAGGTCCGCTACCAACATAGGTGGGATAGGCATCTGATGGCAAATTGCTACTGGTGTTTGAAAAGGGACTGTTCCAAAATGCATTCAAGAATGTCATGGAAAAGATGTTTCCGCAGTGATCAGTGGCAATTTGGTTTTATCAATGACTTTTTCCTCTATCTTTGTATATAGTAATATTTGTATAATATAATAGTAAAAATTCCGTATTTTTATTTGATCCATGGATTTACCTTAAAATAGTGTAACATATATTTCACTTAAATATTATATCTTAGCAATTTGATTTGTAATTTCACTAGGATAAATCCATGTATTTCTTTTCTGTTCAACCTCTGGCCGTCTCATTTAGCTCGACGATATCCGGGCCCAAACCGCAGGAGACGATGCGCGCTAAATAGACCTGCACGGTGCTGTGGAATAGTTGCAATAAGAGCTGAAATGTAAATACCTGTGATATATCATTACAGCTTTCGTTGACATCAACTATCAACTAATAGAAATTATAGTCTTCTGAGCGTCATCAAGTTTGGCATGATCAGAAGGAATGAAATTAATACATACGACACGAAATATAACATTATTTATGAGAAACGACCATCTTAAATCTAATAGGATGTAATGATTACTGGTGAACGTATCTAATAGGAAAATGATTACTCCTACATATGATGTTTCCGAAAACATTGGCAGCTTTAATCCTACTTTACATTTTCTCGTCGTTTCGCTTCGTATTTGGAGTCAACAACAAACTTTGGACATCCTAGATGGTATTTATTTTCCAGGCGTCGCATGGATTTTTGGGGGGAGGGAATAGACCTAATATTCTGTTAGGTAGGAGCTGTTTTCGTTTGGCGCGACCTTCAATCCACGAATCTGACTCGATCACGAATGAATATCAATTGATATTCGGTACAAAATTTATATCACGAGTCACACTCGTCAATGTACGGGAATGTATTAACCTAAAATTATTATGATTTACACCAGTGGGAGATCACACACCAACATTAATGATGTTATTATTATAGTTACTCGCTGAGACACTTAATAATAAAAGGAACAATACCAAATTTGATCCCAAATGGTTAAACGTTTTGTTTAGAGTACTTTCTGAAATCTGAAGAAAAAAATTAACCCTTTTAATTTAATCCACCCCGCCTTGCTTTCCGATTTGAATAGTCAGTAAGATAAAACACCTCCTTCTTGTTTGTCTCTTCCTATATACTTAGAGAAAAGTTAATTTGAGCGTTTACATTGGTATTTTGGACTGCGCAAAATATGTGTATTTATGAGGTTTCATTTTCGTTTCACCTGTTGGGAGGGCATGTTCATTGTACTATCGTGATGCAACCGCAATTGCTTTCATAATTGTACTAATTAATGACCATTTCCTACTTAGTGATGAGTTGGATTACTTCCCCTTCAGCAGAACTCGAGATACCAGGAACTGGAGTCATTAGATCCAATCATACTGTTCCACCTGGGTGGTTACTTAAATAAATGTGGCCCTCATGTTTTTTGTCCATCTCCGGAGTATCCCAATACAAATAAATGTATCAACTTTGGCTGTTAGGGAATACACGATGATTGAGACAAATTAAACATTCACTTGGAGAAATGTATATTTTTTTAGTCGCTGTACTCTTGGAAATTGGGTTATTCAGTTAATTTAGTAAGACCCAAGAGTAATTTTATTTACCTCTGAAATTTTAAAAACTATATCAAAATCAATCGATTTCCTGTTTAGTACCGATCCAACTGTTGTTAAAAAAGGAACTCTGAGGTGAACCCCAAACGTCAGCTTTGTAAAAAAAATCTACCTCTTGGAACTATGGTGCAAGATTAGAATAACAACAGAAAATACTCCGGTACCGCCCAGCTAGGAATAACAGGACATTAATAAGGATGACATTACCCCTTGTACCGTTCCACGTTACTGCTTTTCTACAGGACTGATATGGATTATTTAATTCTCGTGCATGAATCTAATTCTGGGCCATGAATGGGCCAAAGCGGAGAACGGTCCATACAGTCTCTCTACAGATTTTATATGCAATTATATTTAGCCTTTGTAAGCGTTCAAAGGTTCCAAGTAATATACTTTCCTAGAAGGATATTATAAGAAAAAAATTACAAAGCGGTTGTGGTCCCCCTGCCGTATTCATACGGGCAAGTGGAATTTTGTGGTCTGTGGGGGTAATTATCGCCTTCGTTTATTTTCGCCTCCCCTTCCCACCCACACAGTCACTTCCGATATAAAGTCCAAAACGTGGCAAGGGTTAAAAATGACATTGCCTAATCTAGAGAACGTAGAATTAAAAATATATAACTATTTTGCCTTACAGGGATGACGTATGCGCTCTGGGTTTGACCCGAATCGATCAACTGCTCAAAATATATAGAAAAATGCATGAGTAATGCGCAAGATGTCAAACGTCACTGAGAGCTTGTAACATGTCGTGGTGAACCACGATCTATAGTTATCATATCTAATGTGAGTATCATAGATATCCTGTTCATCACCCCTATAAACAGCCATCTCAGCATTTTTAGCAATTGTGCTATGAAGATACCTTGAATTTTGAGGCGTGGGTATGTAAATAAATAACCGTCTCCATATTGTAGCGGATTCTCTCTATGAATGTGAGGGTTAACTTAGCCTCGTAAGGATAATTTGAATGATTACTACTTAAAGAAAACCTAATTTATGGTTGATAGGTAACGAACGAACCCCTAGACCTTATCAATTTACTGAATTTAAATCATCTTGATGCTAAGCGTAAGAGTAGATTACGTCAATACCTGATGGTGGTAAGGCTGCTTTTATCATCACCATAAGTATTTTTTTCTATTTCTCATTAGATTTATTTAGTTATTTATTAATTAGCAAAGATACTAAATAAATAATAAAAATCGTGATTGTTGAAAGCTACAAGTAAATGTAGTAATGGTTTCTAAATACTTATTATTAGTTTTCATTTACATTTAAAGTCAAAATTATATAAATTATTTTTAAATATAAAATTTAGAAAAATAATTTTCAAATCAGGCTATAACATCTAAAATTGAATTTTAACACGTGGATATCATATAAATATCCATGCATCAAATAGATAATAGAACTAATCTTTGAATGTTGAAAGTGATGAGAATTAGGAGGCGATGAATATTCAAAGGATTTTAGTATTATCTGCTATGATTATAATTTGTCAAATTTTATTCCGGAAGACCTTTTTTCACAGTTATATTTTTTACTTTATATGCCTATACCTGATGTGTGTTGTTTTTCTCTTAATGTTGCATGTTGCTTTAAAAAAAAATATTTATTTTTCATAATGGGGAGAATAATTTATTCATTTACAACGCTCTAATTCTTTTAGCAATTTAAAACTATTTGCAATCTACAATAATTGCATTTAGGAAATCTGTTACATGCTAACAAATTAAATGAAAATGACTCCATATTTCCAAGGATCCTTAACCATTTACTTTCGAAGCATCTGGGAGGAGTTTATTGTGAATAAGATCACTTGTTTCAGTGAAATTTTGGAATATTGTCTTAATTGTTTCAGTGACGTTATGGGTGTTGTAGTCGGTATGTACTGTTACTCGTACAAAGCAGGATTCTCAATACGCTTAGAATCCTTTGACAGGAATCGATGTATCCTCTGTACAGTAAATAGATTAACTATCCGCACCGTAGGTAATAATTAGTAAGTAAGCAGTAGTATGTTGTTAGCTTGCTTTTTTTTTTTATATAGTACGTCGTGAGTGTTTATGTATGAGTCTTTAAATGAGTTCGTAACGTATGTTCATATTTGTCGCGTGATTCATTTTTATGATTTATTTTGTTTTACACTTTTAGACGGATAACTGACAAAACACCAATGGGTAAAAATTTCTCAATTTTTACAAAATACGCACTTGCAATGCCTATATTTTGAATTGAATTTCCAGAATCGAACCTGTTTTCTTAGCATAGCTATTCTTTACATTATAAGTATTTTTTGGACTTTTTTCTAAACCATAATTCCCAATGTTTCCGTTCATGTGTCCTATAATTTGATCTAGATAAACTGAATTTTACTAGCTTGATGACGCAACGACTTGAACAACATTACTTAACACACAAACTGAAGAACAACTGATTAAGATTTTTTTCGCTAATTAGAAATAAATATGATGTTAAGTACCAAACCATCAACGTTGATATCGCTAATTATTATTATAATTGAATCATTCTTAACCTTAACTCCTTCTTTTAGGTCTTAGGTCTCGACGTCTTAATCGATATTTCTCGGGATTTTAGTGGATTACAATTAAAAGTAGTCGTTAATGTCCCGTAAATTGTTTGCGATCTCTGTTTGAATTATAAGCTTACAATTTCGCATTTAAGAGCACCATTGTTAATGGTTACTTAATTGTTAATTAACTGAGACCCAATAATTACCTTCAGAGTTCAACAGCACAGAGTGCAAACAAATGAATGCTACTATGAAACTTAATTGTGTGATATATTACCCAGGGCTAATTTTTTTTTTTTTTTGGCAAAGTGTCAATTATTTTTTTATCTCTTAATAATTGCTCACATAAATATACTTTCTATAAATAAGATTGTTGATTAAGAGGTGAGACACGGACAGGTGCGTGGTCTTGCTTCACGAGCCCACTGCCGACTTAATATAAATCCTTCTGTTCCTATTTACCCTATTTGCAAGAAAGTTCAACACCCGTCCAGGAATGTCGAGCTTCATATCTGGGCTGTATAAATAAAAATATGGCCTCTATAAATATATCACAACCTGATACCTTGATGTTTTGCCAGATTTTCCTAAAATTATTCCGCTGAGGATATACTTGTTTGTATTGGTTTTATACTTCTACTTTATTCTCCGCGAATATTAGAAATGATGAGGTCCTACTTTCAAACAGGTAACTTAAAATAACATCTTATGTCACCTGTATTTATGTTATGCGATAGTAGTAGATAAATTCATTCAATATGAAATTTCATATTCTACCACCATTAGAAATAGTCTGATTATGCATTGGCTAAAATAAAGTAACGAAAGTAATGAAAAAATAAAATAATGGTGAACTTCTCAAGCCAAAGCTCAGAACGTTTCTGAAGTTTCACCTATCGTGAAATATATATTAGTTGTAACCAAAAAGAGGATATGGATTTTCCGAAAAATAAAGTTTTGAAAGCCAATTATTGAATAAGTTTATTTTTGTCATTATTTAAGCTGACTTTTCATAAAAAAAAACAAAAAAAAAACTGATTTTCAGCTAGACGGTTTAATGAGTAACCATTTTTTATCAGAAATATGTCGTAGTTTTTTATGGACGATTATTAGGCATTTAAGAAACATATGCGGTATTCCGGAATCCGGAATAATGTTTTTGTTCTTTTCACTTGCCAAATATTTAAAATAAGTTCTTCAAACACTCGTCGAGTTGAAAAATTTGGTGAAATGAGAGGAAACAGGTCATAATTGTCAAATGAACTTCTTGTATACTAGAGGGTGTCAAAATGGGACTTATAAACCTTTTTAGTATTTATTTTTGTCTCTCCTGTAAAATAGTGGTTTATGTAGTCACGTTAAATTAAGTAACTAAATTTTAGTAGACAAAATAAAAATTTGTGATTATTAAATCAAGCCATCATTTTTTAACATTTAAAAAAGAACAGACTTCCAAAGAAACTACTCGCGGTCGGTCCCAGATGGAAGTCTTGGTCGGTCAATATTTCACTGACCTACTTGAACCGTATTAGAAGTGAGCTGCGGCGAAATGAAGCGAGTCATCACGGACGGCAGGGCAGTATAGGAGCCATTGTCTGCTTTTCTTTCATCTGCTTCGAAATGAAAAATACCTCTAGGCTAACTGTTTTAGCTTTCTATACGCCTCACCGCTGTATGAATCCAATTTTGTTTCAGCTGCGTGATAAACAATTTTTATTTGGCTTTTTGTCTTCAAGGGTTCTCTGTATATACCCCGTTCATTCATTTTTGGGCGCCTCCGAAAAAGGCTCTTTCAACCGTAGTTCAATACATAGGATGGGGAAAGGATAAAAATGCAATATATGAAAAACTATTGAAATGACCCCAAAGCAATTATTTTTTTCTTCCTTTTAAGCAGTTTACATGATTTTAGATATTTTAGGCGGTGTTTAAAAACCATAAACGTTTACCGTTGCTGTTTGGTAGGCTTTTCAAAATGAATAAAATCTAATTTCTGAAACTTAATTGGCATTTTAAGACCACAAACCTTTTTAGTGTTGCCTGACTTTAAAAGCCAATATGAATATTCCAACCAGACAACACTTGAAAATAAAGCGCATCTATTTGGAAATAACATTATATGAAGAAGACAAATTTTTCATAAGAAGGCTTTACTTCCCCCCCCCCCAAATTTTTGTTTTTACATTCTCAGGACTGTGCATGATAAAAAACAACATTTTCACACATCATTTACTCACACAATATGTAAAAAATAAAATCTTTTACAAAGCGTGATGAATAAAAACGTTCCCTTCAACCATGACGAATGTAAAAACAAAAATAAAATTTGGAGTCTCTGTAAAGCCATGCCTTGTTGTGAAAAATTTGTGTTTTTCATCTAGTGATATTATAAAATTCATTAAGGTTTATGTTTTTGAAAATTCTGGCAATGCAAAGTATATAAAACCACTGGAAGCGACGGACCCTCGAGCTATCTTCTATCTCGTGTTAAAAGCAAAACTCTAAGGGTTTTTGGTTTTAAAAAAACCTATGAAACCCCAACAATCAAGTTTTCATGGCTTAGAAAATACTAATTTTTTAAAACCATAAAACCTTTATTATGGTGTTTTGTTGTTCTCATGTGTTTATTTGTCGGTCAGGTCCAGTGATTGTAAGTGCCTTATTTGAGATTGAGATGTTCTTATTATTCTCTGAGATTCCATTTAATGACCGAATGACCGGTAAAATAATTGTGCAATTACCTTGTAGTTGAGTAGTTGATTGAATGGCGATCATGATGATGAGTGGAAAAGAGTAACAAGTTTTTGAAAGTTTGATTAAGACTTTACACAGTGATTAGTGTTCAGAGTTTGTTTCTATACACTCCACTTAAACTAGAGACCATGGAATTTATAATTGAAGGCCAATATTATACCCAAAGGAAATAGAAAGTAATTAGGATCCCATAGCAAGTATGTAAGTATCGTTCACCAATTAATTGATAGGAAATATCATAATTTGCGAACGTGTTCAACAAATGCCGAGTTCCTGAATTGAACATTACCTACTAAATTATTTTTAATTAATCAATCCATATTAATAGGATTCATGAAGTTACTTCATATTTTCACGAGCTATATACCATGGATGATGCTAAACCTTCAAATATATTTTCTAGCTCAAGGACTCAAATCACCGAAATTTTTCGTTCCTACTAAGCCAAAAATATGAGTTTTAAAAACCGAAAATGATATTTGCTAATCTTGATTCAGTAATCCCACAAAATATTTATTTTAACTCGAGGGTGGCATGACCATTGCAGTTAACTTTTTTTTTTGTCATCTTTACTAAGTGCTTCCTCCTATAACGAACCTGTTTTATGACCGGACTGGGCTGTACTTTCTTCCTAAACCGTCCTCTTCGTCGAGATAGGATGAATGTGACAAGAACCGGACTCAGTAGATCCTCTCACTTTCCGGAGAAGAGTGCAGAAGATTCCTGCTCGTCCTTGAGACAGAAAAAGGATAAACTATTTTATTGGCTCCAGCTTTCTCCAGTGGAATAACGTGGCGTCATTAAGCAGCAATTTCTCCTCTGTAGATTTCTTCCGCATCGTGTACTTTTAATTCAGCGTCGTAGATCGGGTAGGCATTGCCATTTATTCATTCCAGTTTGACTGCCTCTAAGGAGATTCACTTAGGTATCAATCAGTATTACATGTTATATATCTGTACCTCGGAGGGATACAACACTATGTCCATTTTCATAACTTTACAGGAGAGGAGTTTTGAACTTTTTTTCAACAAAAAGTGTTATTGGCACAGCTATTTATTGAGACAATAATTTTACAATATTTTACCAGAACATTCTATTTATTGTTATTTACATCATGCAGTTGTTATAAAATGAAAAAAAACCTTTTTTACGGTAATAAAGTCAATATGGAAAAAAATGGACATAGTGTTGTATCCCTCCGAGGTACAGATATATAAAAGACTAAATATCTCATGTTCTGTTCATTTACTGTACTTTCTAGTTCATCACGATCACTCGTGGTATGCTCACCAAACCAATATAAGTTTCACAGTGTCCTAACACAATTTAAGTGTATCTATCACTTTTTTTAATGTTTCATTTCTGTCATTATATAATATAAGTATATTTCGCTACGAATTATTGAAGTGGGATATTTTTAAAAGTTGATTTGCCATTTTTAGAGTAATACTCAGGCTATATTTTTCTTTTGTTCAATGATTACGTTCATTGATCCGTTGGTTTTTCGCACGTAGATTACCGTCAGACCTTGTAAGGCCTGACTGTATACGGCGATGTATCTGCGTTTCTTGTTTTATTGTACTGGGGAAAAAATATTTGCTTTCATTGGTGTAATTATTTATTAGTTAGAACTTCAGTTTCCCGGCACCAATTTAAGCACACTGTAGGTTGTTCCATGGTTCCTTAAATATGTCGATGATAGTTTAATAAGATTAATAAAATCTTAATTAATTATCATTAGTTATAAATGTCCAACTGGAGCCAATTTTAGTAATTAGTGGTCGTTTAGAAAAAATACTGATAGGATCTGTCGAAACCGGTCTATTCCTTTAGTATATATTATTATAATGCTACATATTATTACTCCTTACTCACATTAATAGCCAGAATACCAAAGACCCGTTGCTTCGGTCTAATGTGCTTTTATCCCCCTTACTCTTGTATTATCTCGGTTTTTTCTGCTCAAAGTATTCACAGACCGGAATCGTGCAAATATTTGAGCATTTCACTTTATTTTTGTTCAGGCAAATAACAATTTATTCTTAACTTATTTACATCAGAAACATTAAGGAGCCTCTTAATCCTTAATTGAAATTCGGCGATTAACAATAACTATCCTCTCGATTGTTATTTTCAAAATCACTGGGTCCGAGCAATTTTGAAGGACCTTATGCCTCCCCGCCAAGGTCGGGCCTGCTTGACATCTTCAAAGGTTATCGTCGATTTACATTACATGAGGGATAATGTATTTTGCAAGGGCATTGTTGTACATTCGAGTCGCGATATTTCTTCTAATGTCTCCCATAGTATGCATATCCTGGGTTCATTTCAATATTTTATAGTTTATCCGGTGATAATCTTTGCATCATAGCCAGGCAAGAGCAGTTATCGTGAAGTCATTAATTTATGAGTTAATAAAATTTCTTCAAAGCTGTTTAAAGCAGATTATAATTGCATCAACCGAAGGAATAAAAGCACAAAAATTAAATTAATTACAACAGCATTCGTTGGGATAATATTCTAAAGTGTTTTTGCAGGAAGTTATAATTTTCTATTCATGTTTTATAAATCTTTATTTGAAGCAAGTTACAATCTGCCTTAAAAAAGGTATAGCTAATTGTGATAAAAGGACGCATTCTATAATTATTAATGTTTAAACAAATATTAATATAAATTACTATTAATAAGTTTAGTATTACCATTATTAAAAATGTTACGTAAGATGTTGCAAATAGAATGCACCCTTATTGGTTCCAAGTATGTAGTATTTTTTTCATAATTGCGTAGCTGGTATTGGAATGCCATTGCTTTGAAACAGGCAATGGAGATATATGTGTGTTCGTTAAAATTACATCGTTGAGTACCAACAATGGAAATCACCCATTAATATCGTGCGATTGTTTTTTAAATTTTCAGTAATTTAGGTAATTACTAATAGTTTTTTAAGATATTGAGTGTCCGAAATTCTCTCGTTAATAATAAAGAATAGTTTTAGTCTAGAAGTATTATTAGAAAATTACAATTTGCTTGTACAGAATTATTAATTATGATGTAAGAATTTACCGACATTTGTATATTATATACATACAAATACTACCCAGGACAGACTCCCCACCACTCCAAAGGCAATTTCCCCGGACGTTCTCAGGCCGATGGAAAGGCCGAAAGCAGTGGAGCTTCCCCTCCCCCACCTCCACGTTTCTCCATCTGGCGCCGACCAAAGAGACGGCAAGAGAGCCACAGACTCTCAGTAGTTGTGTGGGGATTGTGACCAGTCCCAGGATCCTGTGGCTAACATATCTTTCATTGTATCAGACGTTCCTTTCGTTAATATTATATATCTGAAGAATTATGTTATAATGTACAATAAATATTTCATTTAATAAAAAAATAAAATAAAAAGACGATTCTGGGATGAAGTAGTTTGTTTAATTACGTGTATTTGTATAGAGAGTAAGTTAATAATATCTTTGTGTTTTTATTTGGCTGGCGCCCGTTCCGCATCATGACATTAAGTAAATTTACGGTTTGTAATTATCGATTTAGATAAACACCCGAAGTTACGGTCGTCTGATGATAAGTGGTGTCATTGCTCGTGTGAACTGTGTGTAGTTTTATCAACAAGTGTAGTTATCAACAAGTATCAGATTCGATGAAGGATTTAACGCTGACGGCAGATTTACTAATTCGCTATATACGATGATTAAAGTGAATAATTTCCAAAGAGGTGATATATCACCGACTGGTTTCTATCTCATCTGCACATCTAAGACGTTCGGTCGTTACAGAACTGAAGATGGTCGGGGATTAGGGACCACAGGATATAACACAGCGTGTGATGATATAACCGAAAAATAAAGGAACGGAAATTGTTATATTGCCAATACCCTCCGTCGTCCTGCTTGCATTCCGTGCAGGATCCTCCTAAGCTATCATCATTATATGATGTCAGCCATATTAAATAGCCTTCCACATCACTTTAACAATGTGCCTTCTCTAAGTGAACGTAGTGTAAGTAAAAGTCAGTTTGTTTTATCCAGTAAAGACACCTCAGCTCTCTATGCCTCCAAACCGTAGTAGTGTTGTATTTTACATTCGAAGAATTTCCAAATTTCTACCTAACCTGAAAAAAAAAATGATCTGTTGGTTCTTTCCAAATTGTATTATAAGAATGTTAGCAAATGAAGTGTTATAGTAAAATGTTTTTCATACAAAACTACCCTTTGTGATAACACAAAGCACATATTATAGAGAACGTGATTCAGCATAATTAGATTGACATTAGAGGACATAATGGCTCCATTAGGTGTTGACAGTATCAATATCAGATATGTTTTTCTCAACTGTGCCGAGACGTCAATACCATTCAGCTCAGCTCTTTCATAACAGTCTAAATATTTGTTTTATTCCGTTTTTTTTTACTTTGCCAAGAAGCAACTTAAAAGAATAATTTACTTCATTTCGTTCAATCAATTTAACGATTAATTGAAATCCCACTGTTTTTGTTCAGGAATCTCTTATTATATCGGAATTATTATAACACCAGTTATATCACCTTGAAACGCTCCAGCCATTTCTCTGTCCTGCCATCCTCAAGATGAAACTGGCACTGAATATTTTTGTATGAATACTCGGTGATGGTGTAGGGAGTGCGAATAGAATGAAATAGGCGTAGTAGGTTTGGACGATTACATTGAAGTTTAGCTTTTGAATGATACTCTTTTCCAAGATCTCACCCGTGAAAGCTCATGATTTAATCTTGCTTTAGTTATCCTGTTTAAGTTAGTTATTGAAATTATAGGACCATTTTCGTAAAGCTCGTTTTTTCGTGTCTGAACTTTTTAAAATTTTAATTAATTAACATCAAAATCGAGCTCATTCTAACTAAACTTCATCCAAGTTATTACACAGTTGGGGGCAACTTCGAACATTTATTTAGATGAACTTCGTTTTGATTCACATTCGATGATACCTACTGTATTGGATGAATACCAGCTGTACTTATTGGATGATTGTTTCACAGTGTGATGACAAACATATCTTTTCTTTTTTAATCTTTGTTTATAGAAAACTGCTATCTGTCCTAATGGGTAATAAATAATTCTGATAGACGTTCTCATTCATTGTTTCTTTGCATTTTCCCTCATTCGTACGGTTGACGAACATATCTGCTGACACATTTTTCTCAGTATCAGCATAGTTCTAATTCATGCGTACTTGCTATATCTTTAGCAGCTATAATCAAATTCTATTCTTGGCTGTACTGTCATACTTTTGTCTTGTAAAATCTACTAAAGGCAGATTGTAATTTTATCACAATATCGATTTTATTTGTACAAATAAAATCTACTATATTTCCTCCCTTGACATTATTCACCGTCTGATACGTGTAGAGATACACTTATAGATGTTATTTATAGTTTCGGTGAAATGTTTCTGTCACGCGCTTGGAAAGAACTAGTCCATAGGGTTATTTTAAACACATTACTAGCTATTTACAGGTCACCGCCATTCCCCTGCCCCTCTGCCAACGACACGCAACCGCTGCCGTCCAGTCCTGGACATTCTCTCTCTAGCTTCCGTCAGGGGCACACTTGACTCTGACCTCACCTTCTATGAGGAAATACAGGGTCTAAGGTCGACCGGGAGGTTCTCGACCATATTCCAGCTGTATTTATTATTATTTATAATACTACTTCTTGCTAAATGTTAGTAAAAACTTGCCGATTGGTGAATGTAATTTTGAAGATCATTTATATGTATGGCTTTGAATGGGACATGGGTGAGCTGAGGAAAGGACTTCGTTTCTAATCCCGATGTTAAGCTTAGAAGAGTATTACTTTAGCTGGGCAATGTCTTCTGAACCGGGCAATGTCACCGAAGAACATACTTATCAAGGCGGGATGGCAGCAAACATTCTCACCAATGTTCCACTTGCTATAAGTTTTCCGGATAAATGTTTTTAATCTTATTTGGCATATTATAGGCCATCGATATTTCCTTGTTTATAGCTGCTTGTCAATAGATCACTCGTCACCCTTGACCACTCAAACAAACAAGTCGTGTAGGATTGAATATTCGGCGTGAATGAGAAGCACCGTGTGCCCTTCAGAGAAATATTCCCGCTTTTGTGCGTGTATTGCTTTCGACAATATTCAGTTTGCTCCCTATAGATACTTACGATTAGATTAGATCTGAATTAATCTAAGTGTACAGATGTCGGTAATTTAACACCGCACCTATACAAGTTTATGTTGGATTCCTGTGATTTTTAAGTATCAAAAGTGATAGAGAAGATCATATTCAACGGTGCATCTATTTATTTGTTACTTTGCCTTTACTACAAACACGGTATACTATGCCGAGACAAGATGATATAAATGGTTCAGGCATTACTTGATTAAAACGTTATTTTTGGACCTCGCAAAAAAATGGTTCTTGTTGGCCGAACACCGCGTCTTAGCCGAGAGCACGAGAGCAACAAAACAGACATCCTGAAGATTGCTGTTTTTGATTAACTTGTTTGTCTTGATATTTTTATTGGTGGACCACGTATTGGGGCGCGGTGCGTGTCTGTTTTATGTTGAGATCGGAATGTGCCGTGGTAGTAGCAGTAGTAAGTATCGAATCTAAAGAAGATTTTATACTTTCTAAGTTGTTGGTATGGATATGTATACCGCTCAATACTACGCATATTGCATCCCTTTATCTATGAATTAGTTAGTTTCTAGACATGGGCGTTTCGTTTTGTTTTCGATTTTCAATCCCGGATACCCCACGGGTCTCACTTTTCTGGCCATTATGTTGGAGCTAGAGTTAAAAATTGGACTCCATCTGATAACCTGCTGACAGGAAAAATACCTTTACCTCCGTAAAACGCGACCAGTACTTGACTGTGCCCTCATTATTAAATTAATTAGTTAGTGTATTGTGTGTGGTGTAATATTAAAAAAAATATTATTGGGGTGTCTAGTTCTCAACCCCTGGCGTAGATACATAGAATATATAAATACATGATAGGTCCGATTAATGTAACAATGAGGCTGAAAATTATAGAAGTCCCTTAAAATTAGGTGGCATTATTTTTCTGATTAAACGCTTCTGCCACAATCGACTAAGTAAGTAAAGGAAATTTGGGTTAAAGATTAATGTCATTATCTTGACACAGTTGGACTAATCTCCTAGGGGAGATTCGTTCATACGCTGTTGCAATCCCTACTAATCGTTTAGCGCATTTCCCTCACACTTGTTATAATCCGCATCTTCAGTAAGATACAGGATAGGATAAGATACAACGTGCGCCGGTACGTGCATGAGAAGCGCCACCAGTGTGCCATGTTTTCAGTGCGGCTAGTAGTGACTGTGGCTGACTCACGTCTCAAGGTCCTCAGGAGGCCGTTGAAAAGAGGCCAAGCAGACTCGCCCGGTCGCAATTTAGTCTCATATTTACTTGATACTTTTTTTCATTATTTTAATTACATAAATCCTATTTACCACATATAATAAGACTTGACTTATTAATCGTTCAAGTTCAATTACATTGCTATTTATGCAACGATGGAAAAATACGCAAAGTAACCAAAGACTTTTTCCACCTTATCTGGGTCTAAATAAACATTTTATTTGCGTTAAAACTTTTTTTACATTTTTCTTGTATGATCCTTAGGCGTTCGTTCTTCTCATATTATTTACAAGCTGTATGTAATTTTAAATATATTTTAAACAACTATATATACTTAGTTTCGACTCCCTCATCCTTAATCTTATAATTAGAGAGCTAAGAAAAAAAAAAAAAAGTTACCATCTCTACTCTCACCACTGCACCGCAACATTTCCACCTCTACCGAGGCTTCCCACACTCCTTAATTCCCTCACTCCCCCTTCAAACAGGTACTCCTAGTAAAAGGATCCGCTCACCCTAAATAAATTACTTTATTTTTCCCTTATCCATAATCTTAAAAATTTTAGAGCTGAGGGGAAAAAAAAAAAAGTTACATTCTCTGAGTACCCTACTTTTAAGATAGCCTAACAATTTATTTGGCTCAACTTTAAAATACATGCAGGACGTAATAGCAAGGAAAATAAGAGTGCCGGCCTCGCCAATAGCTTTCGCCGATCATAGCCACAGAGCCAAATTTTGGCTGTGACCTAATGTATTCATTCGGCGGCCGTTGATCCTAATGTCTAGTTGCGAAACACGGCAGTCCGCAGTAAAACCGACCTGCTTGTGCCTTTTGATTCAAGCGTTGATATCCAGATTATAAATATTCGATAAAAGAAGAATATGAAAAAGCTGAGTGATAAATTAATTGATCAATGGTGATGAAACAAGACAGGGAGTTTATAACTAGAATGAGCGACCCGCATTGCAGGTGCAACTTTCAGGGAAATCCGCCCTGGCGGCGTCAGTGAACATTGCTTCCTAAGCTTATGTGGATATCTCCTCTTTACCAGGGATTGGAGGATACTTTAGGCACAGCCTACCTTATTATGGCTGAGTCACTCTACCGGTCAAGTCATGGCAAAGATTAAAATCCAATGAGAGCATTCTCACTGCACGTTTCGATCAAGTCAGGGATGGTAAAATTACAATTACGAAACTATACTGTGGACGGAGATAGCAAAAATCTCCAATAAGTTAATACTTTATTATTGTATAAAAATTATTCACAACCATCGTCTATTTGATTTTACTTTAACATCAAAACCTGCGGTGATTTAAATTAAAGATGGTTCAGAGAACGGTATTGTCCATTAACGAATTAGCAACTGAAATGAAATGTTGTCGTCTATGAGTTGACCTGATCTGACTTTAAGTGTGAATACTATTGACATGTCCTGGATTGTGAGTTGACCTGGCCTGACTATTAGCTTGGATCCCTAATGTGAAGGGCTTAATCTTGAAGTGAGCTTTGTGGAAGTGCAGCCTTAGAATTAACTAACAAAAACATATATCGTTAGCAACGATGCACGCAATTGGAGATATTAAATGCATAATAATAAAATGAATGAATTCACGATCTCCATTTAAAAATTAGGGTCAAGCAACTTCTCCCCCCACTCCTCATTGGTATTATTAAGTAATAAACGGAATCAATTACCGAGCAATCGTATTATACTGTTACTCTATTTGGTTTACTCTCAGCCATAATATATATTCATATATAGTCAGTGTGTAAACTTTTTATTGTTGCAATGAATTAGAATGCTGGGTGATTACACTTGAAACCATCTATTAGCCCCGTTTAGGTGAGAAAATATGTTGACTGTACTACTACCCCTCAAGGAATAAGACAACCCCTTTTAATTAAAAAAACTACATATGCACATACATATCTTGCCTTATTTTTTTTTTTTTTATCGCATATAAGGAAATAATAACCTGCATTCACACAAAAACAGCGATTGATGGTTTTAATAATTGCGATTAATCAACTCTAATTACTTATTAATTAAATTGCGGCTGAAATCTAATTACTGAAAACTCACTTCAATTCACTAGCTCAAACTGAAGAAGGTTTTTCTAAGTAGAATATATTCATTCCTGTACACTGTGAAAACAATGGTTTGCGAGTTGAAAATTTGTGGATAGACGCAAGGTATTTTTTACAAGCAGGTTATAATAAAATTCTGCTTAATTGAGTTTTCTTCGGCCTTCAACTTTAAATTATATTGTTTAAATAATATATTTATATTTAAAGCAAACGCTTTTATGAGGTCAATGCACATTTTAAAAAATTGTTTTGTATTTTAATAAACTAATCACTCATCTTTTCCGTTTTTCATTGTTTTCGTTAATTTATTCAAGTACTTTGTTTAAATAGGCTTGTTTCAAATTTCTACATCCTTTGATGTGTAAAATCAGGGCCTAAGCTATACCGCCATAAGAGTACAACCTACGCTACTAAAGGGCATTATAATGCCGGATGGTTCTTCCTCCCCGCTAGCATTATAGTACATTCAGACCATAATAAAGTTTGGTAATACTTTAGTAAAGTATTTTTTTGGTAGACTCTCACTACCTTCCTGACTCCATCCGCCTTCCTAGGCATTCCACACCCCATATCCTTCTCATACATCCTTCAAATAGGGGTCTCCCCTTAGTGAAAGGCACTTTCCAGTCAAAAATAATTTTCCTTATTTTTCCCACATTCCTATTTTTTATGTTTGAGAGCTTAGGAAAAAAAAAAAAAAAAAGGTAATACTTTAAAAATAGAAAAAGAATTTTCCCAATTGCTGCCTTTTTAAAGGGTGTTCTCCTCTCCTAGCTCGCGACTTAATCCTCCTTCTCGCCCCAACAACCCTCTGATAGGCAGGGGTGAAACACCGGTGAACATATTTATTCTCTGACTTTCCAATGCGTACAACTTCTATCAGACGTAAACTTCAAAGTTGCCTCGATTGTACGTCATACAAATTGTCTTCGTTTGTTTGTTGCGTTGCAAATTTGAACCAACTCCTAAAACAATCAACTGGATCTCATTATGTATTTTTTTATATATTCATCACACATGCTGGAGTTTGCTCGATATTCCCTCCATGGTCTAATGGAAGAACTAATGGATTAGGACGGGAGAGTAATCGGTAATATTTAATAAGACTTTGACGGTACAATCGAATTTGTTTAAATTTTTAATGATTTGTTTGACGTTCTGAACTCAAAACGTATGGGAGGAAAATATTTGAAATAAGCTGTCAATAAAAAAATAAAGTTAAACTTTTTCTCATGCTGGATAAGGCAGAAAATTACATTGGATAACTTTAGAGAGAGAAAAAAGAAAATGTATGACAGACTTGTAAAAGAAGTATACGCCTATGAAACGCAATACCACTTGACAAAATAGACCTTCTTGGATCGGGATTTGGGGGTAAATTAAGCAGTAAAGATAAAATAAATTTATCTACGCCAAAATCAAGTCTGTTAGAGTCCGAGGTTCCAAGAAAAGCGAGGAAGATTATGACACTTCCGAACCAATGAAACTAGTTTTTACAACTTAGGGTTTGTATGTTGGATAACATTGCACAATAGGTTACGCGAAGCCTAGGCAGGGAAATAAAACGTGAAGGTTTACTGGCTATCACCGCTGACTACGAGAACAAATTTGAATTGATTCGGATGTTAACAGCATATGCAAGTTTTATAAACTTCTTTGTAGAATTTTCTCAACTGCTGGGAAAGACAATCACAGAAACAGGTTAGTTGAAAGCACTGGAAAAATGTATTTCAGGATTAGATTAAAGAATCGACCAAAACTAGAACAACAAGTTAAGCTAAAGTGCAAAAAAAAATATTTCATTTCAAAGGCCAATAACAAATGCGTTTAATAATATTTATTCAAATAATTAAATGCTAGACTAGTAATTATGTCAGTGTTTAATGTTAAAGTTAACAATATGTTAATGTTAAATAAATGTTGAATGATATCAGGTGAACAAAGTTCATTATTCTGATTTAAATTTATAGAAAGAGTAAGAGCAGGCGACAGAAAGAGACGAGGAAAATCTACTATTCACTCTACATTATTATTTTCTTAATGTATTAACTATGATAGGAGTAAACAGGTAATATTCGTTTTTGATTGAGTATAAGAAATAATAGCAACTTAGCAAATTAATATACATTACATGTGTTGTTGTAAACTTTGTAATAACGCAAAATACTAGTTAATTTCATTTTTTTGTATTATTTTGTTCACTTCGTTTCTCATATTATTCAACTGATTCTCTCATTCATGAATTAACTTGGGAACTAACAAAAGCAAATCCGAAAGAAAGGTGAGAGAAAAAAACATCAGCGAGACTTGGACTTGGCGAGGAGGTGCCCAGGGGGTGGGGGGTCAGAGCACACGGCCTTTGGGTCTTCCACCTTGGGAAAGGCTCCTCTAGTTCTTTCTATACTCACTGGGTTTAGACAGCCTGGAGGTCTACTGCCAGTTAGTCAAACTATTTTTTTTTTTTTTTTTTTTAATGGTAGTTGGCAAAACTTTTCAGCACTTGCAGCGAGGGCAAACTGCCTTTACAAATATCTCACCTCCCGACCTCCGGTATTTATTAACCAACTATACTTTACCATTAACACAAAGTATTCAATAAATAATATCAAAGTATTCCTTAATTATTCATAAGATATGGTGGGCATATTCCACCATACATGTAGATCAATTAAAGAGATCATCACAACCAACAATTTGTCAACATCATATATCCCGGCTAACGACATAATGACGGTGACATCACAGTGTATAATACAATTAATCGCCATGAAATATTGCTGCATCTCCGACCTTGCTTGGAGAGCAGGAGTGCCTGTAATTTTTCCGTTCAGTCGACTGTGATATTGTTATTGCTCAATAATGTCATAGTTTATCACTTGAGTGCCTATACAATCTATAATAGCCGACTATAAAGAGTTTTTCAATTCAATCATGCTGCCATTATCTACTCGGTATGTATAAAAAGATAAACAAAAATGTGTACATTTTTATGAAATGCATTAGACCGGATTTACTTTAAATAGTATTATTACATACGTTACCTTAGTGTCATTCTTTTCTGAATTTATCCTAATACTTTTGGTATTTACAATTTTTAATTTTTTATTAATAAAATAGCACCGAAGCGCAGGTACTAGTTTCATTTATTTGTATTTATAAGTGGGGGGCTCTGGTCCTAGAGTTTTCCCTTGATTTGAAAATAATTAAAACACATTAATCATTTATAACCGTATAACAGTACAGGTATTTGTTTTCTAATCATTGCGAAACTAAAATGTAATAATAAAATTGTGCTCCATGTTCTAATTCTCAAATCATTTCACATTTGAGTCCTATCAAGATGCAACATAACATTGTAGTTTTTTTTTTTAATATGTCGTCAAGTGTTAATACGGGTTTAGAGCAGATATTTATTGGTTTTTTTTTCAACAAAAAATTGGAATTCTTTATGAAGCTGAAAATATCATGGAGATATTATTTCATTTCATGCGATTATTGACCTAAGCGTTGAAATACTGAACAGTAGCCATTGATGGCTGCTTTATGTATTTTTTTTCATTCAATATAATGATTAGAATTGATATAATGGTCCTATTTAGGTTTCATTCTCGGATTTCTTGGAAGAATTTTCCCTTGCGGAAATGTTTTTTTACTGGGTTTAATTCAGCCTCTTGAGAAAAATTTAATTTAGCAGTTTTATGTTTGATTGAGTCAGATCAGGTTACTGGGATACGCCGCGTCTTTAAACTATGGAGACAATTTTGCAATCAAATTCATTGATTTAAAAACTTAATCACCTTTTTTTTTTTTGTGTGTCAACTAACATAGCATTATTTATTCAACAATAACAACTTTGTTATAATAAAATTACAATCTGCCTCATTGGGCGATGAGTAAAAATGGGCAATGAATGTTATTCAGGCAACAAACATATGTGTATTTGCACATATAAAAGAGAATTACATACACACAAGCACTTAACTTAATAATTTATAAGTTTTAAGTAATAAGACTTTAAAGATACGTCACTTAAAAGTGGCATTTACTATTTTTCTCAGGACTTTTGATTGAAAGGATTGGATACGCTTGATGTTCGACTTTTTTGCTGTCCCCATAGCTCTATTCCGTATGTCCCAGATGGGCTTAAGTATAACTTTGTAAATTAGTAATCGGCGGTGTATATAGGCCGGGATGAAGGGAATGCTGGGGAAGATAAACATGCGGACAGGGAGTGGGCGGTGCCTGTGACTGCTCTCTCTCTGTTCCTAACTACATCGGCTAAAGTGACAGAAGGCCTCAAATTTCTTCTTGAGCTACCTGTGGCAGGCTTCTCTTCTTCTGGCCGACGACGTTGTTCGCTCCTGGATTTGAAGATTTTGTAAGCGTCGCAGCCCTTGCTGGCACAGCACGAATACTGCAGACAATTTCAGGGGCTTCTTGCACAATTCACTTTTGTGCTTCCCACTGCACACACCTGGGAGAGGCACTGGACAATGTCTTGTTTGGGATTTTGGTTTTTCGACATGTATTTTAGTGTAATACAGGTGTGTTAGATCGTATATCTTCTCCACTCCAGGTGTTCGTTCGAGATCTACGAAGAACAATGGTAACGCCGTTTTGTTCATCTTATTGCCTATCCTCGCGTAACACGTTCGTTATTGGAACTTGGAATCCGAGAGCTGAGAGTTTTTAACATAGTTTTAATTACTAAAATAAAAGTAGGAGAATTAATTTTTAAAATTTAATAGATCCGCTACATGTGTTGACACACTTGGTGACCAGTTTTAGAAATTATGAATTTCCATTTGTTTCAGATATGAACTCGTATTTACATTATTAATTGCTAATTCCATAGAATTATTCATACGAGTTTCTTAGCGGGCTAATTGTAGGTTTCTTAATGTCTTATTGCTATAATAATTCATTGTCCGCCCATATACTGTGAATATATCAGTAGCTTGACTTCAATAAACAATCATATGTTGTTTTTTAAATACTACAAAATTAATATTTGTGAATACTGATTGACTTATAGTCTGATAATTTTTATATTATCTGGAATAGCGATTGAACTAATAAATATGCATATCGTTGTAAATACTAATAGGCGATCAAAATTGAAGTTATATAAACCCTTTTTTATTTTGGTTACCATATGTCATCGATTGTCGTTGTCGTTTAGTCTCATCCGCACCAATGATAAATATTATATATAGATTGATATTACGATCGCTCGAGTTACAAATCTGTGTAGACGCTATAGAAAATGTATGCTGTTAATCTGAATCCAAACGATAACGCCCTTTTTGTGTTGTTATCTTTATCCTTGCAAATGTGGACCAGATTGATAGCATGCATGCATGGCCAGACCTAAATCTAATCGTCAAATAAGTTGCATAGTTTACTTTACAGAGATATATTCCGGAACATGATGATAAAAATCACTCGCATGGCACCTACCGTCTGGCTGTTAGGGTGCTCTAATTGTTAATGTTTAGTCCCTTTCGAGCAATAAAATCGTACCACTGCATTATCTAAGTACTGTGTAGAAGTGATCTCAAAAACTCCTGAAATCCCTGAATTATCTTCATTTTTTTCCACTGTTAATCGTCACCCTTTATAATGATATCTACCTTATCTTATATCTTACATCGTTGATCTGATCCCGTTAAAGTTCTATATGAAATTCCTTCAGTCTGATCTCCATGCCCAGTCATTATACTGAACCAGCCATATAGCCCTCCTCTAAAAGTTAAGTGAGAGTGCCCTCGAGATCTACTGTAAATACTTGACGGGTACTTGTATATGTGAATAAGGCGGATTTATTTCAGTAAAAATATTTCTGAGTTTCTTGAATATATATTTTTTTTAACGTCCTACCTTAAAAAATGAATTGGAGAAATAGAAATAAAAATTTCATTAAATACTAATGCCTTATTTAAACCCTCCCAATAACAGGTGTGGCCCAGGCGAACCCCATACCTTGTTTTTTTCGTCATGCTCTTAATATCAGAGATATACTTATAAAATCTCATTACATTTTTCCTTTGACTATCTGTGGCGAATTCCCGTTGTCGCTATCAGAAAATTTTCATCATGCGATTTTAGAAAGGTTTTTCCTCAAAAATCACTTGGTATTTTACGTCAGATTTTATTTATTTATTCATCTTACAATGTTTACAGAAATTAGCTAAAGTAACTATTGGACGTTGATTAGTTGTACTACGAATTAGCCCTATTCAAACGGCCTTTGTCTAATTTCTACGGAAAACTATGTCATTAATACTACATCAATCCTATTAATTTATGAATATCAAATCAGTTTGGATCAAATAAAGAAGGGAAATAACAAAAATCTAATTCAAGATTTAATTTAATTTTACTGCTTGGATGTAATTCCAGTATATAATATGTTACAGTTGTT
The DNA here is from genome assembly GCA_930367205.1 of Acanthosoma haemorrhoidale. Classification (NCBI taxonomy): domain Eukaryota; kingdom Metazoa; phylum Arthropoda; class Insecta; order Hemiptera; family Acanthosomatidae; genus Acanthosoma; species Acanthosoma haemorrhoidale. The sequence goes on from OV884011.1 coordinate 75,937,098, forward strand.
AGTATACTGCAGTTAGATGTTATACCGAAACAACCAACCTCAACCGAGGCTCCCCACACCCCTTAATCCTCTCACACCACCTTCAAGCATAAGGATCCACTCCTAGTATAAGGATCCGACTAACCCAAATATTCTATATTTTTCCCTCATACTGAATTTCTAACTAGATAGCTTAGGGGGGGGGGATTAGATGTTACAGTGTATAGTATATTACAGTTTTTATTTTGATAATTTTTTTTTTTTCATCAATAGGCGTTTTGTTGTAGTAAAATATTATTTTTCAATTCACCAGCAATTTTTATGTATTGTCTAATTCATATTTTATTATTATTTCGTATCATACTACAATCGTTACAGTGTTAGAATAAAGTAATCATTATTTTTTATGTTCAGTGTGTTCGAATGTTTAAGACTCAATGTACCTAATGCTTAATTCGCCACATATGATGTACACGTTATTTTAATTTCTCTTTTCTATATTTGCAGGTCATTCACAAGACGACCAAACAGGTGATGGTGCTGAAAATGAACCTCCTCCGCTCCAACAGGCCCAACATGAGGAAGGAGGTGCAACTCATGAACCAACTCTCGCATCCCAACATACTCAGGTAATTTGCCAGACATTTAACCAACTCATTAATAACCGACTCTAAATAAATATCTAGATAATATGATAAAAGATATGGCTGGTACTGAGGATAAGTGCCCGGAGACAGTTGAGGAAATCTCATCCAAGCCCAACAATCGGATAAATTGAACAGTTGGAAGCCGGAGTAGCCGTGTCTCTTATCCGGATATCCCCCATCTGTCCGGCCAACGACACCGGCCCCTCACGAGCTACAGTACCAACCAGCTCCGTATAGTTATGTCGCTTTTTGGAGTTTTATTTCCTGTTTGATAGCATTAAATATGGCGAGTCTTCGTTATAATTGTTGGGGGCTTTTATTGAACGAATCAAACGAGTTTACCTTATAAAATGAATTGATAATAATCAATTTATTAATGTTTCTTCTCAGTAATTGTATTTCTGATCACTCGGCGTGGGATTATAAAGTCTGGATTCATAATAAAATTTAGGATAGAAGTCAATTGGAAGGATATTCAAATTTTCTACGAGTCAGAAAAGGTATTTATTAAAAACATAAAACCTAGCGACAATAGATATGTTCTGCCAACTGCTTCACCACGAATATATAGAAGTTACCCCCTTCACTGACGAGAAAACACCCTCCTAGCTTTCCATATTTTATCAATAAATCTTCGGCGTCAGTGTAGAGAGAGGGGTTCTAGTTCCCGATCCCGACCTGGCAAGAGCTCACTAGGGGCTCGGGCATTCATCCCCCCCCCTTTTGGCCAAAATAAACTGTCGTAGGATTGGCCGAAATAAAAAGCTCTATTATTCGGTATAGGCAGGAATAATCTGCTGAAGGCGGAATTTCTGAGCTTTTTCAGACAGTTGGAATCAGACTGCATATCACTGCAGAAAATGTAGGTTTTGACGAAAATGAATTTTGATATTAATAAGGATCCAATCCTTTCAATTAAAAGTCGTGAGAAAAATAGTAAATGCCCCTTATTACCTCAGCAACAATACCCTTCATAACGGTCTTAATATACCTTATATTCTCGAACACAAACCTTCCAAGTTCATGAAATTCAATAGTAACCGGCCCAACCAACCTAATCCCCTAGCACAGGCATTGCACTGCGCCACTCATTCCTATAAATCTCCTCGGAGACTAAAACGGCAGTGGACTCGTGACCTGCTATAAATGCGTAACAGTGGGAGTCCTGGCAATGGCCAGTTTCTCCAATCATGTCCTTAAGGTTGGTGGCTCTCGCGCTCTTGGTCACCCTCCGCTGGCTCGTATCCAGTGACGCGGCTGACGTAGGAGCGTGGGACTTCCCAAGACTCCGCTTCCTCTTTCGCATCCGAGGGAGTTGACAACCATGCGGATTTGGGAGGTCTCTTTGTAAATACTGTATGAATGAGCGAGTGAATGAAAATTGTAAATATGGTATCAATGAAAACATTTATCACAAATACTTATTGCCCAATGAGACAGATTGTAATTTTATCATAAAAAGCTGTTTAAAAATAAAAAGTATCAATAAAGCCATTGATGAGGCGCAATATATCTATGACAGACCATTATACCGTACCGTACATGTGAACCACATCCTGTTTGTTGGTCGTACGGCTTCCAAAAGTCCCCAAGGTTGCAGTTGTGGGAACTCGTCAACACCCCGCACCGACTCCAGTATTGGAAACAATGGTGGGACCTTCCTTGTGTCTCAGGCTGATTACAATTAAAGATACAAAGCAGGGCCATTAGAGGTGGTAGACGACAGTTACAACAAGACCAATAATTTTAATTATCGTGCTTCCTTCTCCGTCCCTTTTACACAAAGACAGTGTGCCTTGGACACAGGATGGAGGTAGTTATGTGAAGAGTGGAGGTAAAGTTGTTTTATGTATTTATATTAACCGTCTAAAATTGTTATAACATTATAAAAATTATAAATTTATGAATGTCTGAGATTAATTTGTCTAGTGGTTATTTATATGTTTGATAAAAATCAAACATATTTCTTCCCTCAACCAAAGCCAGTACTTCATGTAATGATGATTTTATTCCTTAAAAAAGAAGTATAACGTAAATCCACTCTTCCATGAACGAGTAATACAGTTTAGTCACCAGTTCTTTAACTACCGATTATATTTAAAATTAATTCAGTTAATAGTTTAAATTACGCTAAATAAATTGCATAATAAGAATACCATTTCTTGGTTTTTTTACTTAAAAGGAAATGTGCCGTTAGAGTCAGATTTCAAATCTTATTAGGACGGGGTATCTGTTTCCTTTTCAAATCCTATTATTCAGTGTTAACGGTAGAAACTAATATGTTTATTGTAGCCCAGTCGAGGACCCACCCAAAAACCCTTTCTGGGACCCATTTTATTTACTAAATGGTAGTTAAAGGTCAGTGGGTATTTTTACAGCCTCATTCATGCAAAATTCACTCAGCCGCATTGATGATTCCATAGTGCATAAGTTTTTTATTTCGGTTTCGTAAAATGTACAAGTAGTGAAAAATTATTTTGATTTACTTCTCTCGTGTAAATCCTAAAGATAAGACGTAACATAAGGGCGGGTTATGTACAGGATACCCTATTACTCATCACAATAATGTGAACGATTGTCACGGTCCGATGATTTGATAGAAGACCTTGTACTTGTGGGAAAAATACTTATTAGTAGCGATGAAAAAAAAATGGAAGGACGTTTTATTATATCATATTTGAGCTGAATTTAAGAATAAAAGAGTTGTAATAGCTCCGCTGGAGCTTGATAGCGCGCCAACATTGTTGCTTCGATAAACATTAGGCCTGTGTAGCTTCTACTTTTGTACTGTCAGTGTGTGTTATCTGGGTGTTTCACATGCAGGTGTATGTTGCAACCACAGTAGTGAATTGTATTAGTGCTTACCATCTTTACAATGCCAAGACTAACTAAAATACTAAATTTATAGACCCAGAGACTCTATAAAATAAAAAGTAACAACACCATACTTTAAAGCTCTAAAATCTTAATTTAAAGCTTTAAACTACCTCACCTCGAGAGTGGAAACTCTCCAAAATTACAACCATAAAAACATGGCATACATTGATTATGTTTATTTATTATAAGGTTTATTCTTAGGCGTGTTGATTTAAAATGGCCAATTCACATCCAGGCAAGAAATTTATTTATGTACCTCATTCATTCATGGCTTTATGACAGTGAATTTAATTAATTGAATATTGAGCAGTTGCGGAGAGATTTGAAGAACACTTCATTACAGCCAAGGTAGACGAGTTTATTGAAGTTCAGTAAGTCCTGGGGTCCGGACATTATCGTTTTTCAGAGGCTAATAAATATTTCCAAAGGTGGTATTATTTACCAGTCATGGTAATTTGTAATAATTAATTGCCTGTAGTAGGATTGAAATTATTTCAGCGTTAAATTGTTAAATGGGTCCTTATCCGCAGGACGAAAATCAGGATTCTCCTGATAAGTAGCTCGTGTGTTATAAATTGGGAAATCTTATTAAGTCAGAAACGGGAAAGAATTGTTAAGGTTTATTTTTTTTCTTTTACTGCTTTATTTCAAGCTATTCATAATTAGCATATTTCAAGCAGCAGTGGATTATATCGAATTAAATAATTTTTACAAGCAATATAATATCCGTTGATTACTCCCTGAGACAAGCGCAAGATGATTGACTTGCTAATTGATTACATTGGCAGTTATTGGAAATATCATCTTGTTGAATTTGTTATTATTATTAATAATAATAATCGTCGTATCGTTTATTTCGTCTTTTAAAATGATGCAGAGTTAAGATATTATCGCACAGTTTCTGTACTCCCTGTAGTTTATTTTACAACACCTAATTAATATTTTCAAAAAAGGTCGCATGTTTTTAATTATGCACGGATATGACCTCGAAATTGGCAACTAAAACCGCAATTCAATGCAATTTACAATTGATTATTGATTAATTGACAATGCGATTATTCTGTAACGTTTTTCTGAAGAGGTATGAAAAAGAACATTCTATTTATGAATGTCGAATTATTGATCTTTTAGCTGGTTTTGTTTCGGAGTTCAGTGAAACCTGTTGTATTTATTCAGGACAACGAACGATGGAAAAGTCGTGTAACATTTTAGCCTCGATAGTTTTCGTCATATGTTTATTTATAGGCTACGACGTAAAACTTACTTAACTGCTCCTCCAGCACCGACTTGTAAGTGACATTTTTTTGTTTACCATATCATATGTTAATGTCCAATATTTATAAAACTGATAAATAAAGCAGAATTGAGTACACCTTTACAAGAACCACGGTTTTAGTTAAAGCTGCAAAAACGATAATACCAATACCAACGTAATGCCAGTTTTAATGAAACCTAGTAGTCTTAAATTGAAAAACATAAACAAAGATTATGTCTGTACATTGGGAAAAACAAAAAAAGAATCTTCAATTTTTTTTTTTTTTTGACAATACATTCATTATATATACGAGGTTTGATAAAAAAAAATAAAGTGAATTATTGTTTATCATATACATTTTTATTTATTCATCGGTAATAATTTTGTCCCTTTCAAAGTAACCCCCATCAGATGCTCAGACACTTTGGCCAACGCTTTTCCAATCTTCAAAGCCATTTTTCGATATAGCTAAGCTCCTTCAGTGATACTTCTTTTAACTCATCAATGGTGTCAAATGCCGTCCTTTCAAGTTTTTTTTCAACTTCGGGAACAAAACAATTTCGCCTTGGTTTCCACGTCATACCCAAACACCCATATTTCGTCACCTGTTATGATGCATTTAACAAACTGGATCGTTGGTTACTTCATCAGCAATTCTTTGGTGATAGCCACGCAATGTTTTTTTGGTCGAAATTCTACAATTTTGGAAAAAATTGCTTCGCATGTTTCAAGCGATATATTAACTTCATCAGCAAACTCTGTATTAGTAATTCTGCGATCGTCCAGAATCATTTTTTAACTTCTTCGAAGTTGTCGTCTTCTATTGAAGTGTTAGGGTGCCCAGCGCGATTATTGTGTTCACGGCCTTCTTTGAAACGTCCATACCACTCATAAACTCTTGCCTCACTCATGGTGGGTACATCAAAAGCCACTGTCAACGTTTCAAAAACTTTGCTGCACTTTATTTCATTTTTTTGAGAAAATTTAATACAAATTGTTTGATCCATTTCCAACACATTAACGTGTAACCTTAGCGACTGGTTCTAAAAAATTAAACATTAAAAACAGCTGCAAATTTCAACGTATTTCAGAGACATGTGTACCAACATGATAAAAAAAAAAACCCAAAAAAACCTTAGGAATCATAAAGCCTGAGAAATTATTAAATTCTCGTTACTTTTTGATAAAACCTTGTATACTTATCCCCTTTTACCCCGGCACCGCAGAAATATTGTTTATCAGGATATCTTGATTTTTAGGAGATGAAACGGTATTCAAAATTATAGCAAAAAAAGAAATTGTTTTATTTGTAATACAGACTTATCGATGAAATTAATTTAATTTCTTTCTAACGTCAGATGGGTTCGTCTATATGTTGAATCTAGTGTCTTTAGCAGGATCGGTTAGACAGGCTGATGCACGAAGATTTCTGATTTTGAATAAAATCTACCAGTGTGAGGTCACAAATAGTTCTATTGAATAATTATATTTATAATTAGTTGATAATATCTTATAATTTAAATGTAATGCGTGGAATACAATTCAAGATTCAATACGGTACAATGGCAGTTGATGTATTAATACAGTTTTCCCCATCACTGTGATGTACTGCTCTTATTCAGAGAGACTCAAGGCTGCCGCTTGGCAGAAGGTTGTGGGAAAATTACACATGAATAGGCTACGGTCTGACGGAGTCACAGTCTGTCGGAAATGTAAATGAGATGTATGTGCGGTGCCAGCTGTAGTCTGCTATAGAAAGTACCTGGCCACTTCTAGAACATTCCAACACATTTACAATTTCAATTTGATATGTAAAGGACAATGGCGCTAAGCAGCCTTCTGATTATGTTAATTTTAGTCTTATTCTCCTATGTAGATCGATGTGGGCAATTAGAGACACCCGACTTACCTATTCACTCAGTGAAAGCAACATTATTAAAAGTTTCTCTCATTTTATTGAGGAAAATTTTCTCATTTTTCCATATAGAATATGATCATTCTACCATTTCCAGCATGGAAGAAATCATTTGGGAGGAAGCAAAACGTGGGTTTTCATAATTAGTATGGGTAAATACCAAGCCTTGAAGAAGGCCTCTAGGTATCACTGATTTATTTACGACAAATTATCAACACTGTGTAAACATAAGTATTAGAAACATGAAACCACCAACATATCACCAAATGAAAAGGCCTTTAAATGATTTTAATGAAATGCATCCGGGTATCTTGTAAGTTAATGACAGATTGTTACAAATTAAAATATTGACATTAAAACTCCTCTAAGAAAAAGAAAATTTTTTTTGGCGTTTTGCAAAATAGATCTGCGTCATCGTTAAATCGTAAGTTCATTGCGTTGACTTGCACGGTCTTAAAATTCAAAGAGAATTAGGTTAGAAAAATGAAGCCGTCCTATTTTTCATGTTTTTTTTTTTGTTTGTTTTTTGCATATTTTGGTTATACTTTTGGTTATCACATCTTAACTAAAACATCCACCGTGTAATTCAAGTTGTCGTTGAATATACCTTTATAATTTCTGCTCATTTGTGAAAAGTTCATGGCCGTTTTAGTAGAGTACACTATCCAGACATAGGTGTCCGGTCGAAGCCCTGGTACTTGTATGCAAGTAAAGCCTCCTTAGAGCTCGGCAACTACTTATTTCTACCTTAAGATGGACATAGAATACAAAATTGCCATGTAACTAACTAATTAATGCCCTTTAATTATATTTTATTGGATCCTTTTTACATTTCCTTAGCCTTAGATTGCTATTATAATTCGCTAAAACAGCCTCGCGAGCATTGTAAATTTTTAGAATTAGAACAGCGAATACAAAGGTCCTAGCAAATATGTTATGATGGAAAGTTGCTTGGCCCTTGTCCAAAGGACCAGGAATGGTTTCAGCTTTTATAGAAAACAATCAAAATAGTTTCGGTGGATTCTACTAAGAGTACCGTACTCGTTCGTGTCATTTATAACACCTTTTTCTTATTATGTTCCTGTTTATTTTGAAGCAATAATTTAATTATTAATTAAATATTTGTATCATTTTCAGAGGTATATACGTCAGAAAAGGAGATTATAAATTGACTTGACCAGGAAGGGCGTAGGGATGGCTCAGTTTGCAGCCGCTGATAAGGAGGCTCAGGGTTCGATTTCCGATCCTATCAATATCTTTTGTAGTTGTTGTGCGATTCCTAACTGAATATTCGTATGCCCCCCCCCCCTAAAGCGCGCCTAGATAACACCAGCTAATTGCGACTTCCCAACGTGTAAATTAGTTTGATAGTTCTGTGTTAGTTTCGGTGAGCTATCCTAAATGTCTCCTGCCAATTCTTGTTTTCTTTTTATTCGCGTTTGGCTCACGGCCAGAAAATACTGCAGATTCGATATAATTAATTTATCCTGAGATGAGTCCATTACATTATTGACTTCGGCAATTGTTAAAATATAATATCGAAATCGAACAAATAATGTAGAAAAGCATTTACATGCCACGCAAAGGCTTCTACAGGAACAATTCGTTCCTCGGTGATTTTCTTTAATTTACCGGTTAATTGCTTAATGTCATACTGGTGAAAATCATACAAAAAGCACTATAAGAGACAGTGCGAGAAAAGGGAGTAGGCTGGAATAATAATGTTTAAAGAGCTTACGACAGAAACGAAAGCAAACTATTAATTGTTATCATTAAATTGACATTTTTATCATAAACTTATTTATATTCTATTAGTCTAACTACAGCTGATTAGATAAAATTCATAATGCTTCATCTACATCAAAGGACGTCCAATGAAATATTAAATGTTATTATTATCTCGTTGTGCAATGTACATACATGTGGGTATGTACTTAAGATATTTATACCCACATATACATACAGAGTGTGCGAAAATATTGGGTGGAATAGAAAGAAATTACGCTTGTGCAAACACTTTCTCCTTTGCATTTTCCAGTCTTTTCCTAACCTAACCCCTGGAGTGTTTGTTCTGAAAATGTATTTCATGGCCTCTCCTCGCGGGACGTTCTTAGAAAAATGAAATAATTTTTTTTTTTAAAACAGCATATTTCTTATTGCATTATCAATTAAATGCGTATGTATTACCAACCCCAATTGGAGAGTAGAAAACTGAACTTATGGTCTAAGACAATGTTCGTAAAAATGATACATTTAGCCAGAAGTTTAAGGGTATATCCCACAGCATCAATAAATATGGTAATTGCCTGTCAAGTCAATAACCGAAAGTAAAAGAACGAATAATAATAAAAGTCGGTGAAGTTTTAGTAAACATCACAGCTCAGACGCTACATAATATTTTAAAAGTATTTTTGTTCGAAGATTTGGGTATACTCGTGCAGGAAATCCTTACGGAAAAATTCCACAGGATTTCGTTCACCGTTTTCTCAACTGAAACCTCGCACACATACGTGAAAGAAAACCTGCAGTACTTTGCTAAAATGTTAAATATTGACTGTCAGTCTATTTTATGTAAATTTAAATATTTTTTCTTTTTTGAATGACGCTTCCGTGACGTTCAGCTCAATTTTTATCACTGTCTATTGAGCCCCAGCCTCCTTTTTATCCTCATCACGGCCGCAGGCATTTTAATAAAATCTGCTAAAAACAACAACATTAAATCATTACCATTATATTATTTATTAGGTGACTTTGCCAAAACCTCAATCAGTCGAGGGCCCACACACTTTGCGTTTGAACCGGCTGCAGCAGGAAAATTGTTTTCCAGTCGTGATTTTGGGAAATTCGCCACCGGTCTTGAGGCTTCCGCCGATTCGTTGACGAAAAATGCTCTGTTACGGCTGCGCAGTCAAAACCTCGAAAATTTCAAAAAAATGTATGGGTTGTATCTTTACAGATATTAACAAATAAGTATTATCAAAGAGGAATGAATAGATTTTGTTAACTACGTTACGCGGCATATTATGTGTATAAAGGTCCTCTTTTTCTGGAAATAATTCCTAATTATTTATTTATTATAGGTCAGTTGGGTTCACGATATGTAGCTCAGTATGCTGTGCAATTTTTATTCCATTAAATTATAGAAAAATAACCCATTTTTTTTTAAAATGGCTATAAAGATAGAAGACAGGTAGACTATGTAAAAATAAACAACAACATCCTAAAAAATAATGAAATATTGCATATAATAAAGGGATTATTGACATCTTTAAAATGCCTAATAATACTTAATAATAATGTCTAATAATAATAATAATCATCCTTAGAACATAGTACAGAATAACTTCCATGGTGCATGATTGATATCTGGAATGAAGCAAACGAATAAATTGAAGACAAAATCGTCCTTTAAAAAAATTCATAGCTTCTCTCTGTCCTGTTAATATTATCATGACAACAAATTAATAGTATGTTTTCAAATTAATATTAAGATCTGACAGCAAGGGATATAAGATTATGCTTAATCTGTGAAGATAGGTATTGAGTAGTTATGCAGTGATGCAACAACCTCTTCTGCAGTATTCCGTGCCCTATTTACGGTTCATATCTTCAATGTGGTAAAGACATATTTATTCGGTGAATAAGATATTCCTAACATCTGTTCACTTCCCTTCCATATTTGTCTGTAACTGTGGCCACCATCTTGAGACTCTCTTCATTCCATTCCTAGACTCGAAAAATACGTATAACAGAAACGAATTGTAAATAATTGCTAAAAGATAATGTCAATATAGTAATTTACAAGGTGTTGTTGATACCCAAACACTAGGTCCACCCAACTACATTTTTCTATAGTGAATACCAAGAAACGGGAAGTCCACCAAGACAAATCCCACACCTGGAAGGTAGGAAACGTTCAGTTTTCCAACTTGGACGGGTGGGATTGTGAACTTTCTTTGCCATCTTTCTTCATCCATCATATGGCGTACCATAAATGCTTCTTAGTATCTTATATGGTGTATGAAGAATGTTTTCTCTTCCTCCTACTTTCTCTATTATTACAAGTTTTTCAGTATCATGAATCATTGTTTAATGTCAGTTAGGTAAGTTTGCTAATAAATTGTTTACCAGATCAGTGCTTACATTTAAACATTTCATTGCTGCTGTAGAATCTTTGTGTTTAGTTCATTGTTTTTTCTTTCCATGGGTAGAATTTCACTCAATACATTTGATTTTTTTTATTTCAAATTCAAATTTGTATGGAGAATGTTGATCATCACGCATCGGCGAAGAAGTCGAGGATTTTCATTATTCTTTGTTGCTGATGTATTCTAACTTGAGCCCTTGGAACTTCACAATGAGAATGACATCGCAATTAATCTAACGAGGTACCTGATCACTGCAGTCCGAGTACGGGAATATTTCTGCCTACTATTGAACGCTAATCTTTAAGGTCATGTACAGCCACAACGAACATTTTTCGCAAGAACCACCAAAGATCAAAGAGGTATCGTTTGCTATTCTGACTTGATTAGTATCGTTCTCCTGTTACATGTGCTAACCATTTACCATTTTCTTTGACAGCTTGTGGTGTCTTGAGGGTAACCTCATCAAAACATAAATATAATAGGGAATGCAAGGATGGTTACTAAATAAGGAGTTACTGGAACTAAAAAAGAATTCGGATGAGCTAATATTGTTTTGAAAATCACGAAGATATAAAGTAAAATACATTTGGCGCATGAAAACAAATGTGGAAAGGATGACTATAGCGCTGAAGACTTTGGATTGAAAAGTTTGTATAGAATTACAAAAAAGCCATTTCCAATAGCAGAAGAAATTAAGGGGAAATCGCCTGATTCCGAGAGAGGCAGTTTCTTTTTTCTGACTTTTTGACGTTCATATGTTGGCAATGTGGTCCACAGTTGGCCATACTGACTCGGACGATGGCCAGCCGGAGATGGGATTGGCTATGACGGGACGTATTCACCACGTCCACAGTGTATGTAACTAGTCATGGCGGGAATGGGGAGAAAGAAAATACGTACGGGCCTGTGTGTATTATTAGTAAGGGAGAGAGCAGTGAGTCAGTCTTTGCGTAAGTCATCTTGGCTGGGGTCAGATCCCGGCTCGGTGACTACATGACAAGCGGCTGAAGTCATCTTGCTAATGGAATTTGATTTATAGAGTATCTGTAAGATTAAGATAGATTTTTAGTCGACTCGTACATTTTCATATGCATTTTTGTAGTGTCATTTTTGTTTTTTAAAAAACACTGTACATACTATAAATATGTACATATTTTTTAAAATTTATATTTCTTTATTATATACCATACAAAAACCAATTTTTTTTCTAAAAGGGTTTTTAGTCTCTCCAAATTTTTATTTTTACACTGGGCAATGTTTAGGCAGTTTTAGGCATCCTCAGGACCACGCATGATATAATATTTTTTGATGCTAATTATTTTTATTCTTCCAACATCACATACATACATCAGATTGGTACACTTTTTTACTTGAATTGGTACACTCCCAATATGTATAAAAAAAATTCTTTTACAAAACTTGATGAGAAAAGACGTTTCCTTCAACCATGAAAGCATCTTGATAATGTATTATGAGGCCGTAAAGCCTTATTCTGAATATTTTGTGGTTTTCCTGTTGTGTTATTTCGAAACAAGTGTCTCTTTTTTCTAAAAAGTCTGTTGTTTTGTAAGTGTGTTGATTCTTTGTAATATTATATTATTAGTACATACTAGTTCATACCTGTGAATAAAATAACCTTATTTAAGAAAATGATTTCCTGACTTTCTTAAATCTCACAATATCTATGTCGTTGTTATGGTTTTTAAAACCCATGTTCCCTCGCCTGCTCTAGATAAATTTTTCCAAGGTGCTTTTAATGGCTCAATGGCATAGAATTACTTAAGGAAATTGTAGGAGTCCAAGGGAGAGATTTCTTAACTTATATCCGTCTTCAGCCAGCGTATGTATTCTAGCAGACATAAAAATGATCTAAAATTTACCGGCTATTAAAAGCGATAATCCGTAACATCTCGAGCTAAGCTGTATAAGTTTTGGTTAGATATAACAATGTTTAGATAGTATACAAAAAAAATTCAATTGTTTCATCAAAAAACTAGCTATTAAAAATGATATTCTATAAATAAATATATGCATCAATTACCGTGTGTGGAGCCGTCCTCAGGGAGGGGGGAAGGGAAAAAAAAGTTTCATCAACTTTTTACAAGGTTTCTCCTTCACAGCTCGAAGATTACTAATGATATAAAATTTTTATTTTCCTCCACGTACACATGGAAACAAAATAAAGTTTTGAGATACATGAGGATCGCGTTTTCAAGAGATTTTCAGGACCGAGCGGACGTAGGCTAGAAAATGAAATTAAGCACTTGTGTTAAAAAAATACCGAATATTTTTTTTTACAATCTTATAATATAATAGTATTTTGAAAACCCACTGGGACCACTTCCCGATAGCGTTCCTTCACATTCTACAGCTTTTATTTGGCTTGGTTGAATTTCATAAGTATACTTTAGGGTGCAACGGTCTCAGAACTATGATTCGACTTGGTGAAGCATTGTGAGCAGTGGAAAGCGCTTGTCTGTAGAATAATATGGGGGGGGATTTATAGGGTACTTATAAGCGACTTTTTCCAACCTTTTTAAGTATAATTAAAATAACGAAAATTAAGTCATTTTTATTTTGCTAAATATAAAAACAGGTTTTGAATGCATATAAAATATCGAGCCGACCTAGTCCTGAACCAAATAGTTGCATCCTACTTTCTATGTAACCCAACGAATTATTTCTCGGTGGTCCATTAGTATTTGCTGGCTAAATCTCACCTAATCTGCAAAAGTGGTGTCTTTAAAGTACCTTCGTTGTTGCAGCGTGATTTGTGGCATATCGCTTCCTTATTGACTTCCTCGTTTCCTGCGATACCGCAGAGGTCTATTATGTGGCTTCGGGAACGGAAAATGTTTTGTTTAACTCTAGAGTTCCAGGCTGTCGATTTTATTCGAATTTACGTACACATCAGCATGAATACTGTTATTCAGCTATATTTTTTTTTTTATAAAGTAGCGTTGAGTTGTTTTATTTTGATCCTTTTAAAAGATGAATGCCAGGGGTACGAGTAAAAGTTGTGCTAAAATGTTTGGGAAATTATGAAGACCACGAAACCATCGTGATATCAAAATAAGGCTGTGATATATTTTTATTTTTTTATAATCTTAATTAAGTAACACTTAAGGAAGTAAATTATTTCCTATTCTTTGGTTATACTGAGGATGTTTTTAGCTCAAGAGCTTGGGAGAATACGGACTGGCCCATATTACTGAACTTAGCAATCAAACAGGCTGAGCTGATGTCTCGAGCTTAGCAATCAAACAGGCTGAGGTGATGTGTCTCGAGCTTAGCAATCAAACAGGCTGAGCTGATGTGTCTCGAGCTTAGCAATCAAACGGGCCGAGCTGATGTGTCTCGAGCTTAGCAATCAAACAGGCTGAGCTAATGTGTCTCGAGCTTAGCAGGATCACAGTTTTATCCACATTAGCTGACTTTTCCTTTCTTGTGAAATGGTCTACTCGACAGCTTGGGTGTTTCCTGGGCCTGACTGACCGGATGGGTGGTACCATGGGATTGTACTCTCAAGGGCCAATATTCGGTTCTTTTTTATTTTGTTTTATTTGAAAGGCGTTGATGAACAACGGATTTGACGCTGTAATCATATCAAAACCAGTGGATGTACTTTCTGGCAAAGTTAATAAAAGTTGATCAACATCTCGAATTATTTAATGATATAATTTAGAATTAATAATAATTGTTAGCGAGTAAAAATCGTATACGAGATATCTGAGCCCGTTAATTCCAACTTCGTCGTGTTAAGCGCACCTGCCATTGATTGAAGCTAAAGTGCGTATGGCCTTATGACCCCTCTCCCCAAAGTGTAGCAACAGTGATACCCCATAGGTCACATACCCCCCCCCCCCCAGCTTTGTTCAATATTCTCAGTTTAAAATTCCTGGTTTCTCGTGGCTCTCAAATCGGTGTATAATACATCTAAATCGTTACAGTATTTTAGCGTAGAACTAGTTTGTTTAAAAATTAAAGGCAATTTTGGCATTTGTATCCCCCATTCTCTACCCACTAACCTTCGTGTGGTCTAATATGAATTCTGGCTTACGCCCTCAAGTCATTCATCAACACCGACAACTGGAGTGCTACCTGATCGAGTCTTTAAGGCAGATATTCCCAGCATTAAAACGTTTGAACCCACGCCGGATGGCGATGTGTCACTTCCTTTACCTTTCTTCAGAAACTATTCGGCTGAAATCTTCGAACTCTACCTTTTTTTCCCGGTGTTAATGCCATTAAAGGCTGTGAGTCGTGTGCTTTTCTGCAGAAGTTCTAGAAGAAATATATATTTTATATATCTGTGCTCGGATGGCAAAATGTTATTAGTCACTTTTCTAACAAAGATATTTCTTCACATTCCAAAGTCTATATGTACTATAAAAAGAGACTATAAGTGTTAGCCAACAACCATTGGTATACGTTCGGAAAAATATTTGTTAGGAAAAGTGACATTTTCTCATTTGTGCAGAGATATAATAGTAACTGAAACGCAAAATTGACGCCCTGATAGAATAAATGACTGGTCAATGTAGACAATAATAAAAATTAAATAAATAAAGGAGAATGTGAGAGAAGGAGAAATGTAACAAAGAGAGTATTATGTTAAAGTGTAAATACCCGTTATAGTGTTAACCCGTTCTCAGTTAAACCTAAGGTTATCACAAGAACTCGTCCTTAGTTTTAGTCACTATTTAATTTTTACTGTATTTTATGTTTTTTGGGGATTCATTACTTTTTTTATTTTAGTTTATTATAGTTTTGATGCTCTGGAGTATTTTTTGATTTGCTTGATTTTTGCAAGGCAGCGTTCATGATTAAATTGATTTCATGTGCCGCACAACCGTACTGTTTCAGGTTTAATTGTTCTTTTACGGCATTTGCAATGTTATTGGCGTTGTCTGAAATGACAAATTTTAAAATTATTTCTGCAGCCAAATTTTCACCTGTATGGCCACATAACATTACAGGATAAGAGTGCACTTTTCAACTCCCCTTGATTAACAAAAGTCTGTCAAAGCTTCGTGGCATTCCAAATAAAATAGATGTCCAATAATCTGTCGTGGTTTTATTGATTTTATTAATTGTTTGTTTTTATCTCGCGTTGCTCATATAACGCTGGTGTCATAGTTTTCGAACTTTTTCGTCGGAATGGTAGCACATAAAATGTTCCAAATGAATAATTTTTTGTTTACTAAAAATATTCTATCCAACGGATAATAGGTTTCAAATAAATCGTTACCTTACTGGATACAATATGAAGGACTAGTTTCTTTAGTTCCGATCTTACAGTGGTTTGATATTTTGGACTAGTATTTTAGAATACTTATCCACATAATCGGGGGATATTTTCAGGAAAACAGATTGGTATCTTGGCCAGAGTGTTCTTCCTTAGAGAGCCGAGTCTATTGAAAATGGCACTCCATAGTCCACGAGTCACTCCATAGTGATCAGTAGTATACAGTGACAGGCCCATTTCTTTCGTTGGCTCGCCCTGAGGCGGTATAACCTCCAGATAAGTGACCCGTCCTCGGATAAAAATCTTATCAATAGTTAATTAGTCACGAGTAATAAAAGCATATGACTAACGCTTAAAGTATTAATTCTGATCAGAATAAACTAATCTAGCCGTGATTAACCGTTATTTATTATTTATGATTTTTAGTCAGGTCTTTAAAATTTAAATATGTCCTGAAACAGTCGAGTAGGTTTTGTTTTGAGTCGGTTCTTCTGAGCAAGATAAAATAATTCTTCCTCCGATTGCGAGATAATGTGTTCCTAGCCTTAGTGATTATTTATGCTTTACTCATGACTAACATGGTTCTGAATGATTCTGATTTATGGTTCCCAAGACCATATACCACAGCAATCTGCCTGAGATATGACCAGGTCGGGGGCCGCTTGTAGGCTAAGACCCGCATGACTGCCGGCCATATCTGGTCTACGGCCATCTCTGTAGGCCCGGCTCTTCTACGCTTGTTATGTTATTTATTTTATTATCATTTAATCGTTTAATAATTTAACCTTACTCATATGAAGGAATCTCGTTCAAACTACAAAGGTGGTTTGTTTTCACTGATCTTAATTTAAGTTTTTTCCTCCAATGTACACTCGTTCCGCTTTTGAAATTATATTGTGATTTTTACTTGGGAACAATAACAACAAATTTCAAATAGAAATATCAGTCATTTCATAGAACAAAAATGATTAGTCTTGGTTAAAAAGACTTATAACCACCGCCTAATTAGTTATGCTACTAAATCGCTGAGGCTTATTTGTTCCATTAGGCTTTGGAGCATAGATTTACGGATCAGCCAAACAATGAAACATATTGATGATATATACGTTCAACTGCGCCTAATTTGGTGCACCACTAGAATTATGGTTCTAAATATAGACTTATTATTTATTCACGTACTTAACTACTACATCAAGATCCTTTATCGACATATACTTACTTCGTCTGATGACACAGTATTTACTTGATATGCAACGGTATCTCCGGTAATCCTGCGAGCACGAATTTATTACAGGATTTTAATTAGAGACCATCAATTTGAATCTTTCATACGGAGAATCATTACCGGCTATTATTAACGTATTCCAGAGCACTTTGTTACCATACCATCACCCTCACTGGTTGTAAGTTTATAGGTACCATAAATTATTATTATATTATATTAATAATTATATAATAATAATAAGTATAATAAAGAATTATATATTATATTAATTATTATATTATAATTATTATTATAATCATCAATAAATAATTACAAAAAAAAATTAATGTCTTGAACTGCTGCCCAGCGCTTGATTAGGCCCGTCAACCAAAGGAGGCTATACATACATGGTATTAAGACCTGCCAATGTTATACCTGTATACTATTGAAAATCTACCTCATTTTTATCCCACGGGGAGTCCAAAGTCTTAAATCCAAAAGGTCGGGCGTCCTGGAAAAAGAGTTATTTCCTTTTTGTGAAAAACGTTTCTGTAAACAAATCTGATTGAGTTTTAGTTTTGTTTTTTTTTCTTTTTGGCCGATTAAAAATTTCGATAACCTCTACCTTCAAATTAAAAAATCGGCTATTTATACAAATTAGGTGCACATAACATAACGCTTACATTGTATGACGATTAATGAGTTCTAGCAGATTGTGAATAAAATTTACTCAGTAATGTCCCGTAATGTCTGAGAAATAAAAATCAGCTGCATAAACCAGCACGATCAAACGAACGAAGGTCATAACTGGGGACAGCCAAGCTTCATGTTGGGATACAGGGCTCATCATGTACTTTGTTAAATTATGTATTTATTATAATCACTGATTCGGTCGATTACAACATATTGTTTATTTTTATATAAGTTAAACAAAAAAAAAACTCCACCCCTAAATATATACCAGACTTTTTGCTGGAAGTATTTAAAATACTCCTTCATAAACCGGATGTTGCCCACTTAACGTTCTTTCAAATTAAAAAAAAATCGAAATTTACCTTGGATGTCACCATGAACTTTTTTTTTTCTTTAGACTTCTGATGTTTAATCTTGAATTGCCTATTTCAATTTCCGTGTCATCCGGCGGTTCTAATCTATTAATTAAATTTTTGATGATACTATATTTTAAACAAAGTGAAAGATGTATTTAATATTTTGACAATTTACATTCTGGCAATACATTAATGTACATTATATAAGTTGTTTCTTGACCGTTAG
Source organism: Acanthosoma haemorrhoidale (assembly GCA_930367205.1). Classification (NCBI taxonomy): domain Eukaryota; kingdom Metazoa; phylum Arthropoda; class Insecta; order Hemiptera; family Acanthosomatidae; genus Acanthosoma; species Acanthosoma haemorrhoidale. Next base: position 75,955,646 of record OV884011.1, read on the forward strand.
CAGTAGGTTATTTGTGTACACCACAAGTGTGAAGAACTATTACAATTACTCAGCACGAGCTCCGACATCAGATATTAGATGGTCATTTTTTTTTAAATTATAATCTGAAATTTAAATTCCGGAAGGGTGTTTACGCTGAATCGGATAGTAGGGTTCGAATTCCGTCCGTGCGAGGTGGAATTCTGCTCATGTACTTGATATCAGCGTCCCCATCCCCCACTCGGGATATTGCAACAGTCTCAGAGGTTCTTTTCTGCAACAGAACGATTCTTCTTTGTTAGTTATATTTTTCTCCACACTATTGATAGTCCTACTAATCAGCGAGATGGTCGCACTGATGTCAAACTTCCTCCTTCCTATTTTTTCTAATAGTGGGTTGTAATTGGTGGCATAAATGTCAACGCTATTTATTGTCTTCCTGAAATTAGTTTGTTTTTCCCCCGCATCGCTTTAGATTTATTTTCAGTGCCAGAGTAATAAATGAGTGTTATCCATAGTCTAAGAAAAATTGGCACTCGAATTGCCATAGATCGACAAAATTCCCATCTTTACTTTCACCTTAGATAAAGGTTCTCGAACTAGTCTCAACATGTTTGCTGATCTATATATTCAAAAGCCATATGATTGGGACGTCGGTATACGTAATATTTATCTGAGTATTGCATTGGAGAAGTATTAATAAATTAATTAGACGTAAAAAGGTAGTTAGCTTTAAGGTTTTTCAAGTCACATCTTGGGAGCTTTTAATATTTAAGTTCTAGTTATTTCACAATAGCTAAGTGACACGGTTAAGACATATTAGTGGTGGTAAAAATAAATTAAATTTTTTTAGATATAACAATATAAATCTCTTATTTAATGTCGTTTAATGACATACTAATAAGTTGAATGTTATTTACAGTTATGTAGGCACCTTAACATAAAATATGATGTATTGTTCATCGTAATTGTCGAATAAATTTTTATCATTTAACTTTATTATCATGGCCCGCCCTCTCTACTTAGTGTTCATTGCGTCCTCTCCTTCTTCAGCCAATATTTCGTTTATAAATATTGCATATAAGTATTCATAATTGGTACCCCCCTAGTTAAAATCTAATCTCTTTAGCGTTAATGTTGGTTGGAGTCTGGTTGAGGAAGCTCCTACGTATTCCATTGGTTTAAATTTGCTTAGAATATGTTTGTAATCTTTAAATAATAATAATAGTGGGATTTATTCCACAACTAAAATTAAAAAGATATCATTCATTGAATATCTTGCTTCTCTGGAGAAAGTATCTTCTTTTTTTTTTTCAAATAAATGCAAGTAAGAAAAAATGTTATTTTAGCTGGTGGAACAACGATTTCCCATACATAATTGCCTATTCATTATTTAAAGGCTATTCCTTGTTGCCTAAATAATTGAAATTTTGAATTGTTATTTCTCAAGACATCCCTCCCCCTCTTGACGAATCCTCACAGGGGGTCATAATTATTGATCTAACTGTTCGAAGTAAAAAGATAAACATGCAAATTACTGGTGAACTATCTTATTTTCGGTAATTATTAGCCAAGGAAAGGATTTTAACTGGGCCCTAGGAATTCCCCATTTCCAGTTTGTTGCTTTACCTCTGAGCCACCCCTCCACAAATATCTCCACTAGAATAAATAAGATAAGAATTGGCACTCTGAAGATTTCTGAAGAACTGTATAATCGTCACTTTTGCCAGTGTTATTTCAGAGAAGCGAAATGAATAATTAATTTTATAAATTATCAGTTGTGGTATTGATCCTATAATTTTTAATAATTAAAGGATTCGACCGAAATACGGTTAGATTTTCTATTGAATAACGTTCCGTGTACCTTCCCTTGCATGTACCGATGCGACATAGACTGATGTTCCAATTGTAGAACTCGCTATTCCAGCTGTGAAAAAAGGCATACCAACGAAATCTGTTGGTTTATGTAGGAACTTAATTACTTGAACTTAAAATGTAACATAGGCCGTTATTCGGCCGAACCTTTCAATTAGTACGCAAAGTAGAGTTTAAAGAGCAAAGATTTTGACCAGGTAGGGGGTTCATGCTGTATGGAGGTTCATCACCTTGACCAATGCACCATAAGGGAAACTGAGCTAACATAAAAAAAAAGAAACATAAACGCTTACATAGTCTTGATAAACTATGCGTAGCCGATACAGAAGGCCGTTCAGTCAGCAACTCAGGCATTCCTAGGATAGTCTTAATGAGGTCTGCCCCCTTATTTGGGGGGTCGAATGGCGCCTTTTTAGGGCGGCCCGTCACTTCTTCGTGTAACCTTTACACTTGTCTAATAGCCAAACACTAATGTCTCATGCGAAATCTTTAAAATGCTATACCGTATAATGGCTATATCTCTGCTGTTGTTATATGGTAATAACATACTATGGTTATATGGTATGTTGGAGGGAACGGATTTTGAGCAGTATCTCAGAATAAAAGTTCGTCTTAGTAAACTAAAGTTTGTGTTCAAAGCACTGTTCAGGTTTCCTGGGCCTGTGTGAGCTGGAAATATAAAATTATAGACGGAGATGACACAACCCGAAGAGATGAAAAATACTTCCAGCCCTAATAATGAATTAATTTTCAATTAAAAAAAAAAACATACTTATTTTCTATCATGTTGAATGTATATATAAGATTAAAGCTCTGCTGGTATTTTAGAGCATCCCAATTATAAGGAGCCGTGTAAAGAACTGCTCCATGCGAGTTCCACTAGTTGTTCCAATATCGTTAAAAAAAATTGATTATACCCTCAAAAAATAAGGATTATTTAATTGCCCTATTACTATTATTATTTCGTGGAAATTTCTAAATCGTAAAACCATTCGTTCGTTACCAAACAAACCCTTGATTACATGACGGAAGTTTATTTTTTAAGTAAATAATACCCTATTTTGTCTTCCCAAAAGTTTTAATTTCTTATTCACGAGCACTTTTAGCAGCTTACCGTGCTATTCTGAAGTCTCAGAATAACATTATAAATGTAATAGTGTGGCCAAATATATATTAATAAAATAGCACAAAAATGGTGAATTACAGGCCGGTTGTATGTATGGTGTATGATAGTAGATTGACGATACGATGTAATTTTATTTTGTTCTCAAAAAATAATGATTTTCAAAACATCCCAAAATGTTATTGAGTAGTATAAAATTCTAGTTATTATTCTTCGGAGTAGTGGTACCTCATGTGGTACACTCATGTGGATGTTGGTATTTATTTTATGCTAGGAAATAGAATCTCTCCCAAGATACCTGAGTCTATTCATTTAAATATTTGACTGAGGACGCTATATAAATAAATAAGGATATATTGGGATACTCCAAGTTTTTTTCTTACGTAATATAAAATTCTTGATATCCTTCATTAAAAGAATAGAAGCGAAATAAAATTGAACGGATCGCTAGCTCTCTGTCTAAATAAATATTTATCCTACGGACAACGGATTATATCGAACAAAGGCTGAAGAACACACATAATGGAAAAGTCGGATTTCCATCCTTCAGTAGGAGAATACTGAGCGTTGTGATAAGCCTCCGGATAGGATAGGAAAGAGTGAGGGAAGATTGGACCAGACTCCTGTCCTCCTAGCTGCTAGGAATTGAGGATAAGGTCCGATTCCCTATTTGGATTCTAGAGGTCGTTCTCTCTCCCTCTCTCTTACTCTCCAACCTTATCTTTCTCATATATATGTGTGTGTGTGTGTATAATATAAGTATGTAGTATATTAGGGTACTTAATTATAGGTGATGATGTCTATAATGATAGACATCATGCACTAAACCTACCTTTATTCGTCGGAAAATCAGAGTATTAATATTAACGTGCAATCGTTTTTCGTTTGTCTGTATATCTGTTAGTAGTGGTCGTAAAAACGTTCGGATCGTTTTAAATGTATATTCCACATTACTTCATTTAAGATTAAATTAAGATACGTTATTTAAAATAAAAGGAGTTTTCCATAGGCTGTAGTGGTGGACAGATCGCTGTGTAGCTCCTGAGGATAAAGACTTTGGCTGTTGAAATTTCCTGTAAATTAAAGAAAAGCTCTCTCATTGAGGAGCGAAAATTGGCGTTATTTAAAATTAAAAAAAAAATAGCCTGGATTAAAAAAGGAAATAAACCGTGTTATAGCCGGCCCGTTACGATAACTTTTGAGTCTTACAATTCACAGCTCAGAGGGCATTGAAGATTAATAATTCTTTTTTTCAGTCAAAAGAAGCCATTGTTGATCAATAATTTTTCTATTTAATTTTTTTTATTTGCGGATAATTTAATTTTTAACAAAATAACATGGTTTAACAAATGAAAGCGTTAAATGGTGTTTTTTTTCATTTTCCTAAACCCCTATAAATTATACAATGTGAAAAATATGAAGAGAATTGACAAATTTTCTCCTCTTTCTACTATGCGCTGATGCATTTGAAGGAGGTTGGGTTAAATAGCATCAGATTGAAGTTAATAGGAAATAACATGAATACAAATTTAGGTGACGGGGCTCACCCTCAGTTTGAAAATGTGGGAGAAAAACTTACAAACTAACCTAAACCTAGAACCTAAGACTAAAGCGTTCCAGCCGCGACAGCATCCTGCCATCGATGGGGGAACGGAGTGGGGGTTATATTATGTATAACACCGGGTTTGTCAGGTATTTGCAGGGAGTCGAATAATGTGATATGTCTATGTTAGATGAATTCATCCACCGTAGGCAGCTCAAAGATCTCGTGAAGCTCACTGACTTCGACCGTGATCAACCCCAGACATGATATACGTTAAATGTTAAATTGGACGTAGACATTAGATTTGGAAGTGAGCAGACAAGCGCTTCTCAGAAGCCTTGTTATTCAAGTGCTCCAGGATTACTTCCAAGCCATGAGCTCCCTTGGGGCTTAAAGGACTTGGAATTGTAATGAATCCTATTATGTTGTAATCCTTTTAAAGTTGACTACATGTAGAACTGTAACTGTTTCTTATTCAACGTAGCTCGCCTATCTATACATTTGTAAACTTTGATCATTTACAGCTCAAGTTCCAATTATAATTCGTTATGTGTTCATGATCATTGTGAGTCTCCTGTTTGACCAAGAAGTGTTAACTTTTACAGGTGGTATCTTCACATGGTGGACCGAATATGGCTAAGTTCTTGAGTTAATTATTAATTACTATGTAATAAAAAAAATAACTATTTTTCTATTATACTGGGTAGAATAGGAGTTATGATACTTGTTTGACGAAAAGCCACCATATTTTGCACAACAGTGTCATTTGATATCCCGATAATGCTAAAAATTAAAGCAACCCATTGAAAAATAATGTAGGGTCTGTAATCACTTTCTAAGTTATTTAAAAAATAAATATTTTCAGTGGAGTATCAAATTTAAGATCATGACGTCCTGATTAATGTGTAACATGTGTAAGGGAATATTAAGTCGCTACAATCGTATTCTCAACTTTTAATTTCAACCGTGTCAGGAGCAGAGGTACGATCTATTGCATAATAGTTTGTCTTATGTGATGCTTAGAATAATGTTAAGTCGTTACTCAGTTACTTGCAAATTAAAAATAAACCTTTCTCTGTATATTAAGGGGACCGGAAAGTAATGTCGTTTTTTTTTTACATTAAATTCAAACAGATAAATTTTTAACAAGTTTTTATTTTTGATCAATGATGTAATCACCCTCGTTATCGGCAACCTTTTGTCATCTAGTGTGCAAATTTTCAATGCCTGATCGATCAAAATCAATTGGTTTTTGAGCAAAATATCTAGAGATAGCATTTTGGACATTATCCAAATTATGAAATTTTTTACCACTTACAAAATGTTGCGATCGGAATAAATGGAAATCCGATATCGGGCGAGTATGGTGGTTGAGGCAATACCTCCCACCCCAATCCATTCATTTTTTCCAGGGTTCTTGCGGAAAAAATAGGCGCAGTGGGGTCTTGCATTATCGTGTTGCAGAATAACACATTTTTTACTGACAATCGCTGTGCAATTTTCAATTAAAGATTAATTTACTCGAACCAATTGTTCACTGTAAAGATCTGCATTCACAGTTTTTCCAGGTGTCAGCGATGCACAGTTATATAATGCTAAGAATATTGTAGTGCTAGTATTATATATAATGCCAAAAGTAGAAGGGGGTTGAGCAGAACTATACCTGCCTCGCGACTTATGGAAATCACTGATATTTTTAAGTAAGCAACCACATTCCTTCCAAGAACTCCAACCCAATTCCCGGAACTACCTTTCTCTTGTACAAATATGTCTCAGCTTTAGTCCTCACTTACTCACGCTTGTTTCCCAGACAATCGTCCCTCAACACCAGACCCAGCATGTAGTAGCATAACTCTTAATATTTGTATATACCAGACTTTTGCTTGTACTACATAATAAAGCTTTTTTTTCTTTTCTTTTAAAATACTCTCCTCTACAAAGACTATTTAATTAACGACCCCGCGAATACTCCACCAAACACACAAAAGCGCGTTTTTGGTGTGTAAACCTGGCTCAGCTGTACCGATTCATGCGGAGAGAGATTTAAGAGATCAGAGAGGACCCATTTTTCATCTCCAGCCTCACCCACCATACTCGCCCGATATTGCGCCTTCGGATTTCAATTAATTCCGATCGCTAAAAATTTGAAAATTCGGATTTCCAAAATGCCATCTCCAGATATTTTGCACAAAAACCAATTGATTTTTATCGATTTGCCATTGAAAATTTGCATTTGCATTTGCATTGATTTTTTTTTGAGGGTTTATCAACATTTTTTTACCAGATAGAAAGTGCTATCTAACTGTTAAAAATAAAATAAAACCTTAAGTGCTATAATAGTTTCATAATTCAGCACATATTTTTTTCAACCTCCAAAATAGATTTTTTTTTCATAATTCATAGTCATTTCAAATCTAATGATGTGATAATGACCAAGCCGGAGATTGGAAAGTCTTGGAATCGAGCCCCAGACCAATAAAAGAACAAACAAATTTTTAGCGACTGATTATTAAAAATAGTGAGATCAATCTCTAATGAGAATCACTGCAACAAAAAATGGAAAATAGAAAACCTTAGTTCCATACAATTATACAAGTTGCTCATAATGCTAGACTATTTATATCTTAGAGATCTCTGATGTTATTCTTAGAACATCCCACGCATAATAATCTACTCCAGTAGCTCTATTCCTGTAGCCATTAAAGCTTTCAATATTATTTATAACTATAACATTCATAGAACTGAACCTATTATAGGGCAGAAACGTGTTATTATCAAACAAGTGACATTTTTGTAATGTCATGTCAACTTGAATTACATCCACGACCTCGTTTTTGAAATGAAAAATGTCTAAAGATGGGTACATTGATTCATTTGGTGTTCTGGTTCAGCATTGGATTGGAGCACAGCCGATATCCAAAAGACCCAGAAGGCAGAGAGAAGACTTCTATTCTCGTTAACTCATAGAGATAAAAGATTTGGATTGGCAATTATTACATCAACGATACAAGGAACTTGCAAATAAACATCAGATCGGTTTATGGATCACTTCAATATTTTTTTAAATCCTAACCTGGCAACATATAATTGGTATAAATGATTTTATTGATGCAATTTATACATTATTTATACAATATAGAAACATGTTCATATCACATAGATCCTCCAAATTCTTCTGCAGAAGTCGCCTTTCCATCTATGGAGAAACTGTAAGGTTGATAACTGTTGGGTGAAAAAATGGAGATCTTTCGGTCATCAGCTTTTCTGTGGAATCCCCAGAGCTTTCTTGGTGCTGTTGTGCCAATTGTATGTACCTATGTTGTGTGTGTGAAATAACCAATTGTTGGGATTTGTTTCACGGGATCGTTGTTTCTTCGGTAATGCACTGGGAGTGGAAAGTAATAATTAATAATAGAATTGTTTATTTAAAAATAGACTATGGCTGTGACAAAAAAATAAAATATAACATCAAAACCACTTGATGAAATACGAATTTAATTTCAAATTGTGAGTGGCTAGTCGATATATGGAATTTACATCATGATGTAAATAAATTATTTATAATAAGAGGGAGATTTAAAGGTAGGGAATAATTGTAAACCGCCAAAGCATGAGAATAATTTTTAAAACTTGTTTAACTTAATTTATTGTTTCACAACTCTACGTCATGACCAACGAATGTGCTTGTCGGGCTCAGATACGTGAGTCCCCAAGGTGGGGCGGAGACGCCCACAGCGGGCTAGGGTTGCTCAACCTCTTAGCGCGCTATGAAAGAGATAGAGCGGGTGGACCTGTGGTCTTTCACCCTGGTTGCCGGCCTAGTCGGTGGGCAGCTTTAATTCGTCTTGATCTGACTCCATAAGATCTTTAGAAGGTGTGTGCCCCGACAACGCCGGACTAAAACATAGCGAGGTTAGGAGAGAGAGAGATGCAGAGGTAGTTGAATGAGAAGACCATGGTTCAAGTAGAGCAGCAAGCGCCAGTGAGAGAGAGGAGAGAGTAGTGTTTCAAGTGACGGTCCTGTTCGTTATGCTAATCTAATGCCGATGCTTATATAAGGCGCCCAGCCGTGTTGGGGATGGGTCCCCACCTGCGGCTGTTTACCCCACTAGCTCCTCCCCCCACTCTCACTGACGTCATAACCTTTATTAACAACAAATATGGAAACATAGAAAGGTACAATATGATCCGAGAAGAGGGGAACTTTTAATTATTCGTTATTAAGAGGTGGCCACAACAGTGCTGTAAATATGATAGAATGACATCTCTGACTTGAAGGCAAAGGGCACCCAGTGATACCTCCCCTACATTGTTAAAGATAACTCGGGATATATCTTATTGGTATACATTTAGAATATTTCTAATTCCAACGTCTTCACAGGCGTCGTTTTACGTTACCAAGTAAGTGAGTTGTAGTCACTCCTTGTAGGAGTGAGGTATTGAATTTAATCACACGCAATAGAAAAACTAAGTTATTCGCTTTTGTCTAAATAGGTTTAAGCATCCACCGTAATGTTGAGTGTAGTATCAGTTATTTCATAGGTATTAATTAATTTTTAAATACGTCAAATAAAGGTTTATTAAATTTGAATTTTATTTAATCATTTAGCTATTAGACAGATTTCTTTCAAGTGGCTGTAAGTTAACCTCTGTGGTGAGTCAGATGTTAGAATGCGGGAATTATGTCGTTGTAAGAATCAAGGCTTGTTCCTTCAAACTTCTAAAGAATATTAATCCTCTCTTGAAGGTCCCCGTTTAATCTGCAAGAAAGCGTAATGGTCATTTGTTGTTTAGAATGGCAAGGCTTTCAGTTTTTTTTTTAACGTTTAACACATTCATTCAAGCATTTGACATCAAAGCTACAACATATTCATTGCTGAGCCCGAAGAAAGAGGAGTTTCCTTCAGATCGTCCTTAACCTGTTTGTAAGATCGTCTGTGTATTCTTTTGCAGTGGTCGTTAGAGTGATCTAATCAATTTTAAATGTACATTTGCCAAGGATAAACTGTATATGTTGTAAATATCCTGTTTGGTCTAGATACCAGACAGTTACACTTGATCAAGACGATATGAAAAATACAACTTCATAAAAGACACATTACATCAATTTAAATTTATCTAAAAATTATTGAATTTTCACACTGTCCCATCGTGGTCCTTCGAGGTGATTGATTGGTTGTCTAATTTGACATCGTGATCAAATCCTCTAGGAGGTGGCTAAATTTTATATAATTTATGTATTTTGATTAAAAATAATTTATTGAATTTACTAATGATATAAATTGAATATAGTGCAGCATAACAATATTTGTTTATATACAAAATATATAAATATACAAATGAAAACAGCTTTGCCTATAGGGTAATAAGTCAGAGGCTGCTCTTGAAGCAAGCACATTTAGCGCTCGCTAATGGTGGTGTGACAACCCAAAGGGATTGTAAATACAAATACCCATTGTGGGCAGACACAATTGTTTTCTTCTTCATATCCAAGGTTAACCAACAACCAGTTAACTATAATATTTACTTTTGTTTTCAGGTTTATGGGTGTCTGCGTCCACGAAGGCCAGCTTCACGCACTGACAGAGGTGAGTTTTTATTGAAGAGTGGTTTTATGTATACATTCTTCCTCTTAGGTCAGATATTAGATACAGTCCTAATGCTATATTTATCAAGGCCCTTGCAGATAAAAAATTTAGGCATGAAAAAATATGGAAGCTAATGGTTCAACACTAGGCACTCTGTACAGATGTGAATGTTAATAAATTGGACAAATTTAAATTGAACTTACTAAAAGTGATGTTATGATCATTTTTTGAAGAAGTAGAATCGTTTGGTTTTATAGCCGATTTATTAGGATCAGTTGAACTTAAAATTAAAAAAATGCTCTCTTTTAATTTTTTTTGTATGACTTGTCCACTTTTACTGTGTGACCATCGATATTAACAATTAGTTGTCTAGATTATTAAGATGCCGTATTCATTCCCAACAATTGTCCAGACCATCGTACAAATTCACGTTTAAATGAATGATTATAAACCAGTGGTTTTAATGATGAGAACTTAACTTCATCCCTCAACTTTATCCTGTTAATTCTATGTAATCGATTGATTGTACGTCAACTCCCAAGTAAAAATATTATTTTTTAATTAATCTACTTGATCGACTTCAATGCGATTTCGTTGAACGGACTTTGGTTTCCATGCCTGCGTTCTAATAAAACTGTCATACGTAATTGGCAGCTGCGCATTTCTATTTGGGTTGACAATTGAAAATACACCTTGTCTTTTGCCTGATTGAAAAACACGTTCAAAGAGTAATTGCCTTTGGTGTGATGTGTGGCCATAACAACTGTATTTGTAGCCGAATAAACGTAGACAATCTATTTGATTGATTCAAAGATTCAAATAGTTGCTATTTCGAAAAACAAGCGTCTCTTACTAGACAATTCACGCGTTACAATATTGTTCTTATAAATACTATATTATATATATTGTTCATGTAGCTATTTTTAATACTACTTTAATTTTCTTACTAGGAACTCAATGGTTCCTAGTAAGTGGCTTTTGGTATTCGACTATCCTCCATTCTCTTAAATAGCCCGTACCATTCCAGTCTCTTTTCTGTCATTTTGACAAGAATGTCCGTTTGCCTCCCATGCACTCTCTTATCCGTTCATTGCTTGCCGTTTCTATTTTCTATTAAGCCTATTTCTGTGGAATTTAGTTATTTTCTTACTTTTTCTAGATCCAAGGTTTCCAATGTCGCACAGTATCCGTTTTAAGATTGATACTATATTGATAGACGTCAGTTAATGTTTATTGAATTACAAGCTAAGAAAGGTTGGTAATAAGAACACGTAGAACGTTATAACAAGACTGCTTTATTTAGACCAAGATATCTCTATCTATAGGTATTACCTGTAAACATATACAGATAACATATGTTTGGGGATTAAGGCTGGGCACTAGCGGCGCCTGGACTTAACTCCCCCCAACCAGTTTACGAACACCCATTCGCAAACTTTGAAGTCCAACACTCGGACGTCTTAGTCCATTCAAATAATGCTCCGCTAATGTTACAAAGGAGCAAAGGCCAGCCCCGCCCGTACACAGCCTGTAATCCCTCACATTAAGCTCTAAACCTATAAAACGTAAAAACCAACTGTCACTTGTAAAAAAAAACATAAAAGAAAACTTTGACTTTGAAAAAAAAACAATACTTCTGTGGGAAAAATCACATAACTATACTTATTTACCATGTTCCTCGCGTGTATGCTGCGAGGACACTCCAGCTCATTCCTGATCTACAACCTCCCCCCCTGGTGGAAGCTTTAACTGTTCTATGTGGACATTTCGCCGCTTCTTAGGGGGTCGTATACTCTCAATTGTCACGACGTTGTGTTCCCTAATCACGACCACTTTAAATGGGCCCTCATATCGCACCAGCTCTTTGCTCCTATTTGACCCTAGTTTTTTATAGACGATAGTCCCGATTTTAAGTTCCCCCATTCGATCCCGGACTTTGAGGTTTTCCCGTTCCACTCGTCTCGCTTTGTCCCTTGTTAGCCTTTCTCGGACTTTGTCACATATTTTCCTCAAACCGACAGTATTACTCGCCATTTTCTCCGCCATTCCCTCGTCTGCTACCGTCTCTACCCCATTTCTCCGTCTTTCGCGCAGCCCAAAGAGGATCTCGAACGGGGAGAACCCCGTAGCGGTGTGGATCGAATGATTGTAAGCGGCCACCGCCTTCGGCATTGCCTCATTCGCCGGCAGACCCTTTTCCGCGTGATATACCCGCAGGTGGTCACTCAGGGTGCTGTGCAATCTTTCTATCCCTCCTCTACTCTTAGGGTGCCCTGGGGTATTAAGATGCCAAGAGACATCGAGAGTCTTCATTTCTTTTCGGATGTTGGCATTGTCAAATTCTCTGCCCCCATCCGACGAGATCCGGTCTGGTACTCCGTAAAACTGGAACCAGGTATTTAATGCCAGCATTACCGCGTCTGATGACCGATCTTGCACCGGGTGCGCCATGGCCACTTTGCTAAAGCTGTCGATTGTGGTAACCCACTTATACCCCCTCCAAGTGAAGGTATCCACTTGTAAGTCACTCAACGGTGTCTCGGCGGTGGGCGATTCTTCTTGTCGCCCCCTAGGCGGATGTCTGTCATACTTCGTAGTGAGACAAACTGCACATGCCCCTATCATTTCTTGTATGCTCTTTTTCATTCCCCACCAAAAGTACCTCCGCCGCAACGCTTGCAACGTTTCCTGAACTCCACGGTGGTTCGTTTTTCCTTGGTGATAGGCCAGCGTCACTTCCAGCTGCTGTTCTCTGTCTTTGAGTGTCTCCACCATCGACGTGCACCGAATAAATATCCTATCCACTCCAAGTTGTTCCGTTCGCCAGAGTCTACGAATTTTCTCCCAAATAGTGGCATTCCCTACAAATACATGATGGGTCTTTCCGGGTTCCGAGGCATCTTTCAATGCACGGCAAATTTGGTCGTTCCTAACCCCTGGTGGCGACCAAATTGTCGCGATTTTACTTCTCCCATAACTGTCATATGCGATCTGCAGCCGCCCTGAGGTCTTGGATTTCCAAATGATCTGCCGTCTTTTGTCGTTCACGATCCCTTCTGTTACTTCCATTTCAACAGGTCTTTCGGCGGCGGAACCTTCCTCTTCAAGGGTTTCCTCACCTTCGCTATCTCCTCGCGTACCGAGGCTTCCATCCTCCCCGGGTGTCCATTCCCGGAGAAACTGTTGGTTTTCCCCGGATGGTTCCCCTTCTTCCAATGCATTCACAGTAATGGCTCTGGACAGCCAGTCTGCCACTACGTTCTCTTTCCCGGGTTTATATATGATCTCCATATTGTACTGGGACAAAAACTCTTTCCACCTCGTGACCCGCGCCGAGGACTCCTTTAACTTTCCTACCCATTGTAGGGGTCTGTGGTCGGTGTGAACACGGAATTTTCTGCCGAAGACATATGGGCGGAAATGGTCTATAGCCCAGACGATACCTAGGAGCTCTCTCTCTAGAGCACTATACCGCGCTTCCGTTTCTGTGAGCCGTCGACTAGCGTACGCCACCGGGCGCTCCCCACCGTCTCTCTCCTGCGACAACACTGCCCCCAGTGGGTATTCGCTGGCATCAGTGGTGATTGTGAAGGGATGTTGGAAATCGGGAAATGCTAATATTGGTTCCTCTTGTAAGCTAGACATACATTTCCGGATGTTCTGCTCCATGATTGGGGTAATTACCACCCTCGCTCCCTTTCGCAGTAAATTATTAATAGGCACCAGGTATGCCGCCGTGTCCGGCACAAATCTTCTGTAATAATTAAGCGTCCCCAGAAGTCGACGGATCCCCTTTACATCTGTGGACACCACCATCCTTCTAATCGCCTCGACCTTCGTAGAGTCTGGCTTAACCCCCTCCTGTGAGATGGTGTGGCCCAAAAAATTGATTTTTTTCTTCTCCAACAGAGACTTCTCCATGGACAATTTTAATCCGAATTCGCGGACTCTTTGAAATACACTTCTTAGGTGCTCAACGTGCTCTGCCTCCGTTCTGCTGAAAACTAACAGATCGTCCATGTAGACCTGGCATACCGCTTCGTCTATTCCCCTCAAAAATTCATCCATTAGGCGTTGAAAGGTAATCGGGGCGTTTTTCAGTCCAAATGGCATCCTGGTAAATTGATAATGCCCCCTCTCAAATGTAAAGGCCGTTTTGTCTTGGTCGTTGGCACTCATCTTGATCTGGTGATAGCCTGCCTTTAGATCTAGGGTACTAAATATTGTCGCCCCGTTCAATCTGTCTAATATGTCCTCAAATCGGGGAATAGGATACTTCTCGTCCGTCGTGTTCTCGTTTAACTTCCGATAATCGATAACTACCCTGTATTTCTCCGTCTCGTCCCCAGGTCTATTTTTCTTCCTCACTGCCCATAGAGGACTGTTATATGGCGAAGTGCTATCAATTATAATCCCTTGCCGTTTGAGACTCTCTAGCTCCTCTCTAATATGCCTACGTAGTGCCTGCGGATATCGTCTCTCTTTCACGTATGTGACGCGTTCTTTCTTTAACTGGATCTCGTGGACCGTCTTCCCAGTCGCTCCTAGCGTGTCTCCCTCTACGTAAAAAATATCCTCAAACTCCCTCTGTAGGCCTTCCCTCCAGCCCTCTATTTTATTAACCGCCCCTATCCGCGCTCTTCCGTCCCATATAGTCCCTTGACATTTATATTCCACATTCCCCAACTTAATGTTCCATTTTTCCCCGATATTCTCCACACGCGCGCCTACCTTCCCCAACATGTCGCACCCAACTATCACCTGGTACTCCCGCGGCATGTTTCCTACGATATGTATCTTTAGATCTCCCCCTTTCTTCGCCCACCTATTTAGCCCTATGACTAACTCTCCCACTACCTCGCAAGGGCCTCCCAGGGTGATTAAACTACAATTACATACCTGAATCTGGAGTGCCCTCTCTCCGCCATACAGCCTCTCCAGCGCTCCGCGGGACATAATGGTGTTGGTGCTTCCCGTGTCCACCAGACACATCTCTCCTCCTTTGACCCTAATTATTGGCAACGCACACATCCTCTCCCGAATTGCATTACATCTCAGGATGCGGTCGCCTCTCTGCCAACACGCTCCTCAGGCTTCATCACGTTGCTCCCATCTACGTGACTCGACCTTCTGCCCTGTCTGTCTCCTGTTTCTGCTGCGCCTCGCTTCTTCTCCTTCAGTTCCCGAAGTCCCTGATGACTCATCTTCTGATGATCCACTCTCCCCATGTGTCATGCTCCGTCTCTCTCTTACTTCTTGAGTGTTTACCTCCATTGGTTCTGGTCGTTGGTATTCTCTCCTCCGGAAGATATACGGGCAATGCCTCGCGATGTGTCCTTCCTCGCCACACTCAAAACATTTTGTTCGAGGACACTGTGCCACTAAATGTCCTGCCTTCCTACATCCGTGGCATTTTCTTTCTTCCCTGGGCGGGGCATACCTCGGTCTCGTTCCTCTAAAAACTTCTTTCTCCTGTCGTTCCCTTGTCTCTGCCAATAACGGACGTTTCTGGTCTCCTCCAGGTCCGGGTTCTTTTGTATGCAACTCGGCTCCACTCATTGTCGACGTCTTGCACCCTCACTTCTTCCTCCTTGGCACTAGTGTCGATCATTAATTGTGCACACTCCGAGAACGAGCGCTCATCAGAGAATCCTTCCTTTCTTCCTGTCTCCTTGGCCAGTTGCACTTTTAGAATTGTAGATAAGAATCCCATTCTACCCTCCACCTCTTCTACGCTAATCGACTCTCTCATCTTCTCCGTTATCTTATTGAAACGGACTACTAACCCCGCAGCATATTGCCCGTTACTTTGTCTTGGGGACTTTGTCTCCCTAAACATTTGGAATATGTCCTCCTCGGTAGTCCATCGTCCTCCTCCGTACGCCTTCTTCAATCTCATCTTAATTAATTCCCACGGGGTTTCTTCATCTGCCTGAATTTGATTCAGTATACTTCTCTTGACCCGACATATCAGGGCCGCCTTCAACGATTCCGCGTCTCTGGGATCTATTAAATTTTCTTCTGCTTTAGCTCCAATTAAAGCTGTGAGACGGTCTCCTCCTTTTAGGAAATGGTTCAGCTCACCCAGTTCCCCAGTGAATCTCTCCAGCTCCGCAACAGCCTTCCTCATTCCTCATTCATCGCTTTTACCCTCATCAGCGCGAGCGCCGTGGCATGAACTTCTGGCATAGTTCCCACTCTTCTAATATCTGCTCCCTCTACGAGATTCAAGACGGGCTGTCTCAAAACTCCTCCTTCAGTCATCTTCTCTCTTTCGCGTATAGAAGAAAAAAAAAACAAAAAAAAATTACGCTCGCACTCGATAACTCTCTTTCTCCACGGTTCCCGGGTTCGGCACCAGTTAATGTTTATTGAATTACAAGCTAAGAAAGGTTGGTAATAAGAACACGTAGAACGTTATAACAAGACTGCTTTATTTAGACCAAGATACCTCTATCTATAGGTATTACCTGTAAACATATACAGATAACATATGTTTGGGGATTAAGGCTGGGCACTAGCGGCGCCTGGACTTAACTCGTCAACAAATAGATCTGATAGATCTATAACCTTTTTTTTTTCTATGATCTTCTTTTGATCCTCCATCAATTTTCCGTATACTTCCGTGATATTAAAATTGTCTGCTTTAATTGAAGGGGAAGTTGATAAAAGTGATATGTGACGTTTGAATAATCGTCTTTTCATCAGGGATGTTATGTACTACTCTATCTTGTCACTTCGTGCCAGTTTTTGAGAACATATAATTTCCCCACAACTCACGTGATAAAGGTGTTTTGTAACACTATAAGGCCTGACCTTAAAAAACTTTAGAGCCGTTTTTCTCAACTTTAGGTGATCGTAGCATATCTCCTTTATCGACTTGCCTCATCAATTATCTCGTGCCCATTTATATCTTGGGGGCATTTATTTGCTGATATGTATTCTGTATTTCGGAAATTTATTTGTATGCTCTTATTCTCTACCTTTATGAATATGTATTCGAGGAGCTTTTCAGACTTAGTGTTATCAACTACTGCATTGATGCAATTAGATTGAATTGAAGAAGTAGAACTGAGTTATAGTAAATGATTAGATCAGCCATGGTTTCATTGACAGCCTTGCTTCCGGTCAAATGTGTACCGACTGAAGGGCCGGAAGTGCCGAAATGAAACGCACCAACTCTGCCGAAGGACGGCGATGCAATCCCCCGGTCCAGATTCGGACATTTCTGACTGGAGTCGCTCACAACATAAAATTTCATTAACATTTGACGCAACGTTTAAGTTTTGGATTGTTTAAGAAGACAACATTCTACTCTTTTAGAGAAATCTAGGTGGTGTTCTTATTCCGATTGTCCTCTGCTCGAAGATCTACCTGATGGAAGGAGTAGAAAGAATACCACTAAGAAGAGCCGACTGGGAGGAATTAGACAGTAATACCTACCAAAGAATCTGCAGATGTAAAAAATATAATGACATGCGATCCCATGGATCAGGTATTCACGGACGGGACCAGACACACATTGCGCCGTTAATTCGTATATAATTAATATTTTAACATTTTATAATGTTTATAACAGATTAATTTTTATAGTTTATAAACTTTGAATGACACTTTTTAAATAATATTTGCCAACATCAAAATTAAGAGTAAAACGCAATATTAATGCTACAAATGAAACGCACTAGTACAATTAATCCTCTTCCTCATGGCTTGATTTTTAATTATTACATCGATACCGGATAATTCACCGTAATCAATGAGGTTGGGTAAATTTTTTTGGGGGCTTGTAATTTTTCAGGCAGAAACCCTCTTTTTTTTCTAAGGCATTTCCCTAAAACTATTTATTATACATTCCGAAGATACCATCAAGAAGATTATTTCCAAACATTGAATTCCAGAGCGCAAATAAGTTTCTTCTTTGTACAAGATGATAAATAAAACATGGCTAACAGAAAATTGTTGGAATCAATTGCTGTGCATGACTGTTTAGAAAAGAATGAGATCGAGCTAATCTCATGCTTCACATTCTTGTTGTTCTTGGCGATGAGGAACTTGAAGATGAAGTAATCGAATCGATAAAGTAATCAGCGATTCTTAGCAAAGCAGCTTAAGAATTACCAATTACTGCGGATCTCCGTTTTCATAAGTGACTACAGCGAAGTCGAAGTCTTCTACTGCGTAATCGAAGTATTAGTAAATTCTATGTTTTATTTTTACAGCAGGGGTACTTTTAGTTGTATAAATATAATTGTAATTGTATATAGGCTAAAAAAATCCTTTTCCGCTTTACAGCTGCTGTACGTTATAGAACGCTGGCATTTTCTGCAGTTAAATAATCTTTGTAGAGGAGAGTCTTTTAAAAGAAAAAAAAAGAAAAGCTTAATTATGAAGTACAAGCAAAACACTGGTATATACAAATATTAAGAGTTACGTTACTACATTCTAGTATAGTGTGGGATGTGTGGGAACAAGTGAGGTCTGGGGCTATAGCTGAGGGTAGTTCTAGGATTTGGGAGGGAGGTCTTGAAGGGATGCAGTTGCTTACTTAAAAATATCAGTGACTTCCATGAAGCCACGAGGCAGGTATACGTTATGCTCAACCCCCTACTACTTTTAGCATTGTATATAACATTAGCATTATAATATTCTTTGCATTATATAACTTGCGATAGAAGGAGTAAACACGACATTAAAAAAAAATAATCATGAAAGCTTGCATACATTCAGAGAACCGGTAACAATGCTGTAGAATTCAATAAGCACTGAATTTTCGAATACTAAGCTCCAGTGTACGTGGTATTGCAGAAGGGGAGATATTGCATTTCTCGCATTTCCAAGCGAAACTTATTGAGAGATGTCACCTAACTCAATGGTAACCGCAAGTCTACGCAATAATGCCTACTAGATAGGTACGCTTCTTATTTAATTTAGTATTGACTGAGACCCTGGTTCGATTCTATGCTTTTCACCATTTTTTCTTTGAAGGATTCATTCAGCCAAGAAAAATAAGTAGCTACTTAAATGAAGAAGAAGTTTTGAATCCAGTTTAGATCGGTGAGATAAAGTTCAGGAAGCATCGGTATCGGTTCAGTAGCAAACCGCCCCAGTTCCTCAACTTCATCGGAACCTTAGTCGTCCTTATCTTTTTATGTGGGTTGCACCATCTATTGCACTCTATGAGCACAGAGGCAGACGGCGGGATCCATTTCTATGAAATATTGTCCTTTTAGTAATATATTCACTTGTAAGGCAGTGAGCCGGAACGACCAAATTCTAATCGTAAATTGTCTAGCACTGAATCTGCTAGTGATATGTTATCATATCGATAGTTGACATCTGAAGAAACTGTTATAATTCTTGCAACTGATTAAGTAGCGATTATAGTTTGTTAAATTTATAATAACTTAAAGTCCTCAAAGAAGGTACATATCGTTATATTAAAATTTGTCTACATATTTTTTCAGTTCATCAACGGAGGTCGGTTGGAGCAAATAATTCAAGATCGTAATATAGCCCTGAGCTATTCCGTCCGTATGAAGCTGGCCCTTGACATTGCCAAAGGAATGGAGTATCTTCATTCTAAAGGTGTCTTTCATCGAGATCTTACATCCAAGGTGAAATTTTTAAAGATACATCATGTTAAGTACTATATGGACATAAAATAAAAATTTTAATCCGTTATTTGTTTTGTTCCATTTTTTCTATCTTTCTAATAATCCTTTAGGGAAGCTGCAAGTATCAAATGAACTTTTAAAACCTTACAATACTTAAAAAAAAAAAAAGTTTCAAAAACACTTATTTATTTTCTAAAACTTTCTTCGGTGTTTATTTTATTTATGACTTAAACAACTTGATACTGTCAGACTAAATCTGTCTGACAGGATATGAATTTATTATTAATATTCTATGTATGAATTGTATAAATAATTTGGTTTCACTTTTAATTTTAGAATATTCTTGTACGGTCCAATGAAGAGACTGGAGAGCTATCAGCAGTAGTTGGTGACTTTGGTTTTGCAGCCAAGATACCAAGGTATAATTTATACCTGAATTGATTTTATTTAATAATATGAATCAAGCTAAATTATACTGTCTAATATTTAACTATTAAGGACTCGAGGTGGTGGGAAGGTGAAGTATCTGACTACTACACAGGCAAAACCAAGACCTTGACTCCATTAATCAGGACACTATTTTCTCCTTCAGTACCATCAACCCAATGGCATACTTGCACATTCCCAATATCTTATCCATCCTTGACAATCCCTTAAAATCCACCCTGATATCCCTCTGCACCATGGATATCTCAACTCATAAATAAGTGAAATTCAAGTAAAATGAGAAGTAGTCCAACCTCCACACTTCATATAACTATAGCTCTATCTCTATCCTTCCAATCAGTCGACATTTCTGGAATAATTAAACCTCAAACTTCAAATTTTCTGAAACACAATATCAATCCATTTTAATCAGGCTTTCATTCTGGCTATTCCATTCAATCAGCCCTAACCAAAATTACCAATGAGTGACCTTCAATCCGCCATAGATCACCAAAAAATCATTCGCATATGTGTCTGCATATGGATTTTGATGTGATTGATCATTCCATTCTTCTAGCCAAACCAGAAAATAGCTCTATCTAAAAAGAACTTGGCCCAGGGATCTTCCATCCACTTCCCTCTATTGGGTCTTTACGCCACTAAACTCTACAACAAAATTCAATCCTGTTCTTTCCATTACTAAGCTGACGATGCCCAAATATACCTTGCTTTCTACCCTCAGATCTCCTAACAGCTTTTCTGTAAAACCAAGAAGATATGAACTGAATTAGTTCTTGAGCTAAGATGAATAAACTGCTTTTAAACCCCATATCCACTCTCTCCCGGTTCCAACTACTTTTACGAGACCAATTCTAATATCCCTTATATGTCAAATCCTTGGCCTGACCCTAGATCAATCTCTAATATGGAGTGAATATGTTTCCCTAATTACTAGATGGTCTATATCCACTCCAGGTTCAACTGATTCTGTCGTCATGTTCCACAATATTCCCATAAACTTCTTGTTTCATCGTTATCCTATCCAATTCTGGCTACTGCTGCATTTTTCATGGTGATCTCTCTCGGAACTTCAATGAATAACTAAAACAATATCTGAAATATTCCTCTCCGATTTTTCTTCGATATCACAAGAGACACACATATTTTGAATCGCTATTCTGACCTTTTCCTCTTCCTCTGTCCTATAGCAATACTTCCTTAGAATCTTCTTTCCTCTCAATCTACCACTAATTATTACTCTACTACTAATACTCTAATTATTCATTCTAATTTTATTTATTTTTATTTTTTCCTATAAAACATAATCATTTGTTATTGCATTGTGTATCCAAATGCTAGGCTGCCAGACCCTATAAAATTGACATTTTTGTTATTCTTAGAGGCCTAATATCCCAGAAGAAAGTTTATTTTTAATTCAAAATGACTAAAGCCACCAAAAGTGAGGGTGATCACTATACATTTTTTTTTTTTTTTTGAAGCTGTCAAAATTTCATTTATTATTTAACTAAATAGTATTTTTAATAAAACTAAACTAAAATAAAAATTTACAGAAAAGGTTAGCCAATGTTATTTCAAGTTATAATAAATCACAATTAATGTTTAAATTAAAATAATATTTCTACTCGGCTTAAGAATGGACATGGCATTATTGCTAAAAATAATAATAATAATACATATGTTTTGATGACTTATTTGCTTTCTTAACATTCATGGTTAATTATGTTCATTTGTTTTTACCCATTACTGTTGTGTATTAAAATTATATCTCAAATTTGCTAATGATAGTTGTATTTATTTTAGGTGTGGATATCGACTTGCTACGGTTGGTTCTGCCTACTGGATGTCTCCTGAATGTTTAAAAGGGGAGTTTTATGATGAACTCTCAGATGTTTTCTCATATGGCATTGTGCTGTGTGAGTTGATAGGAAGGTGTGAGGCAGACCCAGACGTTCTCCCGAGGACAGAGTCGTTTGGGCTTGACTACATTGCCTTCACGCGGCTCTGTGTCGCTGACCCTCCACCCCCAGCCTTTCTCAGGCTAGCCTTCACCTGTTGTTCGGTAATCATCACATTCCCATGTTTTCAACTATGTATATTATATATATTTTTAAATTATCATAAACTAATCCTTATACATCAATTGAAAGCAATATTTTAGCTAGCACAATTGAAATATATTATTATTTTTATCATTAATCAAGCATTATTATTATTATTTCTGTCTTTATGTTAATATAAATTTTGACTTCTTTTTAACCTGTCTAATACAAAATTAAGAACAATGCTTTTTATTTTAATGTAATTAAGTAGGCACCTACCTAGTCTTTAGCTTTGGTTGTAGTCAATGTTTCTGAAATGTAGGTGAGCTCAGTATGGAATAATGTGGTATGTGCGTGTTCGTACACAGAGGCAGGGAACT
The DNA here is from genome assembly GCA_930367205.1 of Acanthosoma haemorrhoidale. Lineage (NCBI taxonomy): Eukaryota > Metazoa > Arthropoda > Insecta > Hemiptera > Acanthosomatidae > Acanthosoma > Acanthosoma haemorrhoidale. The sequence continues at coordinate 75,978,237 of OV884011.1, forward strand.
GCTTTATTAGCCCAAAATAACAGTGTTTGATGACCATTGTCCGTTTCGTGGCTTCTACCAATTGCCAAGTGTTACCTTTGATTCCAAGTTAAAAAAAACTCCGAGACTTATTTTAATGGATGTGGCCAAAAGAAAACACTTTTGTGCCCTCTTGAACCAGTTTTTCTTTTTATACCATCTTTTCCTCATTGTCAGTGAAATCCAAGTGTTTTGGATTGAAGATAGATCAGTGTTGTTTAGGTCATTTTGGTTTATCAACAGTATCAAACTCAAATTCATGTTAGCCAGTCCACTGGTCCCTAGATAAAATGGCTAACCCAGTTACCATGAGCTAACAGTCATCTGGTTGAAGAAAAATAATGTGGAGTTGTTCCATTGTCAGATTGAATTTCTTACAGGGTTGATTTGCAATAATGTTTATTTGTCGAATGAATGTCAAGTGATGAGAGGGAGAAGGAAACAGGGATGTCATCACTGCACAGCAACAAAACTCGCAATTCTGGTGGCACTTAACTAATTCAGATTATTCAAAGTATTTTTACATTGCTTGTTTAGTGAACAGGTCTAATGGTTAGTGCAACTGCTTCATAATATGAAAGTTCTGGGTTCCGATTGCTAGATGACCAATGAATTTATTTCATTTCCATAAGGGGCTTGCGTAATTTTCAACCATAAATGGGAGTAAATAAGGCTGGGTATAAATAATTAAATGAACAATAGCGAGCTGTTGTCAAATATATGTATCTGTATAGTTTCTGTTGTCAAAACAAAAGACAATAATATAATATGCTGCTTTAAGATCAACAATGTTGTATGTTGTATAATAAATAATTGTTTTTAATTTTTTTTATTAATTTGCAATAAATCTTTTATAAATTATTTGTCTTTTTTTTTTCAGTATGATCCAAGCAAGAGGCCGAGTTTCACGGAAATAGTTACGACTCTTGAAAGCATCATATGGAATTCTAAAAATCCTTCTTCTAAGGACAACAACTGCCATGCAATGTGTGAGCATCCTTCAAAGTTTTTAAAAATAAATAAAATATTGTTTTGGTCTGCTCGGTTATTTATTAGCACTATAGATGTTACTAGTTGAAAACTGAGAAGCTTATTTAAATATTTATAGTTAGCAACAATATACCTAAAATGAGACATAATTCTGGTACAGTATGGCCTTCATTGATATTTTTTCATTTAATTTCTTTAACAAAAGCTTTATATTTGAATAATTGACTTTTCCTACTTTTATCTTTCTAGCTCTATAAATATTGCTGTAATATTAATGCTTATGCTTGTAAAACATTTCAGATTTTATTTCCTCATACTTATTTTTATTAACCTAGCATGTTACCAAAATATTCTTTTATATGGTTTTCACATAAGTAGTTAATCTAAATAAAAGGATTTATTATTCATCTGTAATACAGTAAAAGCTTCCTGGTGCTTAGTATAACAAGCTAAATAAAAGGGCATAGTCTATCTTAGGTGATGATAAAAAGGGGGCCAGGATGAGAATATATTCATTTTGATTTTAGATGGGCGTTTATTTTTTTATATAACTTGATAGTAGTGGCTACAATTGAGTTACATGAAGGAGAACAATTCTCAGAAAATGTAAACCAATGGACTACTAGATGCTAATCCCCTCTGCTGGACTCCAGCCTCCAGAACGTAGTCTTGGGAGAGTATAGCGAAAGAGATTTGTGATCAACTGGATTAGGGAGGGATTGATACCAAAACTAATACGAGGGTGGTCTGAAAAGTTTCCGACCTAACAAAGATACAAGACTTTTTTCAGAATTTTTTTTTTATTTTTCAACATAGTCTACTTGTAAATCTACACACTTCTCCCAGCGATGCTCCCATCTCTGTAACCCGTCCAAATGGTACTCGGTGTTTTTCTCTGCAAAATAATCGTTCACGAAGGTGATTGCCTCTTCATTTGACGAAAATCTCTGTCCTCCGAGCGCAATATTTAGATGAGGGAACATAAAGAAGTCGCTTAGGGCTAGATCTGGTGAGTAAGGCGGATGGTCAAGCAGTTCAAACCGTAATTCATGGATTTTCGCCATGGCAACCGCTGAGTTGTGAGATGGTGCGTTGTCTTGGTGAAACAGGATTTTCTTTTTCTGCAAATGTGACCGTTTTTCCGCAAGTTCTGCCTTCAGCTTGTCAAGTAATGATGCGTAGTATGCTCCTGTAATGTTTTTTCCTTTTTGAAGATAATCGATTAAAATAACTCCATGACTATCCCAAAAAACAGTCGCCATCACTTTCCCAGCCAAAAAAAGTTTTTTTCTTTTTTTGGAGCCGGTTCCCCCTTTGCAGTCCACTGTTTGGACTGTATTTTTGTTTCGGTCGTAAAATGGTGTATCCAAGTTTTATCCACAGTAATTAATCGGCGCCAAAACTCTGATTTATTGCGCCTAAACTGCGCCAATAGAGCGTTGGAAATGTTCATTCAGACACGTTATTGGTCTAACGTGAGCAAACGCGGCACCCAACCCGCGGACAGCTTTCTCATCTCTAAATGTTGATTTAATATGTGACAAACACGTTCTTTTGACATGTTCATAACCTCTGCTATCTCTCTCACTTTAATTCGGCGGTCGTCTAGCACCATTTGGTGAACTTTGGCGATGTTTTCGTCGGTAGTTGCAGTTTTTGGACGTCCCGAACGTTCATCGTCTCCCAAGCTCTTACGACCACGTTTAAATTCAGCTGCCCAAAATTTCACTGTGGTAAATGATGGTGCAGAGTCCCCATACACAGAATCCAACTCATCTTTTGCGTAGGCGTATTGCCTTTCAAAAACAAATATTTAATGACAGCTCGATACTCAATTTTGTCCATTTTCATAAAAACACTCACATCAAGTCACTCAAACGACTGTTACACAACAACTGCGCGCCAAAATGGCTGAAACTTTGGTGAGTAACTTGTCAACAGATGAACAACAAAATTCACTAGCTTTTATTTACGACTGCTCCTATCTTCATGTTGAGGTCGGAAACTTTTAAGACCACCCTCGTAGTTATCTATCTAAAATGAAATTAAATTAAATCTGGAGAGATAAAGCTGACCAAGGATTCTGCTGTTGTTACTGGATGAAATTAGCGGGGCTGGCACTACTTTTCTAACTTTATTTTGTTTTCTAGTCTGGATTCGCTATTACTTTACTTATTGTTACTTATTAATTAAGTAGTTACTTATTGTCCATTATGAAGCTGAGTGAACTCTGACCTGACGCTTCCATATTTGAACAAAAAAAAGGGGGTTGTCTGCCTAGTTAATAGTTAAGAAAGTTAACCACCAACTCACAGAGATGGTCCAAAGTTAACATAAATAAGACTCTTTGGGTAATCCAACTATGTCAGGGCTCCTACTGTTGTACTTAGTATTTTCGGAACCCCGGGTGACTGAACCGGTGAGCTCATGGTGAGAAAATGTTAATTTGCGCAAAATCATCTCTTATTATTTAGAGAGATATGCTGGAATACTTTTTTTTTTAGGGCTTTATGCTCTTATATATTTTTATTATTTATTACTTATTAGGAGAAATGTAAGTGATTGTAGTGCAGTGATGAGCAGACATTGTATTTAATTCAAACAGCTTAAATTAAGTCCATTCGTGTGAAGTGGATAAAAAAAGAAATTTTCTAAAAAAATGTCATTTTTTTTATTTTGGGTTTTACATCCTTAATAGATAATAGGGCAGGAAAAGCCAGAGTAACGATATTGAATTAATTCTTTGGGACCACAATTAAATCAAAACTGGTTAGCTCAGGAGAGAATAGAAGCTATTCCGGTTCAAAGAAACTATGGCTATTGCTATTGCTACAGCTGGGCACATCTTTAGCCAGCTGGGCACCATTTTAAAATTATAAACAAAAAAAAAAAGAAACAGTTCAGGCATTTCCATAAATAACAAAAAAAAAAAAAAAATAGTGTAGAAGTAAGGCCAAAAAGATGAAGACTGGGTTACTTTTCATTTTTGTAATTTGATATTCCCCCTTTATCAACAATTCATCAGTAAAGTTTACATATTGCTATTTTAAATGTTTGAAAACTCTATTAATGCAGACATACAGACTATTGAGCGAGACTAATATGTCAGTTATATATTACACAGATCAATAGGAAACCCCCAGATTGTTTCCATCAGCTTTATCTCCAAGTTGGATTAAGGCCACATAGCCAGGAATAAAGAATGGAAATCCCGGGCTGACAGCTAACCCCTTGATTTGAAAGGCACAAAGTATAATTTCAATTGGAAATTTATTTGAGGTTCGATGTGATGGTTTCGCTTCAAGTATGTTCCACAGTGCTTTAGTCCAATTAAATTGTGAATTAGTTCTTTGTCTTAGTAGTAGGCCAGGTGATCCTTGATGCATGGCTAATAAATCTTAATGCAATAAATCACCAACAATCCTTCAAATAATAGGCCAACTTGTTACATCATAAGGGACAACACATGATTATTTTTTTTTGAGCTTTCAGTTTACCCTGGCTCTGTTAGAACTTGTTTAACTTTACTTTTTCATTTGCATTACATCTGCTGTATGTCGCAAGGATCAAGGTTTTTCGCTGCCTGATATACACTCCTTTTCTCTTCAAATTGCTTTAACAGTACTTAGGATACCTAATTGTATCTTTATGTCTGTTTAGAATATTTTAAATTGTTTTTTGTTTTTTCTGGCTAAGAAGTATTTTTTTCCACTTTCAATGAAATTGAAGAGAAGCTTCTAAGCTGTGATCTAGAATAATTGACAGATTTCTCTGAAGATAAAGAGATTCAGAAAAATACTCTAAAGCCAGAATAAAAAATGTATGATGGCCACTACATAAATCGCTTGATGTAATAAGTTATCTCTGCATCACAGCACCGACCCAAGAGTTAACAAGATACATGTAAATTCCTTGTAAATATTTCGTTAAATTCAAGTCATTTCTGTATTTAGCTATTGCAGTTTAGTTTAATTTGAGGTTTTTATCTGCTTTTGCTGGAAATAAATGGTTGTTGTCCATTGCCCTCCTCTGTTCATCATTAGTGTAACTGTTTGTTGGTATTGGTACGCATGTTTCCTTATTACTTAATGACATTTCTATTTCATTAGCTTAGTCTAAACTATTGGCTTTGATATTTGCTAATTTTTTTTAAATATTTATATTTTCAGTATAGCTAAGCCATTGAACTACACTTCAGTTTGATTTAATAAATAAATTACTAAAACACATAAACCTTATTCAAAAAGTCAATAGTGATAATTAAACATAAAATATCATTACGTCAAAGAACACATTGCTAGGTTCTTCCTTATCGTGGAATAGATGAAGGGTAATTGTCTTACTGTTGATATTCATTTTGAAATCATTAAAGATTTGGTGTGCAGGCAGTTCGTGTCGTTTTTGAAGTTGGCAGCCGGTGGATGTTTGGTGTCACTGGATTGGATCTGATGTTTATACCTCAAGAACAGTTGGTAAGGAAGGTTTCACTAATTATCTCAAGCCAAGCATTGAGGCATTGATGGATGCTGAGGTTTTCTTTCGTTTTGTAGCAAATTTGGCTTCACAGTTTATTCACTTTGCATCTACCACTTGTTTTATTAGTCTATATTTGGCACATTTTTATTTTAATTTTTGCTTTACCCTCGCTGTCAGGAGGACACCTTCAGAAATAAAAGCAATGTACGCTTGTTTCTATTGTATATCTATGCTTTAGTTCTGAATTTTTTTATTTCAATTAGTAAAGCCTTCCCATAATGCCATTATTTGATGTTCTACAAAGTCTGTAGGTAGTTATTGCTTTGAAACATTTTCAGCTTCATTAATTAGAAAGATAAAACATTGTGTAGTATTGCTGTTGCTTATAAAATTGTGCACCCATCTCGGGAGAAATGTCTGCTAAAGTTTTACATAATGTCATCCTTTATTTGTTTTGTTTATTTTTTCCCTCAAAATTCAGGACAAACTCCTATTCAGGGTAGGAAAGGTGGGCTATCCTATTGGGAGCCACCAACTTTTATTTATGGAATAACAAGTGAAAGGAAAAATTCATTTCCATCTAGGTATTTTAATTGAGATCATCTAACCACTCTCCAGATAAACTCTTAATGATAATCGTTATGGTGTTTCTGATCCACCTTTTTCTACTACATTTTATGCTTAAGTATTTGAGGTTTATTTCATTCTTGCTCTTGGATTCTGATATTTGCGATAAAACTGTAAAATTAGGTATTGACTGTTAATGAATAGATCAAAAAGTAGCTAGTGAGGACGCACCCCAATCAGGGAAAATTTTCCCACCATTCTGTGATACGGGCTGATCCACCTGAGGCCTGATTTTTCTGATCTGGATATTGGAAAAAAGTACATTTTCTCTATTTCCATCCTAAACAAGGGTTATTGATAATTGAAAAATGTACTCACATAGTTAAAAATATTTTTTTAAATAAAAATTTCAATTAACTCCATTATAATAATAAAGATTTTGTGCATTCGACAGTATGTTAATGTTCATAATGGCTACGATGATCAAATAAACAAACTTAGATAACTGTAGATCATGAATGTTTGTGTAGAATGGTTCAGTGAGTGTTATTCGTTTCCTTCTTTATTTGTCGCAATGTCTCAGCACTCAACAAATGGTCATATTATGGTTATATAAGTCTAGTAGTACTAACAATTATTTCAGATTATTGGGATTCATAGGATTCAGATGAATAGATTATCACTATTTACATTTTTTGATGCCAAAACATTATTGGGGGCCTAAGATTTTGTAATTAAAATTTTGTTCTTGCTGAATTCATGATGGAGTCTTCTTTTCTTTTAATCATTGAAAAGGATGTTATGATCGTTTGTGTCTTCATGAATTTGAATTTTCATTATTTGTCATTTATGATTTACTTTTCCTGCTCTACTATAAGTCTCCGATTTCTTCCTATGGTTTAACTAAGTTATTTCTACAAAAAAAAAAAGTTTCAAACTTTAGGAATCATCAATTCAAATTCTCCCGTCTTTAAAATTAAAAAAAAAATCGTGAAATTTATAATTAAAAATGAGCCTGTAGTCAATAATAAATATTGTTTGAGTCAATGAAATTTCATTTCCACTTATTCTGTTGATAAATATATGTGGTAAATAGATTATCATCAGAAAGGTAGGTACATTTAAAATGGCTAGTTCCAGACTATATGTTCTCTTGGGTTGATTTCACCACATATTTCTATTGCCATTTCTACTTCCTCTTCCCATATCTCTATTCTTCTCCTCCACTCTTCCTTCCTTTCGGATCAGTTCTAATACTTCTAAGTATTAGAATCCTTTCAGCACAAACATACCTGTATTGGTGCTTTTATATTTCCGGGTTTGAACTGTTTCCATTAATTTGTCCCTTTTTATGTTTAATATTTCTTGAACTCATTTCCTCTCTGACCTGTCAGGCTGCTCTCTGTTGGTCAGAGGATATTTTCTTATTCATGATATTACAATAAATAAAAACGAGGGTGTACTTCACTTTTTTATTTTTTAATGTACTTATGAAATACATATATTCAAACATATTTAGATAAGAGATGCAACCCTAAAAATAAGCAGCTTTAGTTATAATGCCACCGTTGGAACTTCAGGTAATAAACAAGGTAATGGCGATTCTGTTAATATTACAAATTATGTACTGTATTTATTGTGATTTGGTTAAATAAGTTGCTAGAAAGCATCGGAGGATCATGACAAATTTACTTAAATGCACCGCTTGAATTTTTATAGAATTATATTATTGATCAGAAATACTTATTTTCTATTCCCTGGTTATTATAAAAAAAAAATAATTAAATATTGTAGAACTGTTAGTTCCTTTCTGCTTCCAATCGCATAATGTTACTCTATAGTGAAGTATTTATTCTTATAAAGTATGTTAACTAACATAATCAAGTAAGTTAGCATTATCATTTATTTATTAGAAACAATATACAAAAGTTGTTTCAATATTTTTTTCATTTTTGAAAACAGTCTTCTATTTCAAGATGGATTTGAATTGTCTAGTTTGATATTGTAATTGTCTTAAAACTGAAAATAAAAACCTATCATTTCTCCTTTCGCAACCTTTATATCCTCTTATAATTATTTCCATTAAGCATGTAGAATCAACTTTTAGCTTATAGCCCAATTTTAAATGACAACTTTCCTATAAATTGGTGATACTCCAGCTGGGTGATTAGCCAAGTGTCGAAGGCCCCATATAGCCGTATGTATGCCTTTATTAAATCAATTGTATTATTTGTAGATGTTAAGAGATGTAACTTTGTTACAGATCAGGTAGCTAGTTTAGTATTTGTATTTTTTATGGAAAGGCGCACTTTTCATATTTTTCAATAGATCCATTTAGATCAAATGGGAATATACATCTTAAACTTATAAACTTAACCATAATTGCTATTCCTATTGTTTATTTTATCATATTTATTCATATTTAGAAAATACCTGCTACCTTTCCATTGAATCAGATCAGTTATTAGGGAGAGGATAATCTCTTATAATAAACATAACTTTTATTTGTTCAGTAGTCTAGGATAGTGGAAAAGTACCATACATCTTTTGCATTGTACATATTTTCTTATGAATTATGTTTTTCTATTGTTTTTTAGTGGCCCATAAGAGATCTACATCTGATGAAAGGATAAGAGCCCTAGGTGAAGCTATGGCCGAGCAGGATGTACATTACAAACCTTCTCAGCAAAACCCATTTACCAACATTGCACTGAAGGTAAACAAATAGAAAAAGTACTAAAAAACAATTAATATAAACTTCTAATAATGGAAAAAAATATATTAGGTTTACAGTCCATTTAAGGTGTATTAATATATTGCAGCAACAAGAGTAATACTCTGTAATAGCTGAAAATTATTAGGAAAATCCTATTTCTATGTTTCACTTTCTATTCAACCCTATGCTTCTAGAAACGATTAAGATTGTAGAACAAAGGCAAAGAAAATATTGTTTTCCTTCCCGAGGAACCAATGAGGCATGTTTATTATGTAAATGAAATAAACAGGAAAATAAGTTCCTGGTGAGCCCCATCACCTTTATTAGTCAGTTTAGTCTAGTCACGTATAATGTATATCATTATGCTTGTTTATTCGATTATATAACTTCTATAAAATAACGAAACCTGTATATAATGTAGTGATGCTACAGGAAATACAAAATAATTTGTGAATAGATTCACCTGAGGATCTATAATTGTATGTAATTACCTGTAAATTTAAAGGGGCTATGAAGAAAAAAAGAAAAGAAAAAAAATAAGTTCCTGACTTTTAACCTCAATCTAATTTATGTAACCCAATCTCCTTCAAATGCATCTGCACATAGCAGAATGAGGAAAAAACTGTCAATTCTTGTTCATTGATTTTGTTCATTTTCACATATTGTATTAAATTCAAGGGGTTTAGGGGGGGGAAGTCCCTGTTGACTCGACTCTTGGTAAAATAAATTGTAGTAAAAAAGAGAAATGATTAATTAGCTCCTGAGAGCTGTAAAAATTATCTTAAAATTACAATTCTTTTTTATCATAAGAACAAAAAGCAGGCTGAAATTGTGCTACTAGTTATTGTGTTACTACTTATTTTGTGTTTTGCCTCCTTACTTTTCAACGGAAAGAGCTAAAATTTAAATTTGCATTTTGTGATAAACAGTTTCCACCCAGCCTTATCTATTAGCTGCTTGTCTATTGGAATTCTTTATGTTGAGTTATTTGGAGATCATTCCATCTTCTCTTCGGTCTTACACAAGATTTGTCTACCATAATATAATACCTGCTTTCTCACTGTTTTTGCTTCATCCATTCTATACAAATGATCTAACCACAAGAAATGAATCAAGATAAAATCATTAGGTCTTTGTACTCTACATCAGGGGTGGCCAACTTGCCCAGGATTTTTTTTTTAAAGCTTATCTTATCAACATAAATTCCACAAACGTGTGATTCGGTAAACTTATACAAAAATTGTCAAGTGCTTAAGTGGTTGGGGTGGTTTGATAACGAAGGGAATTAAGCGACATCACTCATTTTGATCTGTAGGTACACATGATACAGGTTGCAAAAGACAAAGGAAGTGCATCCTCTGAAGTTTTCTGAAAATCAATAGGCACCTGTTGCAACCCACTTTTCACCTAGAATTCCTGCTTCTTTGGTCCTGTTTTTTTAATCAATTTATTCATCTTCACAGTTTATTTCTCAGTCCTTTTTTCCCTGTATGTACCTATTTACGAGTGATAATGTTGTTGAGTAGAATTATAATGCCTAATAAGAGTAGATTTTTAGTGGTATGTAGCGTGAAAGTGATTTCATTAGTACCTTTAAAAAAACCTCACCCTGATTGTTGTCCTTTTACAAGTGAAATGAGCAAGAATAAATACAAAAAGGTCATTGAAGCGGAAGTGTTCAATTCATCCCAACAGCAATTGTTTAGAAATGCAAACCTATCAAAACCAGTGTGTTTGATCTTTGGTTGAAAATTTTTCGGTCCCTAAAAACACAATTTGGTGAATGTGAACCATTCTGATTTTGATTCCGAGTATCAGAGAGATTGAGTCTTTAGATGAGATTTCATTGAAAAAATTGTTATGCGGGCAGCAATTAATGTTCAAAAATCAAAGTAATGAGATGGAGGCCATGGCCAACTTGAAAATATTTGAAAAAACAGACTATCGATACAACAATATCTAAACTAGCGGATGAAATAGCTCTCTAGCTAGGGAACATGGAGAACTAGTTAGTTCAGTTCCCTATTGTGATGTTCGTCGGATCTCAGAAGGAAGTCTTTAGAATATTTCTGGAATCTATGTAGTAATATCTCAATTTATTTATCTGTAAGAAAATAAAGAACTTCATCACATCTTTCCCCTCCTTGAAGATGATGAATGGTTTTGGCATCTCGCTTTCCTCTCTGACACGACTGAAAATCCAAACTTCTTGAACAGTCAATTGCAAAATAAATCTTACCATTCATCAATACTGATGGCTCATGTTACATCGGTCGAGGTAAACATTGGCCTTTGATTTTTCTGAGAACTGTCTTTCTGTTGGGCCCGCCAGAGTTTATGGTTTATGATTGTGGCCTACTACATAAAGTAGTGCATTTCTTCTCAATCTGAAACCTTCATCTTCTCTTATTGGTTGTTGAATTTCCCTTAAAATATTTAACCATGTGAAACATCTATCCATGTTATCTGCCGCAGACTTGTTGATTGTCCATCTATTGCAAGCATGTACCGCAACTGGTTTAATTAGAGACTTGTTCAGATATCTGCATTAAATTTATTTTTAATATTTATGTTTGATGAATGTTTCAGACAGGAAAAAAGTTGCCTGTGGATTCTTCATCGGATGCAGACGATATGTGCAGTAGGGTGATAGCTGAGCCAGTTATAAAACCTTCTCGGCTGAGGTCTGGGACACCGGCTGGTCCTTGGCTTGAAGGAGGACAGCTGTGCAAGAGGCCAGCTCAGTCGTACGGACTTCTCGATGCCATCTTAGCTGGCAGCTGTTACCATTCACCCAGGCAGGTCAGTATTAATTTTTTTTCGAGATAAAAATTTATTTTGAAAAGTTAGCTCTATAACTTCAAAATGTAATATCATAGTTCTTCAAGAAAAAAATACAGTTCCTTAATTTTATCCTTGATGGCTATTTTAAATTTTTATTTTTCCTCATCATTATATATTAAAGATTATAACATGTATAATTCTCAAAGAAATAAAAAAAAAATTCCTTAAGTTTTGGGAGCCAATAATGGAAATCTTATATTTAATATTGCACAAACAGATTTTAATGGGGGGGGGGGGTTGTACTTTGAAGTCAATATTATTGTTATTGTCAAATTTATTAGTAAAGATGGCAATAATAATAAGAAATGTTAATTTTCCTTCCCCTCTCACATTACTCTGTTTGATCATAAGTGCATCCTTCTAAACTTTTGTGGCAAACTTGGAATATGATGCCTGTTTCAAACCTTATTTTTCTTGGTCATTTTTAAATAGAATTTAGATATTCCACACACATTTCTTCTATATAGCAGGGTCTTTCGATTGCAAAAAGAATCATTTTTATCTGGTTACTCCATCAGATGTAGGAAGTTTTTGTTTTCTAAAAAACATGTTCCTATGAAATAAAGTTTTGTTTCTTAACCTGCAAATTTTACTATTCCTGTTATCTTTTTGTGTGCTATTAAGTTAAGTTATGGATTCCATTTCCCTGTTTTTTTACAAATGATAGTATAATTAGGCAATCCTCTTGCAGAAGGGCCGAGGCGTGGACGGTGGAATGCCACCATCTTTGCCTTCCTCACCCACTTTCGCCAGGAGAGCTGCTGCCACAGCCCACAAGCCTCAGTCCGCTCCTCCAACTGCCGGCTACCGATTAAGAGCATGTTCATCAGGTAAGGTCTCATGTCATATGTCACTTATTTCTATTGCTAAGTGATAAGTGATTTATTTCCAGATAAACTCAATACAATTCTGTTTTAGGTTCTAACCTTGCTTCATTGGAGGACCATGTCACAGTTCTTAGGAGGCGTGGTTCTTGTGAAAGTGGATTCTTTTCTAGCGTCGGTGATGACTTCTGTATTCCTGGTAATGTCATATCTGCTGTAACAATTTCATTTTATGCTTGTATTTTTAGCAATTTTAATTACTTTTATCAACTTTTCAATTGTCAACTATCTTTAATTTTTCTCTCTAATAATGATTCCTTTTGTGTGTTAAATAGCAACTTTAAGAGATTTTTGTATTCCAAACACTCCTTATGTTGGAAAGCTGTATGTCCAAAATTTCATGTAATACCTTCTCCACATTAAATCACTTCATATTGTTAGTTTCCTTCTCCTGTTTGATACTCTATTCTTAGTTAATCTGTTAATTTATGATTATGATTTTTCTGTGTATGGTAGTGTCTCTTGTTTTTTTGCAAACTGTCTTTAAACCAGATTCAACGTATTGATGAACTGCTCTTGATAATTTATTTTTGTGATCTTGAAGGATGCTGCCATTTCTCAGTTCTAGACTAAGTCAAAGCAGCTCTATCCTTCTTATCTAGTTATTTCATTATTTGTATACTGTCTCTTAATTAGTATACAATTCAGGCTTATAATGCCTAATTTTTTATCTCCTAAGGGAGTAGTAGAAAAAATATTAAAAATGTATTATCATTATTAATGCCTGTTATGGGCTGAATGCAATTGCATTAATTATAAAACACATTCCTCGGGCTGCTTTGAAACATTCTTTTTAACATGACATTGCCTGGTTATCTTTTGTGTTTCAAATTCTGATGTCATAAAAGAAAATTCAGTAATAAAAAGAAATTAAAATGTGGAGAAACCATTATTATGAAATAACTGTGCCTCTAGGATACTATTTTTTGTCAGTCACTATTTTGAATAGGCCGAGGAATCATATGAATTCCATTTCATCCTTAAAAATCACCCAAAACATAAATGTTTCAATAATCACACAAATCGGAACTTGGATCACGACTTAATACAACTAGTAATTATCTCATTTTAAAAAGAAATCCTAAATAATATTTTCATTTATATTTGTAATATGCTGATCTTTATTTGATTTCTAAAACTTTTTTCTCTATCATATTATATGAAGTTTTCACTGTGTTACTGTATACATTTTCACTGTCTAGACACCTTTTATCATTGTGTCTTGCTATTGTGATTAACCCAGTTATTTATATGTATACTAACAAATGTAAAAAATCTCTGGCGGTATCTTGACTAAATGACATCTGCCATAGGCCAGGAGTTGGTGGCATCATCTGTGACACTCTCTTCAAGTTCAGCCGCCTCTTCACTTCTCCTAGATTCCGCCGCCGGGGAAGAAAGGATAGGTGGTGGCTGTGGGAGGTGGAGGGGAAATAGAGCTTCCTCTGTGTACACAGGATCTTCCGAAGATATTTCGTTTCATAGTGAACAGGTAAAGAGAAGGAAGTTAAAAAGAATTTTCTTGTTTGATTGCAGGTTTAGTCTTAAATTAAAAACTTCCATTTAAAGAAGATCTAATCAATCAAAATAGGCTTCATCAAAACCATTGCACTTTTGCCAAAGTGTTAAAAGCTTTTCTTACAAAAGTTTTGAAAAGATTTTCTGTCATAATTTTTTTTCTTTTAAGTGTCCAGTGTTAAAAAAAATGGTAATGCAAGAGGTCTGGAGTCTCATATCCAAGCTGCTAGCAGTCAACTGTAATGAAATTAATGATAATCTGAAATCTTGCATTATTTTCCAGATAACCAATACTTCTACGTTATCAGCATCTCTACATACTGACATACTGACATTAATTATGAGGCATTGTTTAAGTTTTCAATTTTATAATAATGCATCAATTAACCAGTTATGCAGTAACCATCAGTACACTGCAGTGATGACATCTCTCTTTTAACTTTATTTATAATATTGAATTTTCTATGTATTGACACTTTAATTAGTACTTGAGAATGTCTGTGTTAAACAGTCAATAATTTTTGTGCTTAAATAACATTTTGTAGAAGGACAAATTTATTTATCCATAAATTAGTTTTACCAGAACCAGCATCTAACATAAAATATTGTAATGACTATTTACATGCTTGTATGGAAATAAACAGTTTTGCTATATGTTTACTCACTATAGACTATTTAATTCTTAAATGAATTTATATCATTAAATATAATATATATCTATGATTTTTTGTGATATTGGCTCAGACTGATGAAAATTTAACTTTTCTCTTTCTTCAGCCTAAGCCGATGCCAATATACCTACAAATTCATCCACTCATTTATAAATTTATGGCTAACAATGAACTCATTCGCCTCCTGCCCACCATTCTGTTTCAATGCTCATTTTATTCTCTCCGAACAATTATGTTCTCTGTTATTTTGTTTTGTTTCTCCCCCCCCCCCTGACCTTCCTATGGTTTCAAAGTCATCCACTAACTCCCAGTCTTTAAAGATCCTACTTCTTGGATTATACCACTCGAACCATTCTCAAACATTCTTCAAAGAAATCTATTTTATTCCTGACCTTCATTTATAATTTCAGAACCACTTATTTCCTTCTCTGGAAATATTTTTCAATCACAATGATCCACAATAAACTCAAACCTGTCCACTATCCTGCATATTATAGGCCCATTTAACCCCTTACCCATCATGGAAAAAATCCTTCTCAAATGCTTAGCAACTTTCATCAACTCTCTTGTACCCCATTAGTTTCCACTCCACTGTCCACTAATCCCATCGCATTATTGATTCTATTTCTTCCTCATTTGAGAAGAAATATTATTGCTTTGGTGTATTTCTTGACATTGT